>OX381716.1:37406414-37433044 GCA_947462335.1 Harmothoe impar | reverse complement strand
TAGGCGGAATGAGACCCAAATGACATGGTCATGGTCTAGGGTGGGTGGGGGCATGGCATACTGTACACAAAAGTAGAAAAGGGAAGAGAATATGAGAAAGCAGATGTATAGGGGGCTGGGAAGGGAATGTGCATCTGTGTTTGAGTCAAAACAGAATGGGGGGGGGGGGGGGTAAGATTGAGAGAGACTATTTTTTAGTCCACTTGCTTCAATTTCTGACACTGCATTGATTCAATTGTGATTAGATGTTGCACGATATGAACCATTGCAAATAGATTTTTTTGGTAGGTGATTTACAAAAATACACACCATGAGATGATAGGACAAGACCCAATAATAATAAAAAATGATTTAAAAAAAAACACCACAGAACAAGCAAGCAGAAAGGGTATTCGGCGCGGGCCATCCTTTCTGCTTGGAAACTCGCTAACATATATCATTGCCATATGAGTGAGGACAGTAGTCCCTGTCCGGGCACGACCCTGGCACTGACAAAGCCGCCCAGCACCACCTCCTCCGTCTCAGTACAACAGGAGCAGGAGAAACAGTAGTGACCACTGTGTGTATGGACGTGCACTCAGACCTCCTTACGTCACCCTTTGTACCCCCTGATCCCCTCCTCCAGCACCCCACCCACCTTAACCCTGTAGGGGCCGCATCATGTCTTAAAATGTGTCAGAATGATGCACTGATTTCTGGTTAGAGTACCAGAGAGAAATTCTTCAGGGCTGCATTGATGAATTTATGATGTGAGTACCTACACGGTAGTAGGTATGATGCATGAATGCAGCACTGAGAATTTACTCTGACACCAGGGATGCATTCATGCATCAGGACGCTGACAAAAGCCATCAAAATGAGACAGTGCATTAACTCACGCTGTGGGCTTTAAAGGGTTAACAGAAACCCCCCCAGGGGAATCAGAGCCAGCGTCATAAAGCGTGTCGGGACACATAGAGTCCCTGGACATAAAGAAGATCAATACTGGACATTATGGGTGGCCACACCGGACAAATATAATATATCCCCCTCCTACTGACGGTGCTGGTGTTGTTGTGTGAGGCCGGACATTGTGGTCAATACAGCGGCTCATATACCCTGGGAGTTGTGTGGGCAGAACTGGAGCTGATATCTCACCTGTATGCATCCGGAAGTGCAATGTATATACATGGGGTGGTGGGGTGGGGGTAACCTTCGATATGGGAATGATTATCAAATGGTCCTGAGAATGGAAATAGGGATATAGAATAAAGACAATTCAAGGATGGTCGGACTCTACAATGCCACAATTTTTTTTTATTCATGTAGGTTTTCTACTCATTGAATAGCTCAATTTGTGTTAGACATAACATGTGTGTTTGTCACAGTTTTTATGTTTTCTAAACCATGCAGGAGAAAATTGTATGTGAATGGGGAAACAGTTTGCCTTTATGATATATCCTTTACATAAATATGTATCTCCAACACTAATTGGTGTGATGACAAACCAGGGTTCCTACCCCCTGCCGGGCAGACAGAGGTGACAGTTAGTGACAGCGCCCTTCTGCCCGTACTCATTACTCTACTCCCACTCTACTCATTACCATGGCTATTAATGTACATATGTACTAATCAATGTGGATATAATTCTTAGAATTCCCATCAGCTACATTTGACATAATTCATAATCGCTGACATTCGTATACCGGTACGTCAGCTAAACCATGTGAATACATTTTGTAGTTTGAAATCCATTAGAGAATAAATCGAGTACTGTACTATTTTGAAATTAAGAATAATCACAATTAAAATAAATAATTGGAATCTCCATAAAAAAAGGAACTTTAGAACAATGAAGTAATATCATGTTATTGAAAATATAGCAAGCTTCATATCACATTGAAGCTGTTATCAGTAGTATGCTAGAGCTCCCCACCCACCCAGTCTGGCCTGTATAGAGGTAAGATAAGGGAGAGTAGAGGCCCACACCTGCCTCCCGCCACACCTGGCCAGGTGGCACCTGATTAGGTCAGGGCTGAGGTAGGAGGACAAAGAGGTACCTCTCAGTCTCCCTCCTCCAGCCTTTCTCCTCCTCCTGCCTCCCTTCCTCCCTTCCCCAGCCTGATCTGATCTATCTGTTGTCATAATGCACGTCATGTATCACTGAATGATTCCTTCTTTAATACAATACACCAATTTCAACGGTATACTGCATGCATCATGCCAACCTTTTCTGGAGGGTGTCTACATGTAAGGGTTGGATGATGCATGTGTGATGCACCGGCGAGTTACTCACCGATGCACCGGCGAGCTACTCATGTCTCATGACGCAAAATAATTATATTCAACCACTATGATGATGATGTAGAGTTGAATTAAAGGTCAAACATTGATATCACATGTCATCACATGTCTTCCTGGTCTTTTACAACCTCAAGAGACAATATTTCCCCCCAAGACAGACATTAACATATAAATACATGTACGGTAGTAGCTATTTTTTGAAGAAGTCGTGGCTCAATAGCAATAAGGCTGGTCACGTTAAAGGGAAACATCACCATAATACTTCCTTTTTAAACCTGACAAATTGACCTCACAAATCGACGCCCACTCATATGTTTCTATCACTTCCGCTGACATCTCAACCAAATAGAAACTATTTTAATTCCCCAATTCAGAACTGATTCCCTCTATAATCCCAATTGTAAAGGTTCACAGTCCTACTCAGCATACCTGTATACTTAACATAGCCACAAATCTAACCCATCACCCACAAGTCCCAGAACCGGAAGTACATTCCTACCTGTCTGAATCCAATGATGACGTCATGTCCGTGTTGTGAGAATGCATTGTAGGAAGTTATGATCCAGCATATACTCTCGATATCTGACAATTTCAAAGTATGTGTAACAAAACTCAGATTGCCAACTTGAGACTAATATGTTATGTCGAATGAGGAACTTGAAGACTGTGTGTGGAGTGGAGTAAGGGTTAAAGTCCAATCTCCTCCTGTTCTTGGCAAGTGTCTCAGGTTTGCAATGAAGGTAAACCTTAAGATGTGGCTACTGTGTCCCGCAAGAGGTCAGCCCAATGTGAATGTGCAAATACAGGTATTAGGAGGTGACCACCTGACTGGTCAGAGACTGGACAGGTATGAGACTAGACTAAGCATGTCCACACCCTATATACTACTCCAGTGGAAGCGCTACTGACCACACCCCCTCCCCTACTCCCCTCGGCACGCGCACGAGCATGCACACCTACCTAGGTGAGGTAACGGCTTGTACCGCTAGGCCTAATTAGCGTTTTTACCTACATCAAAAGAGCATACTCCGCCCCCTGCGGAATACCTGCGGACGCCGAGATCTTGGGATGCGTTCACACCTAATCCTTTCTGCCGTCTTCCCCTCCTGTTCGCCCAAGTTCTCTTTTCCGACCTCTCCCCTATTCACTCTGAACAATCACAATACTACCAATGTGTATTTGTTGGGGGCTATGTTGTCACGAGATTGAAATTGTATTCTCCATTAGATGCTATTGTCTATGTGAATCGTTACTATTAATCCTCTTATTTTGAGTCCATTATAAAAATATCTACCTCTCGTTTTCTTTACAATTTGATGGGAAAATAAGAATGATACTCTGCATTACCCAATCATATAGTTATGATAATGTAAAGATAATAAAATAAAGACATTACAAATCTATAAACGTCTAAAGACATGTATCACTTTATCAATATCTTGTGCAATTATTCATATGATAATTTGTACTTAGGGTGTATTTAGATTGGCCGTGGGAGGTGGGAGATGCGTGTTGGGTAGGGTGGAGAGGGGGGGGGGGTAGAGCAGGTAGAAGGTTGCGCTGAGAAAGCCCCCAGACCAACAATACAATAATACACAGGGGAGGATTAACGTGGTGTGACAGCCTCTAATCCCATGTACCACAATGATCAGATTTAAAGGGATCCCAGCCTTTTCTTCCATCCCCCTATTAGAATCAAATTTATTTTTATTACAGTAACTGTAATCTTATTCAACATGATTTAATTCATTGGCAGAGCAGGTATGCCCATAATCAATATTCAGAGTGTGTCTTTTTATGTCATGTATGAGATTGTACTCGTCCTGTCTTTATACTTCTTGCATTGTAGAATTAGTATTTTATGTAGAAATCATTTAATGGAAATAGATATATCGATTGAAATCGCATTTTGGGATAACTGTAGCTCTGTTTATAGTATTATACAAATATATGCCATTGGATACAACAGATACATTCCGTTCCCACAGTTGTGGCCCAATGTGTAACACAGGCACAATTAACCCTTTAATAACGGCATGTTGCATCAATGCAGCATCTGTGTCATGATGCACTAACAGAGCACCGACAAGGTGCATTGATGCATCATGCCCTGTAAGAGTGTATCAGCCCCATGCAGTCAGCATGATGCTTGTATGCAGCACCGGCGAGGTACTGGTCCTTGTATTAGTGTATTAAATCACCACACTACCCTTAAATGGTTAATAGCCATACTGACCATGCCCATACATAGAATGGTCATTATCACCCTCAATAGGTGGTCAGGTAGTTAGCAGGGGGCGGGTCTGGACAGGTAGGTAGCCGTTCCAGGTGTCCTCCGCTACCCTACCCACCCCTCACCCCATCACACAGGTGAGTCTCCTCAGGTAGGCGGCCACAATACGGCGTGGGAATCAATCAGATCAGGGCCGGACGGACACCGGGAGGTGGGCCCTCATCAAAGACCCATAACCCCCACCTCTACACCCCCACCTCCCCCACCACTCTCTGTATATACCGCTGGTCATACCTAGTTAGAGTCTACCCAGGGTCACCTGGAGACTGCATGCTGCCGTGGTATTATTATGGTGGACGAGTGGGTCTTACTGAGGCTAAAGGGGATGACTTTTTTCCTTCCCTTTTCCCCAATTAGGATATATAATTATGATACCACCTTTTGTTGATATAAAAATCAGTCCTGATATTAAATAGATTAAGTATAATGTTATTGAAGAAACTCATTCATTGGGTATCACTTCTTTGGTGAAATTTTCTCACCCTCAACCAGCCCTATGTCTGACCCTCTGCCATGGTGAACACAGTCACCGAGGGGGTCATGCATCAAACTCATTCATAGCAATGTTGAGTTTGCACTTCCCCACTTTAGCTAGGGATGAGTGGACCTTTTTCATCATTGTTTTTTGGGTGGTCATGAGACACTGCCTAACAAAAGTATGACCATTGCAGTTGTCATCTAATGCCAGATACGCTATACATGTAACTACCCAAAATCTACTCTGACCAACAACAAGCCACAACCACATTCCCCCCTAACCCCTCCTCTATTAAACCACCACCACCCCTGGTCCTGCACCCTTTACCCCCCCCCCCCTCCCCCGCCCCTCACACACACACACACCTGAAGGGCGGCACCCAGGGTGGGAATCACCTGTTTCCTGACTGGATCTCTCACTGTGCCTTAAGGTGTGCTTTGATGGTGTGGTGTAGGGGGTGAGGAGGTATGTACAGGTGTTTGTGTGAGAGATGACCAGATAGCTCATATAGCCCACCTGTGTGTCTGAATAGACCAGGCGAGATGGACAGGAGGAGGGATGGTTTAACCCTTTAAGGGTGGGGTGATGTTTTAAGGTTAATTTCTCGCCATGATGCACCAACGCGGTGTATCTCACCCATGCCCCAATGACACATCATACCGACCCTTGGCGGCTGGTTCTACACATAAGGTGGCCAACATGCATGAACGGCACTGCATTCCTGTATCATGCTACTAACACAAGTACAAAGGTACATGATGCAATAAAGCACTATAGCTGCCCTGACAGGGTTAACCCTAAAGGCAGGGTTTAGGGCCGGGGTGACAATACTGTACACGGAGGGAGTCATCTCATTGTTGTGCCCTGACAGCGGGGGTTTCCTCTCTGACCGGAAACCGCCTGCCCCCACCTCCCGTTACAGGCCTATACACCACCAGGGGGCGCCGCTGACCGTCCTTCCGGTCACGTGACTTTGTATAGCTCAGAGTGTAGCACAGGATACCAGTGTATATCAGTGCGTCTATGCCACATAGAGAGACATCCTCCTCCTGGGGAGGCTTGGACTTTGACTGCTGACTTTTGACTGTGAAATCATCTTATTGTGCTAATGTTATGTAAGGGAACAGAATACATGAAATGACTCTCTGGCCTTTGATCGTAAATTCCGAGATGAGATATCAATCTACATTGTACTCTATTGAAGAGGGGATGATTTTTATCAAAGGATCTTTGAGTTTAACACCCGGGGTCCTTGGATGGATAAGTAGGCTAAAGTCAGAAGGAATCAATTTTCGACCTAGCATAATAATTATCTTTCATATAGGTAGATGCAGCTCTGGCTTTACCAATATTACTCATATCATTTTCTGGTTATTAATAGCTCATTAGTACCGGTGTAGGAAGTGTTGTGTCAAAAATTATATTAAACCTATTCACACCCAAGAAGTATCCTAAACCATTGCCGGCAAGAATGCATTGTTCATAAAGTAGGAATAGCGTACTTATACCAGTGACCGCCTGTGCCTACAGGCGGTATTGTACAGAGAACTTTAAAGGTAGGTTATTTTAGATGAACTGAGAGGGCAGGGGTATTGAGCGATAATATGGGTAAAACATGACTCCCAGAGGTCACCCAAACAACAGGAAGACACGGCATAGGGGTGACGCGAATAAAGACGTGTGTGAAGACGTACAAAGACGTACGTGAAGACGTACAAAGAGGGGACAAGCTGGAGGGGGCTGGATGATAAAGGAAGGGGGCGGGATGAAATAATAAGGTAGGGGGTCTCCCCGCTCGTCCCTGTGTCGGACGGGGCCCTCAGTATGCCGGCGGATGCGGGCACAATGAGGCGGAAGGCAGACAGACACCGATAAGGGAGGCACCTGTAGGGTGGGGGGTGGGGGGTGGGGAGGGGAGATATTGGTGGGGTTGGAGGTAAAGGGAGGATATAGGACCTAGTGACGCGGCAACAACGATGTACACTCCTCCTCCTACCTACCAACACACTCCTCTAAATGTGTAGTCACCATGACAATATAATGACATTTTTTTTCCTTTCTTCATTTTTTTTTTATTCAAGTGGGTGCATCTCTTTCATGGTCGGCGTTGTTTGTGGTTTTTCAGTTTGCAAATAATGTTCAGTTCCCACGGGGTATTTCCTCAACCCCTTGTTTCTGGGTATACGTTCTTCTTTGTACTTCTTCATATAGTTCTGCTTCTTTAGAGCGCTTGTATGTGTATAATATCCAATCAGTCAAATGGGTGGTGCTTTTATGATTTTAGATCATTATCACTATCTCACATATGAGAAGGTTGCGTGACTCTGTCCAAGTCAATAAAGGTGATTTTGACTCCGCTATAGTCATTCAGTTTGGAGGTATATTTGAGATATGACACTAAGTTTATATCATCCACATACAAATGTATCATAGTAGAGCAAATGCATAACCATTTGCAAAACAACAATTTTATAATGGCAAAAATGTACATACATGTTGGCCTAATTAAAAGTAAATGCACTCATCAAAACAATAGATCATGGGAAGATGTCTCGCACAGATCTATGAAAATGTCAAAACATAACCTAGGTGAGTCAACTGCACCTAAAACTATTCACGGAGGACGCCTCACTACCTGTTTGTGTGTCTAGGGGGGGGGGGGGGAGGGGCTGTCAGTTACACCGTCTACCGTCCATAAGGCCTGTTAACTGGCCCCTAGAGTACCGTTATAAAAGACTTAAAGCTTTTATTGACACTAGCTGTTTCCGGTTGTTATAAATCCCCAAGATTTTAGTCTTGCTTCTGGCGAAATCCCCCACCCACTGAGACCAGGCCTATAGACACTGCTCATCCAACGGTGTGAAGTCAAGCCATTCAGTGCGGAGTTATAACATGGCCGAAAGGCATCTAGTCATCCCACTGTCATCACACCATCATCCCTCTCACCCCCACCCTACCCTGCCCCACCCACCCACACCGAAAATATGCCAATATCACTTTGGGTGACAATGATATTCTACACCCTAAATAAAAATGGCTTCCCATATTTAGAATAACTCTCCAAAAACTATGTCTAATAGAATTAACATACATGAAACCATCCTAATATGTCCATGAATACAAAAGGGCAATTCCACTGATATTAAACACTGGGAAAGGGGAAATATAAAACCATTTTATTTGTCATGATGTAGCTTAGAAGAGTTAAATATTTGCAGTGTGCTGGTCCATGGCTGCCCTGGGCTGTGGGGGTGGCTGGGTGTGTGTGTATTAGTAGGGGTGAGGATGACAGGCGAGGTGCGGATGACAACAGGCCGCGTGAGGATGAGTGGACCCCTGACAAGATGATTCCCCCATCATGCATTGTGCGCATGCGGGTAACCATGGTGATTTATCAAAGCGAGGCCCCCGCAGGGCAAGGGTGGGCCAATCAAAACAGTCCTCTCACAGGGCGTTGTGGGCGAGGACCAATCAAAACATAGCTCTTATGGGACGTTCGGCGGCCGCCCACTGTTCTCCCGCTAGGGGGCGGGTTGGAGAGTGGCGCTCCCTGGCGGCGGACAGGTGCAGAGGGTCATTAGGGGGCAGTAAATGAGCCCCCGTCCCCTACCTGTCTGTACTGATAGGTAGGCTAACTAGGCTGTGGTCCCTGGAGGTGTGGAAGGTGGCTGAATACAGGGACAGGAGAGATTGAAGTTAAACACCTTTAAACGGGACACGACATGCACGCACCGCACCCAGGGGGTCCTGGGGGTGGGGAGAGGGAGGGGGGGGGGGGGGTAAAATACCATGGTTATCATATGACAACTTCACGACTTCATGAGAAATAAACCTAGACCCCGGGCATAAACCCCACATTTCCACCAGTCTGACGGCTGTGTAAGTGGAGACGGTAGAAATTCAATAAATATATGAAGTGTTTGAAAATTGATTTAGACATGGTAACTTGCATGCGTTATGTGGCCATCCCAATTTATTAGACTGTATAGCCAGATTCATATTGGCCTATTATTATAGTCAGGTTTTCTAGTATAACAGCAGTGTATACATGTTTTTCACAGTGCATCTTCCACAAGTTCCCACCATAAGTACATGGTACAGGAGACCAGTGTACCAGCACAACATCAAAGACACCACGTGATCAGCCTGCGTTCACATCGGAGGTTTAGGCCTCAGGTGAGACAAACCCCCTCGTTAGGCTCTGGTCAGGATTTACCTAGAGGTTTTCCTTCAGCTTAATGGGTCGAGCTTTGTCAGCTTGGGGTAGTCTGCTCAAGGGAGCTGGCCCAGTACTGTAGTGTGAAAGCACGGTGACCGTACACTGAAGGCAACTTGTTATGCTCGTTGTTGTGCACTGCTGAAAAGCTGATAATTAACTCCAGGAACAAAAGGAGACAAACCTGTCTGTGCATGTCTGCCCTCCCCCCATACACGGAGGTTCCCTCTGACCAGGCACACATCCGACTTTCCTGTTGTTACACATTTACACGATTCTTATCTGCCTTGATATGTTAATGAATATTTATGCAAGATGTTTTTCATAAGTACTTCGCATCCTTTTGTTTGTGGTGTACTGTCTTCATCCATATGCATGAACATGTACATTTGTATTTGCAATGTATAGTACTACATGCACTGCAGTTAATACCGGGATGCACATGTATACTTGAGTAAGAATACGAAGAAGGCAGTACATAAACTGCACCTTCTAAACACCCAAGAATAATGCATGCACTTATGTCACACAGTTATATATCACCGACGCACCAGTCACATTAATTTTTATACCAGTTAAACAGAAGACTGACAGAGTCTGTGTGAAACAGGGGACGTTTCTTTGTGGTACCAAACTGCCCCCCTCCCTCCTCCTCAACACCTCCTCCCCTAGTGTTAGTTAGTGGCATCATTTATTCAGTTATAATTACATGATACGGCATTATTAGGGTGTCTGGGGCCCTCCCCGGCAGCAGGGGAGTAATGCGGTGTAATAATGAGTGCCTTTTGTAGACAGAGGAGCAGCTCCTGAGTGTCTGTGAGTTAGTCCCGCGTCACCTGGTTCCCACAGTAATTAACAACCACCAGGTAGGGCAGGGGGGGGGGGGGTTACAGGGGGTTTAGAGGAGAATTACTGTGAGAAGTCATCCAAAAAAATCCACATCTATAGGGATGCACCCAGCAATGCCACATTTCCTACTCTTTATCTTTTTATTTTTGCTGCAATCAAATTATGTTCATTTCCTAGAGAATATTGACCACAATTGTAATATTTCATATTATTGTCGATGACTGAGTGGCATCTCTGTGCATGGATCATCATCACTGCATAGCTACCCACCTTATTGCTTTTAAAGGTGCTGGTGCACCCAAGTCGCTAGTGCTGCTCACATTGACACCCCCTCTTGTGGGTGATTCAGGTACTAAGGTTATGATGGGTTACATAATCTTAGGTCAATGTCCAGGCAGAAGATGAAAGGTATCTACAATTATTCTGCTCAGCAGGGGTCACAGCAGGTGGTATCTGCCCCCAAAATCCATGGGAGCAGCTCAGACCTCCTGCTGTGAGTAGGTGTCATAAGGAGTGGGTGGGTTACATCTACAAAGAGATGGACAGATTACAATGTGTCTTTATTATGTAATGTTATGATTTAACACATATAGCCAACAAAACAGCCAAGAAATGGTGGATGGGGGAGGAGACAACCCTGGAGGGAGGGGAAAGTCTGGACCAAGCCTGGAGGAGTTTGGTTTCTTGATTATATAAGGCCTGCTAGTGGCCACGCCGTTAGCAACAGTAGAGGCTGGGTGCACCAGCCGCTTTAAAACCTCAATAAAATAGTTCAGCCATGTAGTGAGTAGTCATGCGGAAAGGGTACTGTGTCGGTCATCATGTGGAGCATCCCTTCTGCATGGCTGTGTAAACATTGTGTCTGTCTTCAGACCAACTATCCAAGGCCATATCAATTAGTGATTGTGTTTTTATTCCCATTTCCTTCAAATTTAGGATGAACACTCAATGGGACCATACACATTATATGGATATATGGAAATACATGTGTAAATCACCCAATGGTTATGCCATATAGCTGTTACTAATGCAACTATAACATTCTGCAACATATGCATTCTTTATATGATGGTCCTCATAAACCTGCTCGTTTATTTCCCTTCCCGTCATGGCTGAAGTACTAACTGAGACACAGTAGGTCTACTACAGGAGCACGGGTGTAAAAATAAATCATTCATATTTAACACTTGTTTATATACCTTCCTGTTAATATGCAAGTGGTGATACATCAGTATAGATCATAGTAAACTGTCCCAGCATGCTTAGCGGCCTTCCCGACATGCCCTCTGGTCAGGTGTGGCGCCATCTGTTGAGTCAGTTACCTTGGCCAGAATAACGACAAATAATTATTTACCCACAACCTCCCCCCTCTCCCTCCACCTTTTGCTCCCTGCCTGTGTTGCTCAGCCACCATGACTTAATGGCTGATGCCAATCATTACCTGATCATCTATAATCAAACTCAGACCACAAAATGACCCCCCTCACCTCACCACCAAACCATTCTATTCTCTTTCTGCAGCCAATTAATGCCCCTCTCCCTGCCCTGACCTCTAACCCTCTGTGCATACACCACACCCCACTCTTATTGTGTACGTGTGGCAGTTGCTCAATATAGGTTTCCTGCCCAACATTGACAGTCTGTAAGCTCTTTTAATAACTCTTTAATGTGTCTCATATATTGCTTTTTGTGTGCTAGACATAACGCGGGGAGAGCATGTTATTGCATTTACAGTTATGCTATGTAATTAGCCTATCATCAAGTAAGATTTAATATAACTAGTATTTGTCTAAATAACAATTTAAACTGATTTAGGATGATACATGTTGTAGTGTTTTAATCACATATGATATGCATTTCCTATTATTCCATGCTCAGACTTAACTGCAGTCAATCCAATAATTCAGCATCAACACAATCACCCTACAACTGTTGGTCCCCCTGCACCCCATGAACCAACACCACACAGGTCCCTAGATGCTGCCCAATTTATGCTGCTTCCAGAGAAGAAAGCCAGTTCAATACTACCCCCCCCCCCTGCTGTCCCCACGCATCTAATGCCTTTGTCAGTCCACAGATCAGTGGAGACAGTAAGATTGGCATCGCGGGCCGTAATTTTAATTCTCCAAGAGCAGACTTTCGGGGTTGGGGGAGGGGGGGCGGGTAGAAAAAAGGGAAAATTACCAAATCAGCGCGCTTCGGCGGAAAAACGCAAGCGCGCAGGTCACACCGGAAGTGAACCATGAAAGTGAGTCTGCTGTGGACGCTGCCATTGGCGGGCAACCAAAATCGAGGCTCAATTGAACTTAGGCATGCTGGGTAATGGCAGATAATGACGGAGGGAAACAAGATATCAAAGAAGTTCCCGTCCTCCCGCCGCCGTGCACGTCCGATACGGGGCTCTGGCAGCACATGCAGCGGGGGGGGGGGGGGGGGGTGCGGGGGGGGGGGGGGGCATGCATGGGAGACGGTGATGCGATTCATACAGAATACATAATGTAAAATATACAGGTTCGGTCCGCCTGGGCCCTGTGGACCTGCTGACCAGCCTTCGGCTGTGTTGGTTTTAAAACGATATATCGCAAAATAAAGTACTGGAAGTGACACGATGGCATACATGTAAATCGGTCAGGTATCAGGGGATGTTCCCTATACTATGGTATACATGTAGCTAATTCATTTAGAAATTAACATAAGGAGTCCTAACGAGGTATTGAAGGAGGGACGCGGCAAGAAGGGAGGGCGAAGAGGAAGGCAAGGGAGGAGGGATGAATGAAGGTGGGATAACAGATAATAACATAGAGAATAACGAGGCTTGTGAACAGGGGTGTACATCACATTCTCACTGACGTAGAACGATGGGACGTTAGTTGACATGTGCAGGTGTGTGTTTGATGTACGGGTAGGGTGAGGAGGGTGTGTGTGTACGGGTGTGGGAGGGGGGGGTATAATGTGTACATTAATACTTATAAATACATGTTTTGTGATACCTGTAGTCACGGTAAGTGTACTGGTGTACATATGGTAGCCAGAAGGAGGAAGGAGTGATGTGTGCCTGACAGTACATATTGCCCATGTAGAGGGACACATGTATGGGGCTTACACATCCCGCCAGGTGTGTGTATGTGTGTGGGGTGGGGGTGGGGTATTGTGCTATACCTGTGTACATCATAGAAAGTGGGTGATGGTGAGGGGTGAGTGATGTGATGTGCACATATGGGCATGGCTGGGGGTGGGGTTGTAGACATATGGGACTCGCATGTGTCCCTCTGTTGTTGCATGTCGGCTTGTGTGCATGCATAGACTACCAGTAGGACCCCCCCCCTCCACACCCCACCCCAAACCAACCACATCTTTCCCTCCACACCCAAACATACAAGAACCTGATGGGTACCGGTTCTGTCCAACTTGATGAACTCCTGGGAGCCTCAGCATTATCCACACCCTCATCCCATCTCAACCTCAGCAGCAGTATTATTGGACTTTTTCTCGTGATTTGTTCTTCTTCAACCCCTCCCCTCCCATGTATGCATCAGCACTGCAGCCGTCTACTCCGGCATTATAGGTTGATCCCTGCCAGTTTTATAACTGCATCAATGTTCATGCAGTAATTTATAAACTGCCCTCTGGGGTTGAGTGTAGGTTTGATAGTGCATGAAACATCTGCACACATGTACATGTTATTGTGTCCCACCTGTAGGTGGTAGTGTGTGTGTGGGGGGGGGGGAGGGGGGGGGGGGGTGCCGACAATAACACATTGTGACCAAGGGGCAGGGTGGGGTCAGGGAGCAGGAGGCAGGGAGCAGGGGTGGTTATATAGGGGGGCAGGGGGTTGGGCGGTGGGAGCGGCCATTTTTATACCAGGTATACAGTTTAACACAGGCTGATTAGCCGTCACGTGACCACCGTCTGCCGCTGGTTGCCCGGCGTGTACAGGTAGAGACAGGTTATTAAGGCACCGTCTGGGTACCAGCCTCTGCAACACTGCCAGTTAACCCTGTAAGAGCCGCATAGTGATTTAATGCAATTTACAGTTGGTCATCACGGTGCATTCATGTAACAGCCCCGTCCTTTCGGGAGAGTATCAACCATATCGGTTCGACATGGTGCTTGCATCGTGGCAATAAAGGACATGATGTATTAAAGCTATATGTGGCCTTTAGAGGGTTAAGCCTGTTTATCTCATTCCACCAATAAGTTCCTAACTGTCTGTCTCCTTCTCTGTCCCCCTTCCTATCCACGCCCTGTCTGCTTCTCTCCTTGGCCACCCCTCCCACTCCCAGACTCCTAGACCTCCCTCCATCTCTCCCTCCCCATCTCGTTCAGCCACGAGACAATACGATATTTCACAAACACCTCAGCCTGCATGCAGACATGACAGCGGCTGTTTGATGTGCACCGCACGCGCTCCGTATCCACTGCTCATGCGCCCTACCAAGTCACGCGTGAGTGGCTCGAGATCTCACGAGAGTGCGTCACACCCCTGCGCACCCATAGATGGCTGGTGGTGAGAGAGCGTACAGAGGTGGTACAAAGGGCAGGAGGAAGCCTTATCATGTCTGCCTGCTCAGGGCAGGTGATATCAATAGGACCGCCTGCCCCTGTGTTACCTGACTATGGTGGGGATAAAGCAGCTCACAGAGGGGAGGAACTCATGGGTGAAAACGTCAGCGGCTGCTGGTCGTACAGTTAGCATGCAAGGGCCATGTGCACTGGTATAGGCGTCTAGCTGGATGCATTATCAACCAATGAGATAATTCCCTGGCCTTCACTGCGGAATTTTTAGGGTGCATTATGTAACAGCCTGTACCCATTGTGATTGCTGTATCAGTGCTTATCTCGCCGGTTACCAGATCAAGCAATGGATGCGCCCACAGGGCGACCAGACTGACCCCTATAGTGGGGCTTGTATTGGGGGTGGATGGGGGGGGGGGGGGGGAGGGGGTGACAATGCACTTGCTGTTATACACATAGCTCCCACTTCTTTTGATGCTATATGATTTCAACACCTTTGAGTATAACCCTTTCAATGATGGTTTCAGAGGAATATTTCTAGATGCGCTTGCATGTGAACTTGACTTTACAACTAAAAGGAAAAAAAGGGAGGGTGTGCAAAATGCAATCCTACCTCTGAGGATATGGTGTACTGAGGCTTATCAAGTCAGACATGATTAGAAAAGGTCAACATTATTCCCCCCAAAAAAGTTCTATCATACCAGACTGTTATATATTTTGTAATACAGTTTCCAAGAATTACTGTCATAAGTAACCATATAGCATAAATGATGCACAATAAAGTTGAAAGTATTAAACTAATAAAGCTACACTATCACAATACTAGATGTCAACAAACTGGGTGCTCCATCTGTCTAAATGCCCAAATAGACAGAGTGATGGGAGGGTCTATAGTCACTTTGGTGGTCCTTCATGGTTTATCTTATCTTGGTGTTTTAACCCTTTAAGATCCGCATAGTGCTTTAATGCACGACACCAGTTGTGGGCATGCTGTATGTCTAATAGCAAAGGCTACACTTATGCTTCGGGAATCTACCAACCATGAATGGTCTGCACGATGCCTGTTGCACCTGCAAGTTACTCGCCAGTGCTGCATACATGCATCATGATGACAGAGGACATACTACATTAAAGCACTATGCTACAACAAAAGAGTTAATTAAACAATGCGGCAGAAGAGACAACCTCGTGTCCACACACATGCACCACTACCCACCTGACGTGGACAGAGTGTTTTATATCTAAGTTATAAATAAGCCATTTACAGCACTATAGGAAAAAAGGAAGATGGAAATGTTTTATGAGACAAAACATGACATGGTCGTGGCGAGGATGCACCGTGTTTGATAAATCATAAATATGAGCCACAGACCGGGGCCACAGAGGATCACACCGACAAAGGACTGTGAAGTTCAATACTTTACGACATATCTACCGGTATGTACATATACGACTATTTTACGACATCCTTGGTGGTTTGATACAGTGTAAATTCTCAGGTTGGTGCATGTTTGTTTCTCCTCTCTCCTCTTTTATCTGTGCTGACCTAGTTCCAGGATGAATCCCTGATCATCCAGGTATGACACATCATCCAGGGAGGCTTATCAAGCTTTAATAACACCTGCAGTTCCGCGTCACTGGTCCTGACTTCATTGATCCCCCCCCCCTGGTTTCCTCCACCCAATGTCCCTGCTCACCAGTGGTGTCTAGTCCCATCACAGATCCAGCCACTCTTCAAGCAGAGGTTTCTGTGTTTTTATACTACACATTACAGTCTATTGCTACCTAGGTGGAGATTGACTGCATGTCAATAATCTGTGATGGGAATTGATACGTGGAGGCAGTGGGGGGGGGGGGGGGGGAGGGGTGAGTGGGGGGTGGGGGATCAATGTTAGACTCCCGTGAACAAATACAGGCATTACACCACAGAGAGCTCACCTTTTTGGAGCAGTCACTCATCTCATCTCCAACTATCTCCTCTCCTCTGTACATGTTACCAACACACCCTCCCCAACAGGGCCCTTTTTTACTTATTTCCTTCTTTGAGGAGGGGGTGTATTTTTCATTTCCCCTGCACCCACTACTGAACCTCTTTGAAAGAAGTTAAAACAATCTTGATCTTTATAACTTTCTTAACCATCCCCCTATCATATTGTCGAGTTCCCATCCCTAGCACTCTCATAATCATAATTATTGTACTTCATTCAACTGCTTTTCCCTTTTTTCTGAAGTCACCTTAGTAGCACCCTTCTTCCTACTCATCAATCTACATATATCTATCGATTGGAAACCCCTCTGGGCCAAAAATGTCCATATGTACCAAAAAAGAACAAACTAACAAAATTTGTTTTACCCCAGCCCGCTAGCTACTACTGCATCTGCCATAAACGACATTGGCTTTTCGTTTAATCCGACATGTGTGATTTAACTGCAGTGTCCTATGGTAAAAAGTAAAATAGATTCATACAAAAATAAAACTATTGTAAAAAGTCGCCATTGAATGTGGCTCTCTGATTAACGGGATGGGAGCACGAGGACCACGCTGCATGGTGGGCGGATCAATAAATGAAATTAAAAATCTATCAACTTTTGTGACCATTTAGGGAGGGTAAAAGCTGGCTGTTCAGGCCACGACTGGGATCTGTGTGCATGGGTGGATCTCCATCACCTATGTATCACATCTCCCAGGCATCTTTTTATGCTTTATGGATATGTTTCTATACTGCATTGTTATACATGCATATCGCTGCTATTATGCGCGATCTCTACACTTCATCAGAAAATTATTCTAATCATTTGAAAAAAGCATATTTGTATACTTAATAGCCAATCCGCGTGTATACCATCAATTAGTGTATTTCATTAAACACTGTTGGTATTTGTTTTTATTTGCCTTATTCTATTTAAATGAGCTGATTTATTGCCATTTTTCTCTACGACAGCTTGTGCTAGCCTTGGGCGCCATGCAGGCACCCCTGGTGACGTCACGCCACTTCCGCTCATGCGCATCTCACCCGCCAGGTGTCACTTTGATCACGTGATCACACCTGGCGTCTCGTGGAGTCTCGCAGCCAACACGAGATCTTGTTACATCACCCAGCGCAAAGAGTGACAAAAATTAACAATTAATTAAGAGACCACCCCTCCCCCTTTAACCCCCCCCCCCCCCCTCACCATTCCATTCTAACCAAAGTGATTGAAAGGTATTAACCGCAGACACGCCAATGTAATCAAGGATGGGTAGCTTCAAAGTCTCTTCCGGACTCAAGGAAAAAATACATTAAAAACAAATACAACCACTCCCAAACTTTCCACCTTTTTTTAAAAATATGAGATAAAACAATTAGAGAGGGGCTAGAATTGATTAATTTGGCAGCAACTTGTAGCCGTTGAGGCTGCAGTGTCCGCTGGCTGTTTCAATAATGGATGGTCTCAGGTTTTATTAAAACCTCATTCTGCATGAGGAGGGGGCCTGGTGAAATGAGTGAAGCCGCGCCGACAGCCGCAGCGGTTTGCCCTGCTTATTTATTGATTCACTCTCAATTCTGTTGATAAATCATTGAAAAGGATTTGGTGTGTGTGTCTGCGTACCTCCCATCAATTATCTGGTCCTCTTTTTTTAAATCTTGTTTCATCCATTTTGAGGTAGCATCTAGGTAAGGGGCATCTGCCTGGGACTGTGTACTGGGATAGGCAGGAGTGTATCGGCTAAAAAAGGGTACCAGGTTAGCAGAGGTGAGACTGAAGGATGGAAGAATGTATACATTTTATACTAATGGAAGAAGGAGGAAATGGCTTTACGGGGTATGTATAGGAGGTATGGTAAAGGGAAAAAGAGGTGAAATGCTTAACATATAGCTTTAAATCATGGCATTACATTTATGCATGCATATATAGGGGCTAAATTAAAACAAATATATTAATTGTCAAATCAGGTATATAGTCATCACTATCTTATTAGATATAAGACAGGAAGAGGTACCAGACCCAAACAAACCAAGAGCCCACTCGGCCTCTCTGTGTATGCCTCAGACATGCCTATTAGGATCAATGACTCCCGTCTAGGCCACCACAGATTATGATCATTTGGATCACTTGGACTGTTGCCAATCTTCCACCCTCCCTCACCCGCACACCCACAGAGACCTTACTAACAACCAATATGAATAAATGATACCCCCGAGTCTAAGAAAGCCACGAGGCACGAGCATGTGACTCACATTTGTGGCCAATTTACAAAGTAGATCCTCTAGCTTGGCCACAAAGACGCAGGTTAGGATACCAATACATAATGAAGGAGACAAAATCGTACCAGCTTATTTTCCTTTCAATGTGGCATCACATCTTGTGGATATGT
Organism: Harmothoe impar; assembly: GCA_947462335.1. Lineage (NCBI taxonomy): Eukaryota > Metazoa > Annelida > Polychaeta > Phyllodocida > Polynoidae > Harmothoe > Harmothoe impar. The sequence continues at coordinate 37,414,053 of OX381716.1, read as the reverse complement.
GCCAGAAAGAACTGGATCCCTTATGCCAGACTAGGATAGTGAGGCTTCAAATTAGTGAGGCAATTTAACCGTTTGAAGAAGGCATGATACACCAACGCAGTGTCCGCGAGTAACTCGCCTGCACCCCAATCTATCTATAGAGTGTATCCATTGCACAGGATCGCCAGTATAGATGCATGAATGCAGCATTGTGGGGTTACCCACTTGAGCTACTGACAAATTGGCATATTGTTAAAGCACTCTGCCGTTCTTCAAGGGTTAAACAGACAGGCACTTAGCAGTGTGAGGCTGCTCATTGAGAGTCCTATAGATAGTACTGTATACAATGTACATATGTAGAAAGGCTAGCATCAGTCTATACTAACTGAGTTAGCACCTATAACATTAAGCGTGTTAGGCTGCAGGTCCATACCCTATACACTAGGTCTTTAACCCTCCATATCTCACAGCCTCCTCCAGGGTGTCGAGGTAAGCAGCACCCCCCCCCCCCGAGCTACACCCACCCACCCTGTCAGATAGTGAGGCCGGGCTGAGGTAGATCTCCTCCTGTGACCTCTACAGGCCTGATCAATGACATCCACCAGGTGAGGCACAGGGTGGGGGCACACGGGGGATATGTGTGTGTGTGGGGGGGGGGGGGGTATGTTATGGGAAGGTAAGAATGAGCAGTTCGACGCTGATTGATGCCTGTGAGTGAGCTGCTGTGTGAGCTGCTCTGTGGGCCGCCATATAGGGGAAGGTTGACCAATAAAATCACTGACAATGAGTGGGACTGTATTATTTTGGTTTGGTGACGACCTTGGTGGAGAGGAGATTAGAGAATTTCCTAGAATTAGTGAGCGTTTTCCATGGGAATGCATCAATGTGAGAACCAGCGTTGAATCAGTTGCACTGAAAAAGTAAACTTGTCTCCAGACTCATCTAAGTGACTATCATAGAATAAACAAGTTTTCATCAGGTTTCCATCCCACGAATAGAATCTGAAGCTGGCAAATGTCGGGTTTTGGGCTGGCACATGCCAGCTAAAAGACCCACTTCCTTGTCACTTAGATGAGTTTTTGACTTGTTTACCTTATGATCGTCACTTTGAAGAGTCTGGTGACAAGTTGATTTTTTGAGTGTGGGATGTAGGGACAAAAAAGGAGGCTCAGGATTTGCTGCTGAGGCTAGTGGCTCATTAGGTCGGCCATGGGAGCTGTTGACGACACCATCAGGGAGGTGGGATCCCGTCAAGGTGTTGACAGCTGGGCGGGCTCCTCCCCGATCTCCTCCCCGAGTCTCTGACAATAACTGTTACTGTGCCTGACATCATCCTTCAACACTAATCCACCTCCTCAATGATCAACTCCTCCTAATCCCCGCCTAAACGCCCGCCTAACGCAGGCCTAAGGCCCGCCTAACAGCTGCTTAAGCCGCCTTAACCAGGGTGAGGCGGCCCCTGAACGTCCATTTAATGTGCTGCTGGGGGGAGAGGGGGTGGTGGAGGAATGAAGGGGTTGGGGTACCCCCCCCCCCCACTCCTAACCACACACACACACACATCATCCCCACATCACACAAATGAATCCCTGGACGATTGGAGGATCATCTAATTGTGACAAAGTCAATCTTTGTTGTCACTTGAGACTAGCAGGCAGTGTTGGATACAAAGTGACTGGAGATAAAATGATTTAAATAAAACCCACTTGTCTCTTGTCATTAATCAAACTCCAATTACGGCAATAAAGATGCAATTGTCATTGCCTGATGCTGCATGCACCAGCACTCGGATGGACAATGTTGACAACTACATGTATTTAATTTGCGAGAACACCTTATACAGTATGTGCACATTTTTTCACGAATTGTGTGAAGATGGGAGGCGAACATGGCATGTATAAGTTGTAATTGTAAACAGTGGTGATATTCTTAGCCTGTAAATGACACACTGTTGAGCAGCGTGAAATTGTGTTCCGTGCCCCCTGTGTGTTCTGCATAGACCCGTGAATGAATGGTACGGTGCAGTTCTTTGTTTACGTTCTGCACCCTACCTGCCTACTCTAGAGCTACCCTAGCCACCCTTTCCATACCAGGCACCAGGTACTGTACCCCTCCTTATATCTGTACATATCTACCCAGTCCTACACCCTCATCACTTACACACCCATACTATACGTGACAATAACAGGGCACATCCCTCGTCACTAGTCTCACTCATCACCCATCCTAAGACAGTAAGTAGTATATGGAATGGAGGTTAGCGTCAGGTCATGGCGACAATTAAAACTTGTGATTTGTCTATCCCTCACACCGTTTAATATAGCTCACGGTTAAGCCTCTAGTAGCACAATGCTCTCGCAATTTCAATAAAGACGTAGCATCTGGTTCTCGGGGTACGGGTTAATCACACTCTGATTGCGGCCCGACACGGTGCTGCCGATATCAGCCCGCCACTCACCTTACCACTAGACGTCCCCCCCCCCCTGTCTACCCATGCAAATGCCTCTCTATCTGTTCAGGACAACCACATTCATAGGGCATGTACATGAAGACCGGCCTATATTTTCTCCTAAATTATCTCTCTTAGGCGTTCTGATTCTCCTCTTCTACTATTCTCCTTGTTTAATCTGCTTGTCGACTTCCCTTTCCGTCTCTCTAATTATTGTCCTTTGCTCGCTCACCGCACTTCTTTCTCTCTCTAACTCTCTCTCCCTCTAATATATCTATCCTCTCCTTCCCCCTGTCCCCTTTATCTTTGGGTCTCTTACCTCCTAGCCACCTCTCTTGTTGTTTGCTCACGGCCGATCATCCCCGGCCGGATGCGGCATGGTGATGGTCGGGACATCAGGGCGCGGCCTTCTCCGATCGGGCGGAGACGCACTTGTACCGGCGATGCGCAAACAGAGCCCGGCCGGAAGGAAGGTACAGGCGGCCGTGGAACCAGGTATGGGGCTTTTACAACAGGTCCCTTATGGTTGTGTCTGTCTATGTCTCTGTCTGGTGTCTTAGCATCTGTCTGTCTGTTTTTCCCTATCTATATATGCATATCTCTGTCTCCTGCCTCTGTCCCCACCTCTCTCTGCCACAAAGGCTTACATATATCAAGCAATATCTGAATGTGGTCGTATTGAGTATTTCTGTAAATAAAATCCAATGTCAATACATGTGGCTGATGGTAGTATCAGCATATGGGGCTAGATTAAACTCCTCTACATTTCTCCCCTTCCCTCCAGTCCCCTTCCCCCATAACAGCATTGACCTAGTACCGACCCAATACAGTGGCCGAATCAGAATCATGTATGCCCCGTCAGATACACTGACAACCCCAGACCCCCCCCCCCCCCAGTCCAACCCACCCACCCACACAACTCCCCCCACACCCGACAGGCAGCAGTATAATCTACGCCCCACTCACGGCACCAGAGTAGGGGAGCAGGTCGGCGATGGATAACTTCCGGTAAGAATGAGCAGCTCGGGCGCTGATTGATGCTTGTGAGTGAGCTGCTGTGTGAGCTGCCGCCACTCCTACCACTCTATGTAAGCCACCAGCTGTAGTGTATAGGGGGCCATGGTGACAGCACAGGGCTCATTATGTATATACATGTAGGCATATATGTAGGCAATCAGAGGGGCACATGAAAATCATCCCCTATAGCTTACAATTCTTAGGGTGCAAATGGTACATATATATATATATATATATATATATATATATATATATATATATATATATATATATATATGATACTAGTGGTAGTTCTTATCAGATAATCAGGGATTATAATTGTTATAATGTCTCGCTGTTCCCTGCTGACTTCAATGGGCGCGCGGACAATGTGCAAGTGATAATTATTTTCATTCTTTCCTGATGCTCGTCAATGACAGAGATATTTGTTGTTTTTAAGAATTGGTTCTTTGAATGTAAAATTGTTGGGTAGAATACTGGGATTTTAATCCTGAATGATTGCTTGCATGCTTAGTAGATAGATGCACGAATTCTAGAGGACTTTATTTGAGTTTGAAATTACACAGTTTTGGCTTGATATCAATATAGAGCCTATATTGATTATAATGGTGCTTGGTTGAAGAGCCACCATGACTTATTAACAATATCATGGCAAGGGTAGCACGGAAAACAATGTGAATTTAGCATGATACCCCCCCCCCCCCCCACTCACAGCCTGCCCCCATCACGCAGCCTCATGGGGTGGGTGCTAACTGCTAACACTGGCAACCTCTCTGGTCCCTAATTAACCCTTTACTCTCAGGGCGCTGTTTTAATGCACTGGGATATAATTATATGTCATTTTGTTTATATAATACATGTAACTTTTTTTAGGCCTTACTACTGTTGCATTCATGCATCATGACAAGACATTGCATTTGATGCAGTGCCGAAGGGTTGGTATACTATATGATGCAGCAATTCGCCGGCGCTGCATTTGTGTATCATGATGGCAACTGTAAATGAAGCCTTGAGGTATGGTCCTCGGGGTATGGTGCGGTCCTTAAAGGGCTCTAACCCGTCTAACCCTTGTTCGTATGCTAATCGCAGACACCGACAGCCAACAAATCATAACACCCGGCCTAAGGCCTCAGCTGCCTACAAATACAACTCTCAAGTACCCCCCCCCCACCACACCCACATAGTGTGTGGCTCCCACCTGCTCACCCCCCCCCCCTCCCCACAACCCCTCCACTTTAACCCTCCCACTCCCCCACCTTGCGGTTCTAAGCCCACAGCACCACCAGTAGCCATATTAACACTGCATTAACCCCCTCCCCCTTTACACCCCCACCCCACACACCCCACCACCACCACGTCCCTAAATTAAATACCCAATCATAACTGACTAGTTAGCTTTATCTGCCCGTGTACTTGATGTGATGACAGACCTACCTGGGTCGACATCCAAGATGAGGGAGGGGTAGTCTGCTGGTTGGACGGCTGTAGGAGGCTGTAGGAGAGGTAGGAGTAGCGGCGACCGCGTCAACCCAGGGCCACCACTGGGCGACTGACCAGGCCGGCTGCTGGGGTCTGGATCTTGGCTGCTGGAGGAGAGGGTGGTTAAACCCTGGAGGAGGGGGTCTTAGAGAGTTGCTGCCTGGTTGGTGGCCGCACCAGGAGACAGGTTCTGTGAGGTCCACGCTGACGGTCAGCACGGCCTTGGGTTAGAATACTACAGCAATAGGCGCCTTGTTAATGGGACTGTCTCTACCTGTATGGCTACTAAGTGTACTTGTTAACACACTGAATGTTCTTCCTGTCTACCACAGCTGGGTTCGGCGACCAGTCTGTGCTGCTGCTAGTACTGCTGCTGTAGCGGCCGGCAGATGAGACCGTCTGACAGTGGGAGGCACACGGGAGAGAGTGGGATGAGTCTCCGGCAAGCGCCAGGACAGACGCCGGGGTGAGGTGTGCTGGTGCTGAGGGGGGTAGCTGGTCCTCCTGTTTTCTCTCTGGGTGTTTTTTTGTGTGTTTTTTTTCTTCAATTTCCCCTATTTTATCATCTACATATAGTAGGTGGATGGAGCTGTACTATAAATAAAATAGAAGAACTATGTTTTTCTTTCTTCTTCAAAAATATAACAGCCTTGCAATCTTAATAAGCCTCATAATAAATGTTTTTTTAAAAATGCAAAAAAAAAGTCCAGCTTGTTGAGGATGGACGTCCAAGTGTGATACAAATATATGATACAAATATCAGATAGTGTCCAATATTGGTATCAGCATTAGGAGCCTTAAGGTATGAAGGGTACTGGAGGATGGTGGGAGTCAACCTGCTGGGTGTAGAGAGACGTGGAGGGTGGCGGCAATGGTAGACCGCAGCGTCCAGTCCTAGTCGTATCAAGGCTCAAGCCTCTTGTGTAGCTTTGCCCGTGTTCTGCTGTTTCTGTCCTTTCATGTTGATACAACGCCTTGTAGATCCGTCCTTTGATCAAAACAATCTACTTATGGCAAGGGGTGAGAGTACTGATGAGTCTGTACTATATGTTATAAACCAGGCAGGCTGACTTTTTTTTCTGAAGTCCTAGCCGTTGTAGATATATGAACTATGAGTAAGATGTCGAAGAATATCTTCTTCCTCTGTGCATTGAGCCGAATGTCTCTGTTGTAGAGAGGATGAGCCTATACTATATAAATACCAGGCAGGCTGACTACTATTTGAAGTGCTGGCCGCTGTGTGCAGATATGAGAAGTGAGAAGGATACCAATGATTCTGTCCCTCCTGGCTGTCTCTATTACAGAGTCAATGCTGGAGGTGTGATGTGTCTGTTTATACCAGAGGTGTGGCTGTGAGAGCGGCAGCTGGTGGTGCATCCAGTCTGGGGTGGACTGTGGCCGCTACCATAGTACCACTACCAGGGTGCCGTACTGCCGTGTGTAGCAACGATGCGCGCCGCTCACCGCTCGTCGTTGCCGCTCACCACGACTCCTCCCGGCTCCCATCTCACCGTCAGGAGGCCCTACCTCCCCCCCTCGTCCCTCCTCCTCCTACCTCCCACCTCCCACCCCCACCTCCTCTTCCTACTCCTCCACAGCCCGTCGCCGCTGCCATCCCACAGTAGGCTTCACCCTCCTCCCTCCCTCTTCTCCTCACCTCTCCTCATAGTGCTTTCAGAACGCCCCCCCCCCCCCACCGCCCACCCTCACCATCCCTCCTCCTCCTCCTTCCTCCCTTACTCCCCTCCACAGCCATCTTGTGTGGTGGTACCTCGATGTGCCGGTGGTGGCAGCACGGCGCCGTGCGGTGCCTGGTGGCCTAACCACGCCCACTGGAGCAGGCTGAGAGGCAGGTGGTGGTTGTATAGGGTATGGAGGTGGTGATGCTGGCTGCTGCTGCTGGTGGGGAGGGGAGAGTGAAAGGGCCGCCCTACTAGGCCCCATGTCTGTAAACACACAGTCCCAGTACTAGTAGCACATAGAATACCAGCCTTTCCATTTACTCTTCTGAGCTGCAGTGTTTATAATATGTATGTAATATTATGAATACTAGATATTATATAACTAAAAGATATATTGTAAAGTATAATACAGCCCAATAACACAAGCATTAAAGAACAATAAATATTATATTATGTATCCATTTTTTTACCCCATGTCACATTATTCAACATGCTGGGAAACTCAAGATTGGAGAGATACAATGTATAAAATACAATATTGATATACATTGTGTCAAGTAATCAGCAGATCTGATAGTAGCAGTAAGCACAGTATACATAGAGACTATATCTAATCTCGGTGTGGCAGTGCCTTAGTGCTGTAGCAGGGTGGTGGGTGGACGGGGGGTCAGTGGTTAACTGGTGCTAGATATGACGGCTTGACGTGCAGGTCCCCATGATGTGGACCATGATGTCTGCAGCCCTACACCGGCACCTACACACAGCCCCCCTCTAGTCACATGCTACACCCTGTCCAGAGTAAACCAGCAATCTCAAGTATCTAATATTTTTTGTTAGAAATTTAAGATGGGTTTTATTTGGTGGTTGTTTTTTTTTGGGTTTTTTTTTGGTTTTTTTAAATTTTATTTCTTATTATTATTATCATGGTGCACTTCATTTGATAAATCAAGTAGTTTTGAATTTCGATCTTTATATTTTTCTTGCCGTACTGGGGGGGGGGGGGGGGGGGGGGGGTGGGGTTGTCTTAAAGAAA
>OX381716.1:37297678-37406214 GCA_947462335.1 Harmothoe impar | reverse complement strand
TGTTCTGATATTTCCATCTCTATACCCCCCCCCCCCACCTGGTGATGTACATGGGTGATCTCATCAAGGTGTATAGGGCAGGTCCCTCTGTTAAATCATGTATAGCAGTGGCGCCCCACCCCCTTTATACCCATCCCTACCCCCCGCCCCCCCCCCACCACCTGATGATCTACAAGGATGGTCTCATCAAGGTGTACATGTATAGATTCAAGCCCCTCTGTGCACTCATATACAGGGTGTCTTTCCATCTCTTGTTCTCTCGGCTTGTGTCTCTCTCCCATCTATACACCCAGTATATTACCAACATTTAGCTGTTGGGGGTTAGGGAACATTCACAAATGACGTCACCTTTTTTTGGGCCATTTTCAAGACCCCCCACCCCCTTGTCCACCTTTTGTCACCTACCAGCAATAACCCCCCTAAGAAAGACGTCACTATTTTGAAGACCCCCCCCCCTCAGCTAGCAAACCCTCTAAATTCAGAGTCTTACACAGGTCATAATTATTACTAGTCATTCGTGCCAAAAATAAGGCTGTGATATGGAAGCACCAAGTTTTGAATAAGCACTGGTGCATGGGGTATATCAGTTATCAAACATTTCTTGATAAAGGTGTGAACCACATTTTGGAATAAACGTAAGTAGGGGTGTTTGTCAGCTCAGAACGAAACCCTCAGAGCCCTGATGGGCCAAAAGTGGAGGTGATGAGCTCCATGCCAGTTTTCGCAGCTTATAAATCAGACAATTATTAAGGTCTCTAGGGAGTAAACCGTGAAAACATGGTTACATGGCTCATTTGAATTGTAGTTTAGTGTACAAATCAAGTTATTATTTGCATACTTCTAAATGAAAATCCAGCAAGCTCCACCATTGAATATATCTAGTTCCACCTTATCAAAAAAAAAAAGCCGATAAAGAGGGCTAGTTACGGGTCTGATACGTCTGCTCTAACTCGAGTATTAGCCGCACCTAGACTTCTAAATTCTATAAGCCTCATAGGGGTACAATTACAGTGAATTTAGTACTGTATATAAAAGCAACAACTCATGTGTAAGTCACCCATTGACTTAGATCCAATCAATAAGTCACACTGACGATCTGACTAAAACCTGAGTATCCTTTAAATTCCCCTCGCAAATATATATCACCCGAGGCAATTTTGTTGGGTCCTGGTCGGTAGTTGCTTCTGCCCAGCGCCATGTTGTCATTGCAAGTTTCTTCTCACGGATGGCACCAAATGCCTACAGCGAAGCTGCTGGTACCAGTCTAAAAATCACTTTCTTCATCGTATGATAATGACCGGTCATTAGTTGCCATTCCAGGTAGATAGAAGATATACTGTAAGTGTTACATTGGCATCAGCTATAATATGCACAATGTCAGTTGTATTTCCCTCAGCCTAGTTTCTCACTTTACCGACTGTAAATGTAGATATTTTCACGTGTATGAATTTTCGCGATTTTGCTAAAAAGTGCAATTTCTCGTGTATTTAAATTCGCGAATTCCTGAACATTGTAGTAGTATGGCTATAGTGTATAATTTTCGCTCTGTACATATTTTTGCGGATTTCAAAAATCGCAAAAATCGCAAAAATATGTACAGCGCGAAAATATGTACGTTTACCCTATGCTCTATACTGTTGTTTATTCGTAAATATGTCTGGATCTAAAAAGGTGATGTCACACAGACCTGACACCCCCCCACCCCCATGTCACTTTTTGTCACTAAACCCAAAGACCCACCCACCCCCTCGCAGGTGACGTCATTTGTGAACGTTCCCTTAGCTGTGTGTCAAAGCTATGTATTTATACTCCCTGTCTACCTCAGCAAGTCATCCCGAGGCTCAATCTGCCTACATCCTCTCATGCCTATTTGGTGGAGGTCCCTTCCCCAGCACCTGCGACGTTCCCCTTACGGGCCGGGGGGTCGTGTAATAGACCAGAAATGTACCCATTTAAGTCCCATGCGTTATCCTTAATCAATGATAAGGTAAATGCTAATATTTGATAATATTGGTAATAGTGCTATACAGTGGAAGAAGCTGAAGGAAAAATAGTACTACACGTATACCCTTCTCCAGAAGAGTCTGCTGGCTGACATCCCTACTCGCGTCCCTTTCAGCCGATATGCAATAATTCCCCAGGTAGGGAGGTGTGTGTGTGTGGGGGGGGGGGGGGGGGGGTGTGGGGATGAAGGGGAGGGGGGGGGGGGGGTGGGGGGTTGCTGGAGGCGAAGTGCACACACAATAGGCACACAGAGGCAGGAGGGGCCCGATGGAGGGGGGGGGGGGGTACTCCGATCTGAAATGACTGCCCACCTCCAAACGGCCCCACAGAAGCGGTAGCGGTGGATCTAATTATAGGGCAGTGACTCTTGGTAGATTCAAAAATAGGGGGTGGTAACTCTAGAGGAGGGGGCAGTCATTTGGTCTCAGTAACATGAAAATGTAAAAAAAAGACATTATTATCCATGTCTTCTGCACTGTTTCCATTAGAAAATAAAGGTATTTTTATTGGGGTACCTGAAACAATTGGGCCGTGGCCTATTTGTAAGGAATCAGGGGGCAGTCCTCTGCAGTTATAAGGGCGGTGGTTGACAGCTCCTGTTTTTAGGTGGGCTGTAGTTTGACAATTGCTGGGTACCATCATAGAGTAAGTATCCCCCCCCCCTGGTGGAGGAGGGGGCTGGTGGTGGTGGCTCCCCCTACCATCAGCCTTTCAGACCAGGCCCACTCCCAGCATGCACCAGCGGGCCCCAGACCATCATTCATCTCCCTGCTTCCGGTTCCTGTCGTCCTCAGCCAATCAGGGCCGGTCGTGTCGGCTGGTGCTGAATCTCTAATGTCTGATCTAAGAGACCATCAGGCACCGTTATGGTGGTGTGGGGCGGGGGGGGGGGGGGGTAGGACAGATTGATCTCCAGTTATCAGTGCTGGTGGAGCAGGTAAGGTAGACTGCATCATGTGGAAGGGATATTGGAAAAGCCAAAGAGATGAACAGAGAAGTCCTAAGAGATGCAGAGGAAATAATATATACCAAATAACAGTAAATCCTTATACATTATATTATAAGTTGACCAACGTTGACTATAATGTGAACTAATGTGACGTTGTGAGAAGACACTTTTCTGTAGAAACATGCAATGTCAGTGACATTGGGTGTCATAGACAGGAAATGGGGAAGGATGGGGGAAGGGAGATCAGAAAGGGAAGGAATGAAGGCAGGGAGGAAGGGAGGCGGCAGGGAGGAAATCAGGTAGGAAGGCTTGGAGGGGATGAAAGTAGGGAGGTCTGAGAGAGGGAGAAGGGATCAGTGCGAGGGGCTGAAGGGGAAACCAAAGGGAGGGAGGGGTACAATAAACTTGTGCAGGCGGAATGACAGGCCATACAAGAAGCTAGAAGTCAGCTACATTGGGGGAGGTGAAGGGGGTAGGGTATGCTACATCTACCAGTGTGGAGGGTGGGGGGAGGTAACTGGGCGGCTATAAGGGTGAAGGGAGGGCACTAGAGCTGTGCCCTCCGGTCAGTGTTTTCTACGTGCCACTCCGGGCGGCGAGTTATTGTAGCCCGCTGGAATAATCAATACAACTCTTTGAAATGCAGAATTGGGTATGCACTGAAGCTACAGCACACGCCTATAAACACAGGGAACAAATACCGGCTCTATATCCACCAACAGTGGGCACAGACACTGTAGGCGATTCGATCGGTTTGAACTGGTTTTTTTACTGATACATTTTGTATCTCATTGGAATAGGGCTGAACAATGATTGTGGAGTGATCAAAGAATACATATTAATTAATAGAAATGTCCAAAGAATAACAATATCTTCGAACATATTATTATTACCAATATGAATATATTTTGTGCACAGCATTACATATTATTCAAACCTAACCCTTTTACAATGTCCCCATGCAATATGACAATCTAATGCCATAACAGACTGATAACTACATATTATACTTTCTGCAAGTCTCTGTAACATAATTCCGGCACACTTTAAACCCCCATCTCCTCTATAAAGAGCCATAGTGCCGCGCCTCGCTTAGCCCTGACTTTGACTGGAGGGACAGCAAGCGTTTCGCCTTTAACAAAAGCACAATGGTATGACACTTAGTATAAGACCTGGATACCATGGAGGAGGAAGTAGGGGGAGGGTATGATGAAAGGGTGGGTGGCAGTATGGGATGGGGGGGGGGGGGTATACCCAGGTGAGGGATGGTCGCCAGAGGGAGCCACTCTCCCCATGTCACGTGGGACAACCCGAGCACCTCCTGTCACGTGACTACAGAGAACAACCAATCAGAATGCAGCTCTCTCACCGCTGCGTCTCTTTCCGACTTGCCATGCTTCACTGCTCCTCCTCCTTCCTCCCCTCGCCCCCATCCCTCATCCCTCTACCCCCCACATCCCACCAACCCTGGAGGCCTCCAGCATGGCACTCCTCCATAGATCAGCAGACTGTCTGTTACCATGGCAACGCTGCTATCCTTAATATGCAGCTAATTCACTGACGGACAACATCCCATAATATCGCCCGGGCCCTACAGCAATCCTTGTGGTACAGAAGGTGGTTGGGTGTAATGTGATCGAGTATTGAGGGGGGACTCTGCTACATGTTTTAAAATGGTGAGTGGGCGGGGGCGGGGGGCGGGTCCCATCGGGAAGAAAATTCGATTTCTTAATATTCCTGTGCATTAAAAAGCCCATACATCTGGGAGAAAACAAGGGGCCCACACCAGTTCCCCACCTCTTTCTGGATCCACCCCTGGGGCGTCATCCCGGGGTGTCTTACCATGGTGGGAATGCCAGGTAGCAATATGCTAGTTGAATTGGTATATATTTGTATACTTAAATCCAATTGACAAGGAGGCTTCCAATGTTCTGTACTGAAATTGAGGCGTCTTCTGTGTACTGTCACATAACTATGTAGTCAGGCTACCAATACTGAATAGCCTGATTATATGCATGGCAATGTGTATGTTAGATTGGTGTTTATCTTTGAGGAGTAGTTTCCCTGTATTATTAGTCTGCTCCATAAGGGCCCCCCCCCCTCTCCATAACCCTGCCGTGTCGTCCCACTAACGAGATGGTTGTGTGCACGGCTCTCATTGGCTGAGAGTGGCATCACGTGACCTAGATGGGGCTTACCTGTGATTTCGTCAGCATGATGACAGCGTCCCTCCCCCAGCACCCCACCTGTAATCTCCGCCAATAACCCTCTAAGGACAGCATGCTGCCTCAGAGATTCATGATCATTGTCATTATGATGCATGCATGCCACGCATACGAGTTACTCGACGGTGCATCATGTCGATGCTTTGGGAGATGATGTACCACGCAGTCGGTATGATGCATGAATGAAGCAGCGAGTTACTCGCCGGATCATGCCCACATAGAGGCATAATATATTAAAGCACTATGCTGCCCTTAGAGGGTTCACCTCCTCCAGTACCCCTCCTACCCAGCCCCTATCACCAGCGAGGTAACTCTCATCGCTGCAGTCTCAAATTAAGACCCTCCCACCCCCTCATGATGGTCCGCGCATGCGCAGTAGATCAGTGCTGGCACCACACACAGGCTGTAATCTCGTGCCTTCACTCGTCCTCCAGATCACCTCTTTTTTTTCTTTTCATCCATGCAGGCGGCCACAGAAATGATCAGAATTCCTCCTCCTCCCCTCCCCCCCCCCCCCACCCCCACACACACCACCGCCATCAGTGCCCACCTCTGTACCTTTATGGCTGCCTTTGTGATTCCCGTTCCCATCATGCCACTGGGGCCCACAATGCACCGCGAGGTTCACATGAGAGCTGCGCGCGCCGCCGCCATCAGACGCCGGTGTGACTTCCGGTTGGTTTTTCAGGCCTCACACGGCGGAGTGTGATGGCTTCACGGGTTGTTTGATGTGCGGCTTTTCCTGCCTGGCTCACCGTCACCCATCTCCTACACCCAGCCCTGCCCCAGTCCCCCATCCCTTACACCCAGTCCTGCCCCAGTCCCCCATCCCCTACACCCAGCCCTGCCCCAGTCCCCCATCCCTTACACCCAGTCCTGCCCCAGTCCCCCATCCCTTACACCCAGTCCTACCCCAGTCCCCCATCCCCTACACCCAGTCCTGCCCCAGTCCCCCATCCCCTACACCCAGTCCTACCCCAGTCCCCCATCCCCTACACCCAGTCCTGCCCCAGTCCCCCATCCCCTACACCCAGCCCTACCGCATTCCCCTGTCCCCTACACCCAGTCCTACCCCAGTCCCTTTCACCCAGTCCTACCCCAGTCCCTTACACCCAGTCCCTTTCACCCAGTCCTACCCCAGTCCCTTACACCCAGGCCTACCCCAGTCCCCATCACCTACACCTAGTCCTGCCCCAGTCCCCCATCCCCTACACCTAGTACTGCCCCAGTTATCCATCACCCATCCCCATCACCTAGTTTTGTACCAGTACCCCGTCCCCTATACCCAGTCCTACCCCGTGTCCCTGTCCCCTACACCCAGTCCTACCCAGTCCCTTACACCCAGTCCTACCCCAGTCACCCATCACCCAATCCCTACACCCAGTCCTACCCCAGCCATGTATCCTCTATACACTCTACAGCTAGGGGTGAAAATAGAATACCTATAGAGAAGCAGGGACTGATGATGATAATGACAGAGGCGTCTGGAGCTGCTTATAAATGGTTCCTATCTGCTGCTCTGAAGCTGATGTTCATGGTATCGAAGCTCTCCTGGTAACTACTGATACGTTTGCCAATTTCGCTAGTCAGCTACAAGCCATTTTAATCATCATGTGTATAATAGACAAAACTCCACGCCATTGACATACATGTACATTATACTTCACGAGTTAAAGCTGGGGCGTAAGACGAAGGCTAAGGCTGGATGTGATGCTTCCTTTAGTTTCAACGAGTGATTTTCAACGAGTGATGTATGATGTACATATATGTTAACAAGTGGGGTTTTGTGTTAATTACGTGTTTCATGATCTATAAATGAGAAAAATAAACATTTAAACAGCTTTTGCACCATGAAGTCATAGGCTACTTCATGGGAGAAAGGAGTATGGACCTTCCATATGTTTAACATAGAGAGGACCGTATCTGCCATGTAATAAAACATGTAACTTACGCTGTGGGGAGGCGGTGGGTGGGGCAGTGGTCTGGTAATACCTGTAAGTTACGCTGTGTAGTAGGTGTATTACTAATACAATGTAACTCACGCTGTGGGGAGGCGGTGGGTTGGGCAGTGGTCTGGTAATACCTGTAAGTTATGCTGTGTAGTAGGTGTATTACTAATATAATGTAACTCACGCTGTGGGGAGGCGGTGGGTTGGGCAGTGGTCTGGTAATACCTGTAAGTTACCCTGTGTAGTAGGTGTATTACTAATACAATGTAACTCATGCTGTGGGGAGGCGGTGGGTGGGGCAGTGATCTGGTAATACCTGTAAGTTACACTGTGGTGTAGGTGTATTACTAATATAATGTAACTCACGCTGTGGGGAGGCGGTGGGTCGGGCAGTGGTCTGGTAATACCTGTAAGTTACGCTGTGTAGCGGGTGGTATGTATTACAATGTAACTCACGCTGTGGGGAGGTGGTGGGTGGGGCAGTGGTCTGGTAATACCTGTTAGTTACGCTGTGTAGTAGGTGTATTACATGTACTAATATAATGTAACTCACGCTGTGGGGAGGCGGTGGGTGGGACATTGGTCTGGTTGCTGGCCTCCTGCTCGGGGAAGGCGGCGTCCTGCTCGTACAGGAGCAGCTCCTCACGGGGCGGGATGTCACGGACGGCCTTGTAGAACACCTGAAACACACAATAGGGGATATATGTTAACCCAGGAGACACAGAATACACGGTTTGTGCTAACCCAGGACAGACAGCATGATGCCTCAGTCAAGGCCTTATAGTTTGGCCTTTTAAAAAAAAAAAAAAAAAGAAGGTTAGTTTCTAGTAACATGGTTTGACACGCCAGGTCCTGCCGGATTTAAACTTTAAAAAACTTCCTCCTTTTTAGGGCCCGGTTTTTTGAGTATTCACCCTAGAAAAAGAAGTATGTAGCAGAAAGAAAGAAAAAAGAAAAGAGTGTGAAATGGGAATATCTTGTTAGAAGACATACATTGTCATGTTTTTTTCTACTGGTGGTGGCTAAATGCTAAAATTTTTATTTTGTGAGGGTGGGATTTTTTGCAGAATCATTTCTGCAACAAGATACACATTGCAGTCTGTGTCTGCATCATCGTCATGTCATCGTCTTTATTCGCTATTCCACCTACTATTGAACTATTTACCCACAAAAGATACCCGAAATACAATATTAACGCCCCAGGGAGTAAAGCTCTTATATACTAGTAACGTAAGCTTAACCAAATGATTTTTTTTTTTAAACACAAAAAAAACGTATTGATATGTTACAAAATCATAGCTCTGACATTGTTATGACACTATCATTGTGTGCTAAGGTACCAGTCGGTGCCATCCCAGTACTCTGACACTCAAGTGTCTTAATGTAAGGCAATGACGTGTTCCATGACGTTCCATGACGTATAAGTGACGTCCTGGCGTCGGCGACACGTCAGCATCGAGGCGTGTGCAGTCGAGCAGTGATTGCCTGTAACGGCTCTGATTACGACATTGTCGCAAATCGACATGTCAACGCCAGTTCGGTACAGGACAAGTCGTGGAGAATTAACTGAAGATATAGTGTGAGAAAAAGTTGCATTTTAAGTTAAAGGGGAGGGAGCCCCCCCCCCCTCGCGCCACACACACATGACATGACAAGCACCATGACACAATGTTGATACAAAGTGGTTACATGTACATGTATACCAACATGAAATATGGTAGGCGCTGGAGGAGAGGAGCAGTCGTGGGGAAAAAATAGCGTCAGTGACAAAGTAATGCCACAAGTGGTATTTATGTGTGCATCCTCTCAGAATGGATGCTCCACATGAAGCACAATGAGCATCATTTTTGCTTGGCTACTCAGTCACTATTGACTCTCAAAAAGATAACTTGCTTTGTAATGACTTTTAGAAAAAGAAAAGGTGTTCCCCGCGCCCTACGCCCTGCCTGAATCCTGTCTGAGTGGTGTGGGGCAGATAGGGCAGATTCACCTCGATTCGGACACATACCTTGAATTTCTGCTTATTCAAGGATTCTAATGTATATTATTGCTTGTATGGGTTAAGTTTAGGTTATTTTGTTTTTCAACAAAAAACCACTGGAAGTCTTAGTGTACATGAATAACTATATATACATTTCAGTGTCTGTCAAAGGGTAGGTGTCCGACCCATGGTAAATTGACCCCATACAGGAGACACAGCAGGGAGTGCTGTCAGCGTTGTCTGTCACTGAGGTCAGTATATCTGTCACCCATGTCGTGTGACTGTCAGTGTTGTCATGTATCTGTCACTCAGCACAGAGCCCATCTTACATCTCTGACCCGTGCACAAGGAATAACCCCAGGATTAAGTGGATCCAAACACAGATACATTAGATACACAAAAAGACCATGGGGAGACATCCCTTCCTGGCTCCGACGACCGTGTCAATGAGGTACTATCCCCCTGTCTGTGTCTCAGGACTGGGACTCTGGAGTCAGAGATGTATAATGTATAACATAGATGAGTACATATAGGGGATGGTGGGGGGATGCATAAACTTCTCTTTTTTTAAAATCATTTTAAGGCCAAAGAAGAGAAAGCTGTGCCTCGTGTAACAGAAGGGACGGTCGGGTTTATTCTAGGACATTATACATGTGCATGTTTACATATATATATATACTGGCGTCGTTAACATGGATTGGATAACCAAATCATATTTTCTTCAGATAACAAAGCAACAGCTTATTATTGACATGTATTCATAGACTTTACACAGTGTACTCGGTTATACATCGCACAAGCTACTCACACATATTATAAGACTGGGTTTGGGATCTGCTGAATGTAAAAACTGGCATTTTGTGTTTCGGATGAGCAGCTTCAGTTTTTCCTATCTCATGGTGGACGCATCTATTAGATTCCAGTCACGTTCTGTACTCTAATTCCGGCTAGTCACCAGGCATCAAACAGGGCGTTGCCTCACCACCAATGAATATTAATGAGCAACCCACCCTTCATTTACCTGATAGATAACAACTGAGAACAAGAGGTAAATTGAATGACCAATGGGCAATGCTATTCTTGATAAACTACCTTTAAATCACAGTTTGGTTTAACTGGTGTCTATGTTTCACCTTACAATTTCAGGGCTCCAGACGGGTAAATTCCACAAGGCGACAAGCCCCTGTTTTGACCCAAGGGACAAGGGAATGCTGGAGGTTGGCGACAAAGGACAAGACAACACTTCTTAAAATCGACGAGGGATACGGCCTATTTCTTAAAATCGACAAGGGATAATGTACATGTATAATTCTTGAATTCGACAAAGGACACATCTACCTGGGGCCCTTATATACAGAGAGGCAGGGAGAGAGTAATTGTGTACAATTGTCAAAATGCCTCCCAGATAGCTGTACCTGTACCCCCCTCCCCCCCCCCCACACACACCCCGACCCCCCGACCCCCTCCACCCCACACGGCCCCAGTAACGCTTGGCTAAGAAGCAGGGGACCAGAACGAGGTCTGATGGATCACGTGGTCAGCTATCTGAAAATGAGGCTGCCGAGAGGGGGCGGTGCGTCTCATCAGTTGACGCATGCGCATTTAGTGTCACAACACTAAATCTACTTGTTGCCAATACAGCACGACGCTGGTGCTTTTGGTTGGGCGTTTAGTCCATTCACAGGATTCAATTGAAATGGAAATTGAAGCCAAATTGTATCGGACAACGGGGGATACATTGCAAAGGAGATGTACAGTGAAAACTCAATCAAGTCACTTTCACTCCATTTTATGAATATGAATGGAATTAACAATTTCTATAGCAACTTCACGGAATGACTGCGTTATATTCTGGTACTACCTCTAAATTATGAGAAAGTAAAGTCAAAACTAAATAGGGGAGGGAGGACCTAGGTTGGTGGGGGGAGGCGGAAGGGCGCTGGTGATGGAATGTCAAATCAAATTACCACCGCAGTAAACCAGTATGGCACCTGAACTCAAAGTCAAAATAAACTGATTCAACCACAAGATCACAAGAGCTGAGAGAAAAACAAACTTATTCATTAAAAAAAGAAAGAAATGAAACCGCAGTTAATCCAAACACACCCCACCCAACCCTGACCACAGACAAACAGAGCGGTCTGTGAAGAGTCATTGGTCTGGGGATAAAACTGCATTATTTTTCTACCCTCTGCACATCCCGTGACTTTGGCTGGGTGTCGCTTGTTTCCGGCGGTCACACTCACAGAGACATGTACTCGCCGACACCAGCGCAGGGACAGGGACCCTGGAGGCGGCCATCTTTGATCTCGCCGCCTCGTTACCATGGAGAGCCACGTCCTCCGTCACGGCTCGGTGCGTGTGTGGGGAGACCCCCAGCGACGGTGGGGAAGGGATGGGCATGCGGGAGGGAAGGCTGTACAAGGGTCTGAGGGAGGGATGGGCATGAGGGAGGGAGGGAGGGAGGGATACCCCAAAAAGAATGGACTCATTGAGAGGAAGGGATCAGAAATGTTTGAACCCCCTCTTGAGGGGGCGACCAAAAAAATCCCATCCATTTTAATGAAAAAGCCACTGCGTTTATTTCTCAAAGGGGTCGACCCCTCCCAAAATGAAATTTCTATTGAATTCAATGCACAGCTAGGGGGGGACTGCAAATTCCGGCGCGCTTGCACGAATATCCACCGATCCCCCCTGTTGTTAAAGAAATGACCACTCCCTTAAAGGGATACCTTCATCCACAGAATGGGATGCCAAGGTCTAGGGACTTTCAGAGGAGCAAGGAAGCTGGAGATGCAACGTTACATAATACCACATGTCTATCACCCTTCCTGGTGTGAGGGTCTGGAGGGCTACCCACAAAACTAGATAAGAATCTCCAATCACCATCACACTGTGTTCTATATCAGATTTGTTGGCATCACACACTTTGATTCTAAAACAAATAGATCTGATATAGAATACAGTGTGATGGTGTTTGAAGACTCTTATCTATGTTGGGGGTAGCCCTCCAGGCCCTCACACCAGGAGGGGTGATAGGCATGTGGTGTTACATAACATTGCATCTCCAGCTTCCCTCCTCCACTGAAACCCTGGCAGCCCTTTCTGTGGATGAAGGGATCCCTTTAAATGGTTAAGGCCACCAGCAGGTATCCCCCGTGAGCAGCACGCGAGCCGCTCTAATCTTAGCCTAATGTAAAATGTAAGCACGGAGAGAAAGTTCAATTAGCCAAATGATGAATTTTAAACTTCAATTTGAGCCAAACAGGGGCGGATCGTGTTTGTTCTCCCATCCACTCCATTCAATCCAATCTCCTCTACATGTAGCTACATGATGAACCATACCCAGTTCACTCTGACCAATGAGAATTGAAGTCAATGCTCGGACAAACATTCACACTCAAGCACTCTAGTGAACCCACAGTATGGCGTCGGAGATTGATAAAATAATGCAAGGTTCACAGAAATGCACCAGGAGAAATAGGGGACATACATTCTGATTTAAAAGTTAGGATTTTAATGTGATATATTCATTCTTGGTAAATAGGGTAAATAGCCTATACATTTCATGTTAAAAAAAAGTTTAAAAAAAAGTGAAGATAGCATGTTACTGGAAACCAATCCTTTTTTTATGTGGGCATATGCTTTCATGGCATTTAAAAATACCATATATGCCGGCATACAACCATAGTTCTGGGGATGTAAACTGAAACAGCTTTTTGTTGGCCTGATACAGAAGTAAGGGACTATACCAGAAAAGACGATGCACAGATGAGGATATAGCACCATCAGCGTAGAACTCTAGCCTCCAGGGGAAATGAGCAGTTGGACTAGGGGCTTCAAAGGGAGGAAGGGTAAGGTTAGGAGGGGTGAGGACGGTCGGAATAGCCCCACTCTGCACTACCCCCGGCAATCCCCACCCATACCCACCCCACGCACACACTCAAGCACGATCGGCAGTGGCCATGAAATTGAGAGACCAACTTGTCTGATTGACTCCAGACCCTGGGGTCCCCCATCCCCATGTAACATACTCTCCCACTCCCCATGGCGGGTCCTTTGTAGCTTCTAAAACATAGGTTGCCTGCCATTTAATGCAGATAGTGCGTCACTGGTTAGACTAACAACCTGGTCACGGCTCGACTCCAACAACACCAGCCCCAGGCGGAATGCTGCAGGGGGTTGGGGGATTGATGGCAGAAAACGGCATGTATGTATCTCTGATTGGGGGTGTTCATTGACGTTGGGCCCTATGGGAATTCCTTACGTAAAATATGGAAGCTTAACAGGTGGAGCTATGTATGCATGGTTCTGACATAGCTGGCATGTAATATGATATGACACCAATCCCAGATGAATCAAATATATATCGTGTGACTAAAATTCACAATTTTAACCCCTTCTCAAAAATACAGTTCATTATTGAAAAGTATAGTTTCATACTGAATTTGTGAAATGTTCAGTTCATGCTGAAACTTCCAGTTTCAATCTTAGAAATTGAAGGATGCAATTGATATTCAACAAGGCTTTAAACCATTCCATTGTCAGCTATTGTATTGTTATCATTATATTATATTAACTGATATGATCAATAACAGTTAAGTAATGTTTCCACTAAGCTGGCCATCAGACTATAAGCCTCTTACTTCCAGTTACAGTCTGTATTGGCTTAAACAGATGTGTGATTGTGTTCCCGATTACTAAACCGTTACCATCGCCCAAAGTGAACAGTCTGCGTAGGTCCAGACTGTAGGGGGGGGGGTATGTGTGTATTGTCTCCAGGGTTAACCCTTTCAGGACAGCATGATGTCTTAAAGCTTCATCTTCATTTTTTGCCATGATGTGCTGGCCAAGGCAGTGTCGGTGGTCAACTCGTCTGCGTTGGGACATGGTACCGATCCTCCGGGAGCGCATCAACCTGTAGGCTCAATATGATGCATGCATGCAGAGATATGAATGCAGCACAGGTAAATCCCTCCCCAGGGCTGAATGAGTGCATCATGGCTACAGGACATACATACCTGTAATACATTAAAGCACTGAGCGGTCCTTAACGCATTAGAGAGGCATTACTAGATACAATAGACACTAATGGTGGCATCCAGGGGGGCTATTTCTCACCTGTGTTAGCTGCACATTGTTCTACAGCTGCCCTGGGGATACACCAATTAACACCTATAGTATCAGGCACCTGGTCCAGCACCACCTGACATGCCATTTCACATGGCATTTCTTTTGACCACCCAGAGAGGAAATGTGTGAAAATGTTGTCCATGGGTGGGGCTGGGATTTACCAGTAAAGCACCAAAACAAGGTGTGTTTGACCCTTTAATAAGGGCGGCAGAGTTATTTAATGTGCTATGTCTAATGTCGGCATGATGCATGAATGCAGCCCTGGCGAGTAAAGCAATAGTGCTGCCTGAATTATTGCATAAACCGTTGATAAACTCCCTAAGGTGCACCAAATGCAGCTTGGAAAGTTACTCACCGATCCTGCATTGATGCATCATGGCGACCTATGAACCTGACACTTTGAGGTGTCATGCAGTCATTAAAGGGTTAAGATACTTTTTATTACAACGCGGTGTCTACAATAGGACCCATATAGGGAAGCAATTGGCATGTGCCATAATGGCGAAGTGGCAAGTGGATTTATATTGTTTCCACTTAAAGAGGATTTATGTACAGCTGTTTTTTGGTGTGATTATTTGGTGTAGTTTTGTTGTAATTATTTGTGTTCATCCATGCCTCGTTTAAATACCAGCGCCACGTATTTGTTTCAGATAAATGGGCGGATCCTGTCGGAACTGTAGCCTGCATGGTATTTGATGAACAGGGTCAACTATTGGGCGTGTGTGACGAGAGCACATGTCAACTGCATACATTGTGCACCTTAGTACATGTAATAAATTGGCAAATTCTCTCAAATTAATTGACAGTATTATGAGAATGTCAATTATGAATGCAGAACTTTCTCTGTTTTGTTTGAAATATTTAGATAATAAACAGTTTGAAATAATTACTGTACACGTCCTGTACATGTTTTATACATGTACCCTCAACCCACCCACTCCCACAAAAAGCCCCGCATTCCCCTTTACGATGAATACGCTGTTGAACCCTGGCGATGTCCTCTTGATGTTTCTGATTAGTTTACTCTACCAAGAACAAACACGTCCCAAGCCCCCCCCCCCCCCCCCCCAGCCTACCAACCCCCTCTACTGGTGTCCCAAGACACGGCTCTGTGACGTATGACGTTGTCACGTCGTCGTCACGTCGCTAAACACCTTGAGAAGGATGCATTCGGTGACGCACGTCGGGTCATGATGTAGGATGGCTGCGTTCGCCTGATATATAGGACTAACTGCATCAGTTTGAGTTTGCAAAGACATATGTATGTGTTCACATGTTGGGTCGCTAGGTCCCTGCCCCTACTTAGTCCATACATGGGAACAGTGACACCAGATTGCAGAACTAAACATGTTGGTATAATGATTTTAAACTGAACTCCATTAATAACACCAGTGTTTGATATTAATTCTAGCATCCAAATAGGTATCATTGACTTGCTGCCTGTCACTTGTTCTTTCTCGAAAAGCCATCCAGTTCTGGAGATTTGTATGCAATATGAAGGCAACTAGATGATGGAAAAGGAAACGAGGAAATAAGGAAAGAGATAATTCTATAGAAATAAAAACATAATAGAATGTGCTTAGAGAAAATAGAAATCGCTTCACGCACCGGTGCCACTAAATAAGCCACGTGCTTCAGTGACAAATTCCCCAATCGTTTTTGTCACTCCCCATTCATGAACCAGCAAACAAATCTCTCTTGATTTCACAAACAAATTCCCCAGGACAACAAGTGACTGAGCTAATCTAAAGTCGATGCGAAACTCAATCTGCCATGGGTCAGGGAGGAACAAAGAAAAGACAAAAAGAAAGAAAAAGAAAGGGAAACATTCACTTCACGCCTCGGTGACGTCATCACTGGGCGTGACGTCACATCTCGTGGCATCTCGTAGAGTCTCGGGCATGGACGAGATGTGGGAGAACGCTGGGGTGAGCAGCTCCTTTCACTAACTCTCGCCATCTGCCGAGAGTTTACTTTGGACTTGGCTAATGTGATCTAAAATGGAGGGACTCACACACCCAGGTCGCTCGGTTTGTTGCTCCAGGCTTAATTTGAAACGTGAAGGCATTCAAGTAAAAAGGAGATAGAAAAAGGTGGCGGACGTGGAGGGTGCTAGAATGTCAAGTGCTCTCTCATGAGGATATGATGTCTAATATAACCCCAGGGAATGCATAAGTGGATAATGATCATCCCACAGCATAATTCATACTTGAACCCCTACCATATATCAAGGCTGATGGACTGTGTGTCGATGCCATCGTCTGTAGATGCGCTATGTTTATATTATCCAATAGTCCCCCAACTATTTTAACTCAAATCTATAGTGTGCATATAATTATATGTGAGTGAGTGAGTGAGAAAGGGTGTGTGTCATTTATGTACATTGTATAATCGTATTAGCGGTTTCTATAGAGCCACTGGGTAGTCTGAAAAAAAATCAATCCGATCTCTGTCTCTCAAGATTACACTTATGGCGAACACAATTGCACCACAATGCAGTGCTCTAATCCATCTAATGGGCTATCTAAGCCACATATAAAGCTATGACATGGCATGCTAATAATAGCTATTGAATTGATATGGATCTTTTAATCCCATTGCTGAGCATAAAGGTGTTAAGTAATTGCCTATTATTCAAGGTACACAAAGGGTTTTAAATATTGGCTTTAACACAGATTGGGTGGGGCACACGTTTCGATGCTGGTGTCAGATAGACAAGAACGGGACTGGACAGGTCGACAGCAGCGTGTACATGTTAGGACAGGGGCGCTGTAGTAGAGCAAATGAGAGGTGGAGAGAAAGGGAGAGAGGCATTGTATTATAAAGGGAAAAGGAGAGAGCGAGGCAGATTGAGAGAGTGGGAGGGAAACAGAGAGAGAGCTAGAAGAGACAGGGAGAGAGAGAGAGAGAGAGAGAGAGAGAGAGAGAGAGGGAGAGAGACAGAGAGAGACAGGGAGACAGATGGACAGAGAGACAGAGAGACAGAGAGACAGACAGAGACAGAGACAGAGACAGACAGAGAGAGACAGAGAGACAGAGAGAGAGGGAGAGACAGAGAGAACTATGGGGCGAGAGGGAAAATGAGAGAGACTGAGGGAGAGTGAGAGTGGCATCAGGGTGGTGACATATTGAAGTGGCAGTCCCACAAAGCCGCCCCCACCAGTAGCCATAGTGTGCGGCTTTATGGTGGACAATGGTGGTCCAGGGGTAACGGACAAAAGGGTGAAGCCGTGCAATTTGCATTGTTTATCATTGTTTATATCTAATGTGTCAGGGCATTTCTAAGTTTTGAATGAGTATAGTATTTAGATGTGCTGATAGATTGCATTGATCGGTACTGACTGTTGGTTGGTCCATGTGCAGATAATTGCCATATAATGTGTTACTTGACTTGACAGATTAATAAAACCCCAGGTATGTTATCTTTCATATAATATGTAGCTGTTTGATTTTAGTGATTGTATTAATTTACTATATCTTAATTGTATTTAATTCACTACATCTTGACATGTGTCACACAGTACGATTTTCCTGAGCTTATAATTGTGTTAACAATAAGGTATTAGACCAAATAGTGATTTCAACACATCTGGATAAATGTTGCAAACTTTGATAACGTAAATACACCGTACTGATAAAACTAATACCGGTAGTTGATAAATATAGTCGTTGCTGATATTATCTCCAGCTTGAACTTATGATAGGCCCCTTATGATATATGACTTTCATAGTCTGAAGACAAGTATTTTTTTCTCTTTTCTAATGATGTAGGGTGCACAATGTACAGAGCAGTATTACACAAGAGGAGATGTCCCATTTTTTCACCCCACCCTCCACAGACCCATACAAACCATCCCTTCATTACCCCATGCCAATTCACCAATCCATTTACCCCTTTCTTCTCCCTGTCCCCTCATGATGAGCAATAATTGAATAAACATTATATCGTGCCCAAAAAAACACACAAAAACCTGAGTAGGAAGAGGGGCCTCACAATACAAGTCAGAGTGGAGCAGATGATAAGGACCCCAAGACTTGGGTGGCTGCCCAGAGACGGGCCACACTGCAGTGTACCGTTAACATTGAGGGCGAGGAAAAAAACTGACGTTTTGGATTAGACAAAGGCGGTGCCTATCAGAAACTGAAACGCAGGGTTTTGACTTTGGTAGTAAGAGGTGGCTTTGAAAGGTAAGGCCGTGTCAGGGAATGGGAGAGGTAAGGGGAGAGGGGCGTTCACGTGAGGGCAGAGTTGGGTTTCTGCTCCCTCACCTTTCCTGTCCTGCCGTTGTTGACCTCTCCCCCTTTCTGCTGACTGCAGATACAGTGCTTATGGTACCACAAACAGCGCCTGACTCTACCTGTCTGTCTGTTTCTGTCTGTCTGTTTCTGTCTGTCTGTTTCTGTCTGTCTCTGTCTGTCTCTATCTGCCACGCTGTCTGTCTCTTTCTCGCGCTGTACCTGTCTGTATCTGTCTGTCTCTTTCTCTGTATGTATGTCTCTGCCGTCTCTGCCTCTCTCCATCTCTCTCTTCTTGAGGTTCTTCTACCCCTTTATCTCTCTATGTCCCTCTCTTTGTCTCCTTTTTCAATCGATCTGTATGTATGTCTCTGTGACTTTGTATACACTCACAAAGTAAACTTGTCTTCAGACTCCTTCAAATGACTGTCATAAAATGAACAAGTCAAAAACTTGTCTAAGTGGCAAGGAAGCGGGTCTTCTAGCTGAAGATAGAAGACCCACTTGGCATGTGCCAGTCCAAAATCTGACATTTGCCAGCTCCAGATTCTATTTGTGGGGTGGTAACCTGATAGGTTAGACAACTTTTGACTCGTTTCTTTTATGACGGTCACTTAGACGAGTCTGGAGACAAGTTTACTTTTTCAGTGTACCTTAAGTGTCTCTGTCCCTTTCTGTGTTTCCCTGTCTCACTCTCCCCATCTATCTGTCTCTGTTTCTCTATGCTGTCTTTGCCCCTCTCCCTCCCCCAACATACACTTTTTGAATAGCTGTCGTGTATTTGATGGGTGCTTCCATGCCATATTCCATCATAATGCTTCAAGGCGCTATTAGTATGAACTTTTGTAGGGTCGGCATGCTGCACCACAGCGCACCTGAGATACACAGACTCGATGGCAGACCATGTCAGCAAGCATTTTGAGGCACCATGTCGTGATGTTAAGGTTATGAGCCCCTGCACTTCACTATTCTTACGATGGAGTTACCGTTTTGCTACTAGCCTGTATTCTCATAGTTCTGCTCTAAGCCGCCAGTTCAAAAGCATTGCATTGTATTTCCCAGCTCTGCTCGATGCAAACCTAATATACCAGCTTCCATGGGAATTATGGAAGGCCAACAAGAGGGCAACAAGAACAGAGTGAATTCTAGAGAGGTTGGGCGGGGGGGGGGGGGGGCATTTCGCAGCGACACCTCTGGACCACCACCTGCCTGCGCACGCGCATCTCCTTTTTTACTCGTTTCCATCCCCCCACCCCTCCGGCCCCCTCCCTTCTTTCTCCCCCCCCCCTCCCCCACAGACGCCTTCCCTAGCTGCTCCTGCCATGAAAAGTACAAATCAAAACCTGGCTCGTCGCCAGACCTGCACGGCAATTACGGCCCGACACGCTCCCCTGCAGCCCGGGGGGGGGGGGTAGGCTAGGTGTTACGGAGCAGTATTAGGTTAGGGGAGGGGGAGGGGGGGGGGGTCCCAAAAGTTAGGGTGTTCAAATATTGGCCTCAGTTCAAGACCCATAAAAGTGTGCAAAATGCCCGCTGAGCCCATAACGTTCCCGCTGGGACTGAGGGGGATGGGATGCAGTGGTGTTTTCTTTTCTCTGTACGTGTAGTGACCTATACTATATTTATGTGTCAGTGTTATATTAAGTGTGTGCCCATCTCCTTTCCCATCTTATCATGCTCCTCTTTGCCTGCCTATCGCCTTCCATCTCTTCCCACCTCTCTCCCTGTCTGCCCACCTACGGTCCTGCCTTCCCATATAACCGTCCTGTCGGCTTTTGCTCTCTGTCTATCACCAGAGTTCTCCCAGACTAGCCCCCTGTACGAATCTATTAGATAATGCAATGTAAAAGATGCCGACTAAGTACATGTACATGCATATTGTCTCGTACCTACATTTTAAAAGTGGTTTAGGCACTACAACAGGGGCAAACACAAACTGCATCTGTCATACAGCTGCACCATTTAACTGATATCAAAATAATAATGCATGTAACATTAACGTGCACGTGATACAGAAACGGCCGCGTGCCTTTTTGGTTATGTCCCAATTTTAATTCTCTATGAGGCAGACTAAACATTTGCAGGGTAGAAATGAAGGATGTTATGAGTGAGTGAGGAGAAGGGGGCGGGGCTACTATATTGTCTTCCTGTGCGGGTTCAGTCAAACGTTACGCGCAGAGTATAGGCGCCGCCATGCAAATTTTTGAATCATACAAAAGTCAGCCGTGTCGAATTTCAAACCTGATTCATGGGGGTGGGGGTGGTTTTAGGTGACTTATGCCGGGTTTTAAGGGTTGTCGCTCAGAGTGGGGTGAGGGGCTGAAAATGGGCGGGGTCCGGGGTGCGGACGGCCCCCATACAGGTGACTTTGTTGTTTCGGGGGGCATCCGTCTGGTGCGGCTTGACAGGTCTCACCAAGAAACGTGTGTGTGTAGGGGAGGGGCTTTATCTTTTTATTTTTTATGTTGAGTGGGTGGGAGGGTGGTGTTGGTGGGGGGGGGGGGTGGACAAAAAACACAATTCGATTGTTCCCGGCGAGGGAAAGATGAGCTGTGGGAGGGGCAGCGAGGGGACCAGCGAAGGGCATCATAATGGCGGACGGTGACAGCGTCCAAATGTCAACAGTGTGAGTGTGTGTGTGTGGGGGTGGGGGGGGGGGTGGGGGTGACCCTGCCCCTCACCCCTACACAACAACACCGACAAAAAAGCAAAATGCATACCAAAATAGAATAGGGAGCAAAGGGGAAACACCCCCATCCCCAACCCCTAACCCTAACCCTTTTAGAGCTGCAGAGCAATTTAATGTGTTGTGCCAATTTTACATCTATACTCACGTGGAGCACATTTATGCATACCATTTAGTATCACATCAACTTTATACATAGTCGGCATGATATTTGAATGAAGTACTGGAGAGTTACTCGCCGCCATGCATCATGATGATAGAGGACATAACGTATGAAAGCAGTATGCGGTATTTAAGGGGCTAACCCCCAACCCTATATAAAACCTCTTATAGAGCTCATGGTGGGGGTGAAATATGGATTTAATGCATCCTGCCCCCTATTTCTATGCTACACCCCTTCCCCTCCCACACCGCATCATTGATTACATCGTTGGAAATGTCAACAAATCGCCAATGACAAATGACACCATCTCAAGAGCACTCCTTAAAAAATGAAATAAAAAAGAGACAAGAGCTCTAGAGGCCTAGAAATAGAAAGTCTGGTGGTACGGCCAGGTGTTGTCAAGCTATTGGTTTCTGCTGAGGGGGTAGAACACACATTGAAGACGTCAAAAGGACGTCGTCGTTTTGTCGTCGTCATATGAGACGTGACGTCGCGGGTGCTGGAGCTGCATGGTAAATTACGTCATGTTTAGTTTCCTTAACGTCCAGGGGGTTAAACAGACAGGGAGACAAAGCGGGAGGGGGTGGGTTAGACTGTCTGTCGCCGTGTGTAAGACTAGACCAGGTCTCAGCTTCCACTCCTTGCTATTGTTGTACATCTAGAATTGTTCAGGTGTTTTTTTTTCTTACGTCTTTTACATTATGTTACGTTATGATTATAGTTTCATTACTTGAGTGAAAGAGGGTGATAACAAATGGCAATACGAAGTTTTGCTTGTTTATGTCCAATTCCCTGGTCTATTCAATTATATATACTCTTTCTTTTGAATTACATGAGTACTTACTTACTTAAAATGTATACACATTATAGACATGCATGTGTCATGTATTATTAAAAGCTATGCAGTCTGAGTGCATTACTCCATGAGGTTGTCTTCATTATCATTCGATGGATGGCATATACACAGTTAGAGTAAAGGCCACGGCTGTGGCCTTCAACATGCACAGATTGTCATGATAATCTATAGATTAAAAGTATGTTATGCCGGTTATCCTTATGCAAATATCGATAATGAATGCACCACTGACAGCTAAAACCGGCAGGGCAATCTCAAAGGGTCATCATGATACACTGATGCACGGATACACTGATGCATCAAGATTACTATAGCCAGCGCTGCATTGGTGCATCTATAAGACAAAACGTCATGAAGCATTAATGTATCATGCTGTCATAAAAGGGTTAATTAACCCTGTACGTACCTCGTCCTGTACTTGGACCGCCATCAGGTTCTGGCGGGACGCGTCGGCCGTACTGCGCACGTACTTGAGCCAGTTTCCGGTTCCGGGCTGGCTGGCGTCGATCCATCCCTTCACCTTGCCGTTGTCGTCCACCAACTGGAAGTACAGGAGAAAGAGGTTATTAGTGCCAAGATATTTTTAATAACTTTCTTTTTCTCTTCAGAAATACATAAGCCTACAGTTTAACTTATAGGACATGCATACAATATAAGTACATATAAATCACGTCTATATAAATCTGTGACTGTCACTCTTTGTTAGGTAGTTATGTGAATGGAGTTTTGACCCTGGAGGAAATTAGAATCCTCAATTTCTGAAGATGGACACAGCTCGGGCCGTGCTGTAGTGGTTATCCAATCCATGGGAGGGTAGCCCCCCGCTGCCCTACTTTCCGTTTTCACCGATTTCATGAATGTGCCCTCCAACCACCCTCCTTGATAGTAATCATACGTCGGGTTTATTGAATGTGAGAAGACAGACCATGCACCGGTTTAGTTCTTCACCTGTAATTCGTCTGTGCTGATGGATTAAATCAACATGTCTCTGGGATTATTAAAACACCGACCTCACCAAATGTAATGAAAAAGAAAAGCATTGATACACATCCCCATAATTATGAGGCGGGAGTGGAGAGAAGTCTGCATGACGCGAGATCGTTAACCATCCCCACTCCCGTCTAGTACACGGATCATTATTAGATACACTCCTTCTAATGAGACTCCTCAAAACCGTCCATCAATATTGTAGTTTAATTTCCAATTGAAATGATAGTTGCAATAGGAAACAAAGAAGATAAGATTAATAGGTCCAGCTACCGAGCATGACCACATGGTGGAATTTCCAAACCCAAGTACCTCGTCATATGCAAATGAGTATGCTAATGAGATGGATGGAGGTGCTCTAATTGAAGGTTGCTTGTCCCTGGCGTGACGACGTATAAAAAGCCTGTATCTCTCAGGGTACCAGTTTTAATAATCCGTCATCGCGGCACTCTCTGACACACCATCAGCCAATCACGTGACATGGCGGCCATCTTGATGTCACGTGACGTCACGTGACGTAGGGGGAGGAGGGAATGGTTGCTGGTTGCTGGGCGGTGTTGGCATACACAGTATTCATCCTATGGGATCCTCGTTATCGCGCAGACACCAGCGAAATACTCATATCACATGTCTAAAGCGCAATGCATCAGTGCTTTATATCTATTTTAC
Source organism: Harmothoe impar (assembly GCA_947462335.1). Taxonomy (NCBI): domain Eukaryota; kingdom Metazoa; phylum Annelida; class Polychaeta; order Phyllodocida; family Polynoidae; genus Harmothoe; species Harmothoe impar. The sequence continues at coordinate 37,382,376 of OX381716.1, read as the reverse complement.
GATTGTACACCAAGGCAGCACTGGTGAGTATCTTGTTGAAGCTACCACATTGGTGCATATCAGTCATATCAGTCACATATCACAATGACTATTGAGAGTAGTATATGGAGTTGGCGTCATGCATGAATTGAGCACCAGCGAGTCGATCCCTGCTTGTGCATTAAGTCAAAGGGACATCTCTGTAATATATTATATTGCCATTATTATATTGAGGGGTATATGGGATTGGGTTGGGTGACCCACTTTAACCAGAACAGCATTCTTCTACAGAAGCAGGGCATACAAGCTCCACCCCCTTCACACACATCCCCAGGCCTGGAGGAAGGGAATGCTGGTGTTGGAGAATGAGTGGTGGCTACTGAACGGCCTCTCCCCCTTGTGGGAGAAAGAGAGAACTAATAGACTTCTCCAGGGTTTGAGAAGAGACCCTCATGGGGAGGGGGGATTCAGGGGGCAGCTCTAGACTGCTCTGCACTAACTAGACGTGACCCGCTACCCTGTCGCCACATGTATACAACCATGTCGGTGCTGTGTGTGAGTATTTGTGTTCTGATTGTACCCTCCCAAGTCACCAAGTCATTGGGAGTAGCAGGAGGATTAGATGGGATGGGGGAGCATTAACTGGAAGCATAGATCTAGTTGGCCATTTTCACCCCGTATAGAATATGGGGCCAATAGCTAAAGAATACCTCTCAACCTGCTACATTGTATTTTCAAAAAGTAGAATATTTCCCTTTATCTCTTCGCCCTCAGAACCCCCCCCCCCCCTCCATTTTTCGCTCCGCCAATTCTTCACTTTCTCGGGCGAGTATAACTCGCCAGTATCATATTGGTGCATCACCCAGACCCTTCCACTTTGGGAGTGTATTAACCCCTTACACATGGTCAAAGATACAATGCATTAACACACCATGTTACCCATAAAGGGTTAACTCCGTTCCCCTCTTCCCTCCACCCCGCACTCTGTATAGTGGCTCCAGGAGTAGTAGTAGCACAGCCGCAGCTTCCTCCAGTGAGCAGCAGCTGAGGCTGTGGGGTGTACAGGAGCAGCTCAGGCTGAAGCAAGGGGCGGGGCGGGGAGCAGCTCAGGGCGGGGGCCAGCCTCCCCGGGGAGGGGGAACCATTAGGCGGTAAGACAGACCCTCACGGCCCGGTGAGCAGCTCCCGAACAGGGCCTGAGCTGGCTGAGCTGCTCACTCTCACAGATGACAAATAAGTCACCGTGCCCACCAGGGCGGGCCGTGCTGGAGCAGGTCATGTGGAGTATGGGGTATGGCAGGGTGGGGAGTGAGGTGGGGGTGGGCGTGGAGATCAGACTTGCTTAGGTCTATACCAACACAATTTCATAGATAGATTTACACATTGAAAGACGTGTCATTGTTTAACGTATTTGCAGAGCCTGGTGTGTACAGCTGACAAGGAGGCAGTGCCTGTTGTGTACAGCCGACAGGGAGGCAGTGCCTGTTGTGTACAGCTGACAAGGAGGCAGTGCCTGTTGTGTACAGCTGACAGGGAGGCAGTGCCTGTTGTGTACAGCTGACAGGGAGGCAGTGCCTGTTGTGTACAGCTGACAAGGAGGCAGTGCCTGTTGTGTACAGCTGACAGGGAGGCAGTGCCTGTTGTGTACAGCTGACAGGGAGGCAGTGCCTGTTGTGTACAGCTGACAAGGAGGCAGTGCCTGTTGTGTACAGCTGACAAGGAGGCAGTGCCTGTTGTGTACAGCTGACAGGGAGGCAGTGCCTGTTGTGTACAGCTGACAAGCAGGCAGTGCCTGTTGTGTACAGCCGACAAGGAGGCAGCGCCTGTTGTGTACAGCTGACAGGGAGGCAGTGCCTGTTGTGTACAGCTGACAAGGAGGCAGTGCCTGTTGTGTACAGCTGACAGGGAGGCAGTGCCTGTTGTGTACAGCTGACAAGGAGGCAGTGCCTGTTGTGTACAGCTGACAAGGAGGCAGTGCCTGTTGTGTACAGCTGACAGGGAGGCAGTGCCTGTTGTATACAGCTGACAGGGAGGCAGTGCCTGTTGTGGCAGGGGCGGATCCAGTGGGGGGGGGGGTTCTGGGGGTCAGGACCCCCCCCCCTTTTGGAAAAAAAAATTAAATTTTTTTAATGATAATTTGATCCGCCAGGGAGGCAGAGCCTGTTGAGGGGCAGCTCAGAAGCAAAGTATTGTGCCTGTTCTTGTAGCTGCAGGTCTGTGAGATGCAGGTCTGTGAGTTACATATCTGTGAGCTGCAGGTCTCTGGGCTGCAGGTCTGTGAGTTACATATCTGTGAGCTGCAGGTGTGTGAGCTGCAGGTCTGTGAGTTACATGTCTGTGAGCTGCAGGTCTGTGGGCTGCAGGTCTGTGGGCTGCAGGTCTGTGAGTTACATATCTGTGAGCTGCAGGTCTGTGAGGTACAGGTCTGTGGGTTGCAGGTATGTGAGCTGCAGGTCTGTGCACGCACGGCCCCCTGAGCTGTTCCTATTGCTGCTCAGTGTGTGAGCAGCTCAGTGTGGATACTGCTGCCTCGATTAGCGCCCGTTAGCTAGACCCCCCCCCCCTCTCCCCTCCCCGCTAGCTGTAGTCACCTTCTGCTATTAACCCCCGCCCCCTCGTGACACATAGACATGTATATAGGGACCTGTTGGTTTATAGGCACCTTTGTGTAGAGTCTACCATTTTCTGTCCCAATGTCCCGATAGGTGAGGGGCCGGGTGACGGGGGGGGGGCTACTGAGTCTTTGAGGGTGGATATAAACTCCCGCCCTACCGTCCCGTTTTTCAGAGGTTGGGGAATCTGATTATTTATGAAGCCTATAATAATATTATACGATTTTACATTATGTGTCTCTTTTTCTCTCCCTTTTGTAACCATTTATATACTCTGGCTTAATACATGTATAATGCCTGGCTTATACATGTATACTACAAAACTTATTTTCAGTCTTTTACATTTATCACTATTCATGTGTTGCCCAACATGTCCCCCTCTCTCATATAATGCCCCAGTACTGACATCTGAAACATCAGAATCTGTAACTATGATACATACAGGCAGGTTGATGTTGGTGCTTAAAGAGGGGGAAGCACAGTGACAGCTCCCCCGTCATCCCTCACCCTGTCAGCCCCTCCTGCACCTCCCCCTGTCCTATACCCACTGACGTGACGACCAGACTCGGACAGATTGACCAAATTGACATCAATATAACAAATTGAATGGAATAATGTGCACTGATACGCTGAACCCGTCCTGTAGAGGTCGCCACTGGCCGGACAGGGGACGAAAGCCCATCCAACTCCACTGCCCCTTACCCCCTACTCCCCTACTAGTCACGTCCCAATGTATACTTATGCCGATATGTCCTATACTATTATGTGCGGCCACGCAGGAAGGATGGTCTGAGCTGCTGCCTCTGGGCCATCCTTTCTGTGGGCCTACTCTCATGGTTAAAATGTAAGTTTAAATATGATAATAATGTTGAATGTTATTATTTTTATAATCTTTTTATTTATGCTTTACAATAATATATACCCATATTGTGAAGTCACATTGTAACATGACATTAAACATATACCAAAAAAGATACAATCATCTCCAGGAATTTCACTTGAATTGCTCTTATTTCTCAATTGGATATGATTATATAATATATTGTTTTCAGAGACGCCATGTTTGTTTAGTACCCAATGCTGATCGCTTGGTTACTAGTAGTTGATTGGTTGAGAAGGTTGCAGGATATTTGTAGGAAATTTCTAGATTGATACTTTTCTTATGATGGATAGTATTGTGTCTTAAGCATTTCATATATCTATAGATGTACTAATTCCATGCTTTGGCCTACATGGTAAGTCAAAGTCTAGACATTCAGAAGTGATGTGGCAACATTGTTATGAGTCATCCATTCAACAAGTGGGTACATGTACCTAGAGAATAAACAACAGTCCCTTTGATCATCACCCTCCTGCCGTATTCCATTTAGCAATGACAACTGTATCATAATCACCAACCCTCCCAACTCCATCAGAGAATGGATAGAGACAAGTAGAAGGAAAAAGACTCCTTTAAAAACCTCAGTCGTCATAAGTGTCAACTTTCTGGGATTGTTGGGAATGAGGTGTCATGATGAAAGGGGAGTGTGTCGGTCGGTTGGCAGTGTGTAGATATGACTAGTGTCACTTTGGTTAAGTCATGTGACAGGAGGGGTACACATGGCAGCCAGTCTCACTGGGCGTGGGGATGAGGGTATGGTACATCTACGGCCAACTGATACTGACTTCATGAAGAACTATAGCATGTGTGGATTTGATATAGATTATCATTCTAATACATGTATTCAATAATTGGAAATTATTCAAGATTGAATACAATTTATGCAATCACTTGGACATCACTAAAGGACATGACTATCAATTAATATGAATAGCATTGCTGGGGATTGTGTGTGACAATAGTATATAGAACCGACTCCCAACAACAGAGGGGCCTTTACATTTGTTGTACACATGTATTATCATTTATAAAGTGAAGTTAGCATGTGCCCAGTAGCATTCCATTTCGTTTATACACAGCAAGTCATGTACATAATCTACATGGGGATGGGATGTCTGAGACAATGATATTTTCCAGACTGATGGACCTTTCATATACAATGTAGACTATATACAAATATATCCCGTTATAGAATCTGATCTCATACTGTTCTCTGTATCCAACACCCTTGTGTAAGGAGGAGCACACTGATAAATGGGTTGTTATGAATTGAGAGCAGGGATGGGAGTGCAGGAGGACAGTAATGTAAACAAAGAAAGGGACTACACCTCTTGACATGTCCATATACAAAGGACAACAATAGATATGTATAAAAATAAGTTACATGACACTGTAATATATCTTCTTACTGTGCATCTCCATAATTCTACTTGTATAAATATCTAGACGTGCTTATTAGGATTAAAATGGCTAGCCCCTTGTGATCAATACCGGTACTAACCAGTTAGTCCATACCAATAATATCTCAACTGTAAAACATTTGAAAAAGATTATTATGTGTTTTAATCATGAAAAGATTTTCTAAAATACAATTACAAGTATCCACATAATGAGATCAATAATATTATCCTAATTGTAATGCTTAATAATGCTTAATAATACCCCAAACGTATGGAATGGAGATATACTTTTGAACCAGTGCTCACCCAGAGTGCCCAGCCAACCCCCGACCCCCCCCCCCCCCCCCCCACACACACACACAGAGTTTGCTGTAACCCAGTAGTCTATGGCCATCATACACAAACTGTGCAAAATGTGACAGGATGCCTACTGACCAGTGTCCATCAGAGGACACTTAGGGACACATTATGGGGGTTTAGTCAGGATGACCGCTCGCCAAATGGCCATCACTTAGAATGACCATCACAGGCTATCAACCCCTCCTCTACCCTCTCCTCACACACACATACATAAACCATTATATCAGCCTATGCTGGATACTGCTGGAGAAGTGGACATTAGGTATAGAATGTACTCTATTGGTAGATAAGTGTGGCAATGCAGTATAACATTATACATTTGTGTACGTGCATACATTGTAGGGGGACAATTCCAAAAGCTTAGTGATGAGCATTTTTCATAGAAATGACCTTGCAATTACCGTTTCCTAGCATCAATACATATATATCTATTCCGACCCAAGATAGTATGGCTACACCATTGCGATTTCAGTATTGCATACTAACTAAGCAGGTGCATTTCTCTCTGTCTTCTGCTTGGTTCAAACACACGTTGCCTCTATAGATCCCCTTTCACCTATGCACTCGCATCCTCCTAACCCATTTGCCTTGCACATCAACCAAAACTAAAACCAAATGAGCCCAGTCCATCTCAGCAACCCACCCAATCCTCCCATCATGCATAGTGTTATCGCAGTACTGCATGTATCCATACGCTGGGTGAGACAGATCGATCCTTTGACCTTGACCTTGATCCCATGACCTGATCCCTGACCTCAGGTTGACCTTGCTGACCGGCGATGGGCGAGCAGGGTCGGGGCTGGGTGACTAAAAGGCCGCCCCAGTCGTTGTAAATGAGCTAAAAGGGCCAGGGTGGTTAGGAGCAATGAGGCGGACGGGCGGCAGACTCCCGGCGGAAGGAGGCGCAGAGATAGACCTCACAGTGCGGGGGTCCACGGGTACAGGGAGGGTCATAGGGGATGGGTGTGGGGCATGACAGGGATCGGGCAGGGCAGGGTAGGATTGGGCAGGGCAGGGCAGGGCAGGGCAGGGCAGGGCAGGGCAGGGCAGGGCAGGGCAGGGCAGGGCAGGGCAGGGCAGGGCAGGGCTGGGTGTGGGGGCAGGGCAGGGCAGGGCATGGCATGGCAGGGCAGGGCAGGGTGTGGGGACAGGACATGGTAGGGTAGGGTAGGCTAGGATAGGGCAGGACAGGGCCTGGATGGGGCAGAATAAGAAAGGCAGGACAAGACAAGACAGGGTTGAGCAGGACATAGTAGGGCCGGTAAGGGTCAGGTAAGGATCAAGTAGATACACGGTAGGATAGCGCTGGGCAGGGCAGGGCAGGGCAGGGCAGGGCAGGGCAGGGCAGGGCAGGGCAGGGCAAAGCAGTGCAGGCCATCGTAGGGCAGATTATAACAGGACAGGGGAGGTATGGGCAGAGCAGGGCAGGAGAGCACCTTCAGCAGTTACATAGCAAGTAGGGTAGGGCAGGAGAGGGCAGTGACAGATTAGGGATAGCAGTTAATGGAAGAGCTAGAGAGCAGGCTTAACAACAGGAAAGGAGATCCACATCGTACAGACGAGTAGTGCCTAGGGTTCAGAGTACAGGAAATAGCATGGGGTATCGGGGCAGAACGTCAGCACGACCATACACAATATGAATTCATAGTGTCCTTCCTGGGGGCCCCTCCCACCATTAATAACGCCACCTGCCGCACGCCCTCTCTGACCTTGGACGCCATCTTGGATCCTCAAAATGACCTTGGACGACCACCGCCGTCTGGTGACGGCTCCCTGCACTAACCGGGGTCGTCAAAAAGGACGCCCCCTTCGGCCGCTAGGGTCATTTGCGGCGCTGTAGATGGTCGTGGTCACACGTCATCAAAACGTCATACGTCATGGCGCGAGCAGCGAAAGGGATGAACCAATCAGAGCACGAGCTGATCAGTCGGTGCGGGATTGATTCTCGTCATGAGACGCCGACTGCTGAGTTTTGATTAATAACTCCCCCGTCCGCCGCCAGATGGGGGTGACAGCGACCTGTGACTGGAGAGCGTCAGGGATCGGGGAGGAGAGTGGGCGGGGGCGGCTGACAGCGACATCTCGTGGCGGCGAGGGCAGCAACGAGATGTGGGGTGATGGGAATATGTGATGATCAGAGCTGCTGGCATGGGGGAGTTACTCTCGTTCTCAAATCCGTCCAAAGGAAGGCTCTGGTGACAGTGACTACGACCTTGAACTTGGATTTTTATGGGTTGGGCAGCTGCTGCGGGTAGCCTAGAACCAGTGAACAGGCGAACAGGACCCAGAATGTATTATGGTAGTTTTACCATCATATTTTCTGATTGCATTTTTGGTTCCTGATTTGGGAACGAGAGTAGGGGAGTGTAGCGTGTGTGTGAGGGGGGGGGGGGCAGGAGTGACCGGGAGGGGAGGGGTAGTGGCAGGGTGAGGCGGATCAAAGGACTTTGGAAATTGGGCGGTATTGAAAAAGATTCTCCCTAAAATGTTTACATTCAAAAATAAACATGTAAATTTCGCCCAATAACGGGGGGGGGGGGGGGGGGTCGGGGGTGCCCCCCCCCCCTTCATGTGGATAGATATACATACAGACCACCTGACATACACATTGAGATGGATATGGGGAGCACTGTCCATTTTAAACAGTTATACTACATTTGTAGCAGGGTCTGGGCACAATGAAACATTTAAAAAAAAAACAGTAAGTTATTAAAACAAAATTTGGGCAGAGCAGTGAGGTAATGACATCTCAGGGTGGAGCAATATTAACCTTCTGTATCTTTTTACTGAGTCACATGGTGCTCCCAGAAACACACAGCAAGTGTTTAGTACATTTAGCAGACATTACATGTAACGCCCATGATAAAACACGCGCTAATTTGTCGAGAGGGGTCCAATGGTACTAGGAAAAATTTAAAGAGTTTCTCAGCATGGGGTAAGGAATTGGGTGGAGGCCTTGGTGTGAAGGCCGGTAGCACCACTGAGTGGTGACAGACACAAATACTATCTGTTCTTTACCATCCAAACTTTTGGGCTTGTCATGTTTTGGGGTGTTTTTGGGCACGGTGATTTTAGTCGGTCTCCTACCATAATGGTAGCTGTTATTAAGAAATATGTGTCTTAAGACCAGGGGATGCATGGTGCAGAATAAACCCATGCCACTATTATAACCATTATGGCATTGTAAATTCTAAACAATAAACATGATTAATCTTCATTTCTAAACATGATGATAATCTATCGGGTATATTGTAAGAGTTCTGGTCACCCAGGCCTGGTCCTTGGGGCTTGGTCACCCATGCCCACAGACTGAAAGGCGTCATAATCTCATCCACCATAATGTGTATTATCTCCCTCGTCTGTCACCTCCCTAGTGCATCGGTCTTTCTGCCTATCTATTCTATCTGTCTGTGTTATCAGTATCATGTCTTGTTGTCCACTGCTATCTGCCTTATCAAGGAGATGTCTACACAGATTAAAGATGTACAGGTACTCCAATAATGTATTGGAGTGTTGCAGACACCCACTGTAACATAATTGAAATAGGACGTATTAATCTGCATAATAATTAATATGCATTGCAAAGGAAAATAAACAAACAAATAATCAAGACCAATGGTAACACAGGTTATGATATGTCAAGATCAGAAATATGTGTACCCGTATCTAAATATTAAGTAAGTACAAGTAAACAGAGGCAACCCAGCCACCAAAGCCCATTAGTTTATAGTTCCATCTCACTTCACATGTAGCCCCTTCGATAAGCAACATGTATGATGGTCATGTCGGGCGCCGAGAGGAGAGGTGTGAAGTGGATCCCTGCGTCATCACAGTCTCAGCCAGAGGGGGCGGGGGGGGGGGGGGAGGGGGTCTGATCTCCCCACACTCGGCGTGTGTGCTGCCCAGGGGGGGGGGGGTGTTGGTGCAAGGCGCCATAACTATGGCGTTATTGGTTGATGATAAGACAGGTCATAATGTGTATGTGTAGTATCTAAGTATCTATCAGATTCTATGTGATGGGGGAAAGGCGGGGGTTACTTACTTAGGGGGATCACCCAAAGGAGGGAGGTGCATGTATGTATACAGACAGATATGACAGTGATACACGTACAGATAGGGACCCTGGGGAGGTGACAGACCAGGTCTAGTCGTGTTGGAGCCGTGTCTCACACCTTCTGTATCTCTTCCACAGCACTTCAATCTTAGCTCTATTGTGTAGTACATGTATCATTTAGGTCTGTTGTATAATGTACCGGTATATGCACATTTAGGTGTGGCATATCTCTTCTTATATTGTAATCCCTATCAATCAATGCCATTATTACAATTATTATTGTTTTGTGTGGTATTCTACGGTTCTTGGTAATTTATTTTCCATTTCCGCCAGCTATATTGTTGCTTGCACTCCGTTATTTTTCAGTTAGCATAAGTTAGTCTGTGATCTGTGGTCTGCGCTGTACGACATAAATTACCAAGGTTATGTCGTCACATGCCAGAATGTTATGCTACTCATAACCAAAGTGTTGTACAAATTGTGTCAGTTTCCCCGAAAATAAAACCTCTCTAAACAAGACCCAAGAACCAACCCCCTGTCCCACCACCACCCCTTCACTGCGTCCCCACCCCTACACACCTGAGTGAAGAAACAATACCTGATACTGGGTGTACTGCTGGGGGGGGGGGGGGGGGCGGCATTCAGCATAGCGTGGTTAGAAGGGGTTAGAAAAACTATAACCCTACCACTTTGCGGATTACTTAAACCCTCATAACAGTGTAGAGTGGAAAAGGGGAGGTTTGCCTTTTTTTTCCTTTTCCTGTCCTTTGGGAGGTCCTTATGAGGCCAAAGAATTTTACATGTGCATAATTATTAATGGTGTGTCTCTTCTTATGATAAAATGAACAATATTTCAGCATAGTCATTGGAAACCAAACTACCGTATATAGATTTCATGTGGGTTTATTGACTTGCTTGACATATCCTATACAGTTCATATTTTAAGTGTCACAATGTGTGATTCATAGATACTCACGGAAGAAGACCCTTGGCCGAACCTACAATTAATGACAAAACTAACACCAACCCTGCACAGTTTGTTCTGCAATGTCCCAATGCACATACACACATGCCTAATAATAGACGATGCAGGTGAGTTTGAGATAGGGATTAGAGTTTATTAGTACAATTGACACAGCCCCTCCACACACAGAAGCCCTATGGGGAGGTGTGTGATGGGAGGGAGTGGGAACTGGTGTTATTGTTTGGGAGTACATTAATACCCCTAGCGGCCACACAGTGGCACTATGGACACCGTTGTAACGGTTTCTCCTAATGATTGCAGCACTTTTACCCTTTTCACTGCCAGGTAACAATGTAAGGGTGACAATGGGTGGTGGTGGTTGGGGGAAGGGGTTCACTCGACCTGGCCGACTTCATTTACATTGATGCACATGTCAATAGCAACCCTGTCTTAGTGTTAACAACACTTGGGAACTTGGGTAATGACCACTAGCTGTGCATGGTCAAGTGAATTCCGATTTCCCTTTTCATTTCCCTCTCTAGTTTGGCAAATTATTATTTCCTGGTATGAAACTAAATAAGATACAATGGCTGAACACATATAATGTGGTGCTAAACCGTATAATAGCACATATTATGAGGCCTAAATAGTGTCATGCTGTTCCAAATCATTAAAGCAAAGTGTAGTTCCATTGTGCATAACCGTATACGCCTATTAAAACTGTGCAATACAGGTTTGTATGGTTATGTATTGCTGGACCATTGTGTTTCATTTCTAGATTTAATAGGGTGTCCCAAGGAGAGAAAGATTTGGCAAAGATGCTCCTGTGTGTGTCTCACTAACCTGTAAGTGAGTCTGGGCCTGTATGTGGGCTGAATTTGGAGGTGGGGTAGGCTGTGGTAGAGGCTGGGGTGTTAGGGTGCACTTTGTCTAACAAAGAGGTGTGCAGCCTCACCTGACTCGGCTCTGTACCACCCCTCATTAATTAACCCTTACAAGTGGGCCTGACACCCACAGGTAAGAGCTACAGGGGGAGGGGGACCCTTTAAGCTAATAAAGGGCCGCATAGTGTTTTATTTCATTTTACCCTCATGTCATCATGATGCATAATTGCATGAAAGTAGCCCATGGCAATATAGGGTAATGTACACATGGTAAATAGTTTTCCAGTGCTGCATTCATGAATCATACTGACTCTACGAGTCTGATACACTCCCAACATATGAGGACTACTAGACGTAGCATGCTGCCCTTAAATGGTTAACCATGGTTGGGAGGGAGGAGGCAGGGGGGGGGGGTACTGGTGGCACAAGACAAGAGAGGCATTCTTTACATGTTACTTCTGCATCATGTGACGAGACATGCAAGTCTGAAAAGGACATCTGTATAAACACTGCGCAGCACGGCATGGGGAAGGGAAAAAACGGGAAGAGAATAACCCTGTCTCATGAATAAAGGAGGAAATAGGCAAATGTCCAAAGAGTGGTAGACAAAGTGGGGAAGGGACATGTTTGAAATAAAATAAATATATAGAAACACCATCATTTTAATATCACAATACGCCAAATAAATGGTTCAATTACTAGTTTTGATTTACTTGGTATGTTTTTATGACACACAAAACCCGACCCGGTCAAGTAATTTTAAAATTTTATTGTAGCTGACAAAGATGTTACAATAATTAATAGGTTTCATTGGTTGTTATGGTTGAAGAGTGTTCGACGTTTCGGTATATTTATATACCTTCTTCAGTTTTAATTCATACATTATTGTCAGGGATTGTTGTATTACTAATTGGAGAAATAACCACTGATATTTTTACAGGACAGGCAGAATGTCGTGAGAAAAGAGCAATACTATAATACATTTAGATGAACAGAGGGACAGAGAGGAAACTTGAATTGGTACCATTTAATATACGAGACGATGTTTAGCGGACATTACTCCAATTTCTTTATTTAGGTGCAAACAACGTTGGAAACATTGGTAACATCTATTACAAATGCATTAAACTGGGACGTGTCTGTTGATAATTGGCAGTGTCAGCTCTCACATCAACACTCTCCAAGCAGACTCGGGCTCATCTGCGTATACATTACCATTAGAAACACACTGAGTACCTGCTTGGAGAGTGCATTGTTGACGTTGAGAATCTGGCGTGAAATGTCGTCTGCTCAGAGCTAAAACAAAACGCCCTCATCAGCCAATAATGAGTTAATTAGCACTTTTAATTACTAATTATATTCCTGTAATAACACCTTAGGCTCATGTCAGGGACAGTTAGAGCATTGTCTCAGGATTAGGATGTTGTACATTGTGTAGTACCGTTGGTGCTCTCCAGGATTGTCCCCCCTTTGTTTAGGGTATTAAGCAATGGAAAGCTTCTAATTGTGTTGGGATAAATTAAGAGCTGCATGGTGATTTTTGTAGGGACCGGGTATTATGTGAATTCATATGCAAGCCTTATATGAAGCTTTAAATACCGGTACCTTTACATTGGTATCAAATATCCAAAATATTTAAGACAATGATGTCTTAATTAGGATTGGAAAATGTGATAAGTGAAGGGCAATAGGGTGGTTGACAATCGCACAGTTGGTAGTACAAAGTTAACCTTAATTTACAGATTGGTAAGTCGGACAGGTGCAGTGGACTTGTGCAGGCATATTCTGGGAAGAAAAAATCCATTTAAACCATAATTTCAATAGTTCAAGATAGATAACAATCATATATACAGAATACATTCTGAGTGAGATGGCTTTCATTTGCTCTTATGTAGTAGATCTGTAGCACAGACGTATTCCAGACGTACTGCACTATTTCAAATCCTTCAACCCACTGTCCAACCTTACACAAAGAGCGCGATGCCCCCCCCCTTCTTGTCTTGCAAGGGCTTTCAGACTCGCCCTTCCCCTGCCTTCCCTCCAGGACCTCATCCCCCCGGCCTCTCCCCCTGCCCGTCGTGTTGTCCACTTTGTCCATCTCCGTCCACCCAACTACAGGAGTGGACAGGGTCAACGAGACGTGAAAATGGTCTGATCCGTCGTCAAGGTGACGGCGACAGGACGTAACCGACGTCAGGACGTCCCCGCACAATGACAAGATAGGACAGTCCCCATGGGAGGGTAGGGGTGGATGAAATTGGGTTGGGGGGGGGGGGGGGGCAGGGCACAGGACTGTAGGGGAGTTAAAGATTCAAGGAGGCTTTATTGAGTAATGTGAGGATACGTATAAATGTCAGCACCGAGTTAGCATACACAGTTTATCATTTAGAAACCTTTCATTTGAGAAACCTTTCTATTATCGCCATGTTTGTTTTAGGCTAAGCACGTCTTAATGTATTTTTCTTTTGCAGGTACCGGTACTTTGAATTTCCGGCAGATTACAACATATTAGACTAGTACATGCTTAACATTTTGTGCCGAGTTACAGTGTGGGCATATACGGTTTACTGTGGCTTTTTACCTCTATAATTGTACCGGTACAATTATAATCTATGTGTAAGACTACGCAGAAAAGCCCAACAATTCAATAGGGGCTTGGGGGTGTCCCGATGGTGTGCAGTGCACGACTGGGCAATGCAGAGGTTATGAAGTGTACAGCAGGTTCTAAATATAAAAAGAAGGAATTCCAGTCAACTCGCCCACTCTCCAAGTCGCCCACTACCAAGTCGCCCACTTACCAACTCGCCCACCAACCAACTCGCCCACCTACCATCTCGCCCACCATTATATACTGGGCAGGGTTAGGGGGGGGCGGACAGCCTTTTCATTAAGTACAGAATGTTATGCCCGACCGATTTATTAAACCATCTGAATATGATACAAGTTACACAATTATTCTGGCGTTTAATATACATGAGTTTGTCAGGTACAGAGAGGTCGGGTGCTATTAGATGCAAAATAATTTGGCAAAATAATTAGTTGGGTATTATGCCCCGATACCCCTCTCCATATATGTATCAGAGAGAGGGAGAGAGCCCAGTGAACAATGATTTGAGAGTGGGCGACTTGGTTAGTGGGCGACTTGTTTAGTGGGCGACTTGGTTAGTGGGCGACTTGGTAAGTGGGCGACCTGGAGAGTGGGCGACCTGGAGAGTGGGCGACCTGGAGAGTGGACGAGTTGACCAGAATAATTAGTGGGCGAGTTGGTAGTGGGCGAGTTGGTGAGTGGACGAGTTGTCTGGATACCAAAAAGAATACAGTCCAAGAGACAATCACCCCCGAAAGGCCGAAATACCAATTCTGAAGGATATAGAGGGCATAAGATGTATTGAAGGAGGGGGAAAGGGTGTACAAGGGTGACAAGTCCTTCACACTCGGACACACGTCAACAAGACAAGATTCACACCTGGGGACGTCACAACTGCTGACGTACTGCGTTTATTGGTTGAGGTTAAACGTCGCCTCCTCCCTCAGTCAGCAGCCTGGCTACTAGACTTGTCAGACTAACTGTCCCCAACTTTATCTATCTTTTTATGTATTGCAACGGTCACATGTACTATGCATGGGCACGAATCTGGAGTAGACTTTAAAGTAGGATAAATAGAAAAGGTAAAGTTAGCATCGTTTCTTTGTAATTTAAGGTAGGTCGATACCATTGACTCAAAAAGTTTAGAATTCCTCCAAATTTCTTCCAGAGGTGCCTTAGATCATTTAGAACAAATATCTGAAGAGAAAATAGGGGGGTCCCGCGCTACTTTTTTAAATACAGAATTTTGAAAAATTAACATATTTCGATTATTCTCTAAAAAATAGAAAAAAATATCACAAGTTCCATAAATTTATTTTGCCATAACCTGCAACCACAAAAATATGAAACATCACACAATGAGGGCCTAGATATTTCTCTTTATTCCAAAAATACTTTTATGGTTCTGTGATATGGCATTCTGGGTAAAAAAACGATGTTTGGTTGAAAATATGGATTAATTTGTAATTAATTAAACACAAAATCGATTAAAATCAATAGAAAAAAAGTTGTCATTTTTCTTAAACTTTATGAAATGAAATTTAAGATCATTTGGAAACTAGTAAGACTAAATTTAACATAGGGTCCCGCGCATTATTTTGGTGTTTTGGGCCTTTGAAGTAAAGAAGTACTGCAAAAGTGTGCTAAACAAGGTATTTGAAGTATTGCATTATGGGTAAAATGCTAATAATCATGTTATGAAATGGTCTCAATATGTAGCCCAGGATATATTTAAGCAATCTATTCACCTTTATAGTCCGAATTGTATCATTTATTAGTTTATAAATGTGGTTGATAACAAAATGTCCGAAATGCAAAAAAAAATACCACCTTTAATTCTTGTACACAATACATTGTCAATAAAAATCTTAATTTTGGTCAGAATTGTGCAAGATTTTACATGGGTAATGAAGGTATATATGACTATACACCTATCAAATATGAAGTCATTCTGACATGTTTAAGGTAGATGCGCGGAAACATGCGCAGTGGTCCCGTTTTCAATGGTATCGACCTACCTTAAGAGAAAGAAAATGTATTTTGATAAACTGGTACTAGTAATATTATTTTCTGTGTATGTTTATTTAATGTAAATATAATACAATATTAATTCAGCACGTGTTGTGGGAGTGACTGGTGGCAAGTCTAGCGGCCAGTCAGGGAGGGGTGACAGACGGCTGTGACAGGTGACAGTGAGGTGACGGACAGGTGTCACCTCGGCCGTCACAGCCCAGTGAGCACCCCGCTAATAAAGTCATCTTTAACCCATCCTTATACTGAGATGAGCTACACCTCCATACCATACACCCCACCCCATGCACCCCCCCCCCTCACCTCCTCACCACAGACACAATCCATACATCCATACCCACAGAGTGAGGCGTACTGACCCCTTAGTCATATTTAACGCTGAACTCAGTGATGATTCTCAGTGATGAATTTCCAAAAATAGGACATTCTAAATACCAAAGAAATTAGAAGAAGAATTGATGTTTTTTCCCAATACAAGGACTTTTTTTTGAGAGGGAGACACAGATACAGAGAGCCAGGGGCAGATAGCAAGAGAACAAGTAGTCATTAATTAAGCCCAAACTAATATCACCTATTATAGATGTGTGATCACCTAGATAAATATCGTTATATCTACATGGCAATTTCTTCATTAAAAAGTACAATGTACCGTATATATATATATATATGCAGGACAGTTTAAGCTAAGGAGACCATACGTTATATCGGTGTGTCTTCCCCTTTACAAAATGAGGGGCAGTGGGGTGTAGGGCTATAGTACCCTCCCATTGAGGGAGGATGAGCCCTTGGTGATAGGGGGCGGACAGTATGGGTCCCAGTGATGACCTGTGGGGCTGAGGGCTTTGTAAGGGCATTGTCCTGCAGCGTCCAGTGGTGTCCGGCTGGTGTGACCAGGAGGCTACAAGATGAGACAAGGCCCTTTGTACCACGTGACAGTGGTCAGTGCCCTCCGGTATCAAAGGTCAATCAGCGCCTACCTGATGTCTTACTCTGACCACTGGGGGGGGGGGGGGGGGGGCAGGTGAGCTGAGGGTACAGGTGGGCAGATATATCACTAGGAAATTACAGTAAACTGGTCAGGCCAAATTTGTACAAATTTCCTTTTTCACTTTTTAAAATTTAAAGTTTTTAATTTTAGATTTTCATAATTTTCAATATTTTAGCAAATTCGTCATTTATTAGAGGAGTGTTGTTTTTATCAAATTTAGATTTTAGCAGTTCTTTGGTCAATACTATAGCAATTTGCCATTGATCTAAGTGGCCTGAATAGTAGTCTGACATCAGGAAATGGTCATTTAAGAGAAATAGCCAACAACTTCATGATATTCCTACTTGCTGGAGGAATTTACGAGTCATTCTGATAAGTCGATGTGACAATTTGCGACTCATTCCTTGTACTCTTAAGATATAATTTTAAATCCCACCCTAAGTTTTTGGACCATGCATGGGTAACACTTTCTTGGTGAAATGTTCTCACCCTCAACCAGCCTAATGTTTGACCCTCCAGTTGTGACATAGTCACAGGGGGGGGGGCATGCATCTAGCCGCGAGTGCGAGGGGAGTGTTTTTCCGCAAGAAAAAATTGGGTTTGTGTCATATTCGGTCAAGCCAGGGTCCAACCCACTCCTCGTCTGCCAATCCTCACGGATTGGTACAACAAAGTTTTTGGACCATGTTGTCTGAAACCATTTCATATTGGCCTCATCATCAGGGAAGTTAAAACAGAAACTATAGGGATTCGTGATTGTATTCTTTTCCTATCATTTATATGGGAAGGCTGTTTCATAATTGTTTATACTCAGATGTAGGATGGAAACGATTAACGAGGTAGATGTGGTCAGTGGTAGTTGTAAACATGCACTGACAAACAAGCCCGCAAACAAGCCAAAGTCGGCTAACGTCACTACTCCAGTATACATATAGACATAGGCGATAATTATAGTTCTTTAATTGCCAATACAGTCGTCATAATTATTATTTATATCCAGGTGCACGGAGGATTTATCAAAAACACGTTTGATAAGTAATTGCCAACAGCTCATACAAAATGCAGTTGAGTCACACCAGTGCTGTACGGTACAATACGCCCACCACCTTTATAATTGTCTTGATCTCCAGTAGCCAACATCGTAACCTCACAGCTCCTTAGACTGTCCAAATAACAAGTAAATTCTGAAGATGGCTTAGAGAGACCTACACCCTTAGACACTTTGCTGTTCAAACTCAAAAGGGCTTTCCCCTAGAGGGTCTTTGTCCCTAGTTGCCGGGTGTCAGTTTGAATAAACCAATGTGCCAAAAAGGGAAAGGATTTATTACAAGTAGGATCTGTCTCTAATGAGGTGCACTGAAGTCCCTGCTGTAGCAACGGTGTTAACCATTTAAGGGCACCAAAGTGCTTTAATCCTGTTTGTCATCATGATGCATGAATGAAGTACTGTATGGTGAGCAACCTGGCAGTGATGTATATTCACATGTGCATCATGCTGACCCTGATACACTCAGGATGAGGCAGTACGATGCACTAAAGAAGCAAATTACTTGCCCGCACTGCATGAGTGCATCATGACGACACATGGTCATGAATCATCATGGCATCATGCTGCCCCTAAATGGTTAGGATCCAGGTATGTCGCGCACAGCTGCATCAAGGGATGGGGTGGGTAGGACAGTGGTGGACGGCGTCTGGTCAGGGGGTATTCTGAGCCATTCACTGCAGGTGTCATAGGGAGGGGAATGCCGGGGCATTGTTGCCACCCAGGGTCATTGACAGTATCAGTGACCACTGTCCACCAGTGTGGCCTATTAAAACACCTGGCCGTGAGAGCACCCTACCTGTACATACCCACACACCCACACCCCCACACCCCCACACACCTACACAGGAGGGCTTCACACCTGTCCTGTCCCCACACCACCCCCAGCCCACACTTTGTTACATACCAGGCACTATCCTCGCTACTAGAATAAGTAGAGAGTTTTCATTGTTGTTATTTTTTGCCTCACTGAGTTGTCAATGAAACTTGAGTAAGAGTAAACTTCCAGTGAAATAGTTGATATCAGGAAGGAAGGAGGGGGTACCTATGGGCGGGTGTTATCTCTACTAATATTGTGAAATTGGGTGCATGATATGTCGTGTTTTGTACTCAAGCAAGTATGTTTCAGCGCTTCATAATATAATCTTTTTAAAGTGCAATTTTAGCGCAATTAAAGTCTGTGTTCTTTTTTTATTTATGAAAAAGGGTACTTATCTACATAGAATCTACGGGAAGAAAATGACTGTTTAAAATAATGTACACAACACTCCTTAGGAACATATTTTTTCTATACATGGCGATTTATATTGGATATGCACAAAGGACTGAGACACATGTACGTCTTCATTGTAACAGTCATAAAAAAATCTGACCAATAAAGTTGATTCTTGTTCAAAAAAAACTGATGTTGTTGGGTTTGTGTGTTGAGTGTGTCCCACAGGTAACCCTCAGGTATGGGGCTAATGATGTAAGGCAGGTAGTCAAGGAGCTGAGTGGGGGAGGGGGGGTGTAACGGGGGTGGAGGACAGTATGGGAGGCTGTAATGATGGGTGGTAGCCTTATACAATACCTAAAGTGGACAAGGGTCAGTGGCTAACTAGACACCCCCTAGGGACTCCTCACAATGGGCTTGACACAGACTGGACAACACTGTCCAGTCAGTGCTCTTTGTAGGTGTTGGTTATTGCACCCTCAGAGTGGCCTTCAACACTTGGGTGAGGAAGCTGGAGTTGCATTTTCATGATCAAGTTTGTTTTTCTAATTTGTAATGATTTGTATCATCCATGTTGCAAACTTCTGATTAAATTTTCCCTGGATTATCAATGCAATGGACAAAAATCGAGCGTGTGACTGCATCACAAATGACTCAGGGTCGGGGGAAAATGTAGTATTATCATATAGGAGTATACAGGTAATGATATTGTTAATACCACTTTACCATGATATTTACAGGAATAAGTAGCAGAGAAAGGATGGGGTGGGGTTGGAAGAAAAGTGAGTAGAATTTAGCTTTGTATTTAACATAAAAAAAGTTTGATAGGAGGTCTTTTAAAATAAAAGGCGACTGAGGTAATGTATCACATGTAATATGGTGCAAGTCCCAACCAAAGTCCCATCCAAAGTCCCAACCAAAGTCCCAACCAAAGTCCCAACCAAAGTCCCTACCCCTACCCATACCCCGGGGTAGGTACTAACTTTTTCAAATACCCCTACCCCTGACATCATGACGTCTCTCATAGATCGGCCAACGTCACTACTCCGGTATACATATAGATATAGGCGATAATTATAGTTCTTTAATTGCCAATACAGTCGTCATAATTATTATTTATATCCAAGTGCACGACGGATTTAGCAAAAACACGTTTGATGTCTAATTGTCAACAGCATATGGTTGAGTCACACCAGTGCTGCACGGTACTATACGCCCACAACCTTTATAATTGTCTGGCGAGATAAGGCCGACTACTGCTCCCTATGGGTACCAGTTGTTACGTAATGCCCCCTAAGAATTCCGCAGTGAAGGCCAGGGAATTATCTGATTGGTTGATTATTCATCCAGCTACACGCCTATACCGTGATCAAGTCGGTTAACGAAAGATTCAAACAACTCTGGCATCCCTTGAGTCTCTCATAGATCCAGAAAAGTGCAACAAAGCGTCTCACTTTGACCCTTAGAATAAGTTAGACATTGGGGTGAATGAGATCGGCCATGGCTGGTGAAAACCTGCAGTTTTGCTTTAAACCCGCAGTTCTTACTGCACGTCCAGTGCAGTCGGCACAGGTACTCAGCTCTATATGTAGGGGCGCTGGGCCTTTAAATGGACTCGCTACTTATGGCAGGATTACTGATGTTCTATTGACTTTTGCATATAACTCAGGGTTATGTTAGTTTGATGTATTATCTAATAGAAAATCTAAAGAAATTGCCATGTCATGGTACTAACTTTCATGATACGGCCATTTGAGCAAAGGAGTACCTTAACTATAGAAATGAATGGGAAAACAGCATTTGCACATTATCTGTCATGGATAATCCCCTTCTTCTATTGAGATTGCAACCAAACCTTGGGAATCTACAATGGACATCTATTCAAACATTTTAGGACCAATAAAACAGGGGGTCACGGATGAAATGAGAAAGGTATGAATTTTGGAAAAATATTTCTTTTGCCTTAACTATAGGATCCTATGTGTGTCCTAGCAGTGAATATATGTGAACAATGGAGGTATACTGTCCAAATAGCAAATATCAATAGTTGATTTAGGGAGAGTGGTCTATGTAGGAATATGAATACAGCTTAAAGAATACTTTTCATGAGCTTCGATTTGTGCCACCAGTTGGCTTCTGTGTAGGAACTAGCAATTCCCTTTAACACTGATCTCTATGGGAGTGAAAATGGTGAAATTAAGCTGCAAAAAAATATATTTTGGGGAGCTTTTTTCACCTACTTATATTTAAAGTAGGAAGTTGATTTTGACCCCAGAGTTTGTCCCCCAATCTCTAGCTTTGGCATGCAAGTTACCTGTAATATTATAATATATTTACAGCCTGTGGTTTGCTTTCAAAGATGCGACAACAATGTCTTAATTTCACTCTCAACCGGTGCATATGACCCAGAGCGGGCCCCTGATTCAATGATTTCTATATTCCATATTGACAATTTGATTTAATTTCCCCTTGTCTACCGGGTAATTGTTGTTATTGTTCTGTCCCTTTTCTTTGGAAATGAAGGCGAGGTGTCAATTGTTCAGTTCAAACTGAGTTTACATTCGTGCCTTGTGTCTATTGCCTGAGTGACTATTACGGGTTCCCAATTAAAGGACGACTTCATCTTCCTTGGAAATAGGGTAAAGAGAACAATATTTTATTTGTATTTCCTTAAATTGTGTGTTGCATTCATATATAAAATGTCACTTACATCCAATACCTTAAGGCACACACCTATGCGGAAGGGAACCTTATAAGGCAACATGGAAGTCTAGATACACCTGCTGCTTAAACCCCCAGCGCCCCTATATAAAGGGCTGAGTACCTGTCCCCACTGCACTCTGACTGTTACTGGACGGGTTTAACAACAAACATCTATTCATGCATTAAACATGGAAAATCCTAATTGTAAAGACAGGGGACACATGGGGATAACCCCACATCAAAGGGTTAAAGTACACGACCTGTTACAGCAGATTAACCCTCTCCTGCCGGGTGTGGGGATTAAGGGGTACTTATGTACAGACACAAGTGTCTTGTCTCTCTAATAAAGACATCAAACACCTTCAGCACTCAATGAGGGCGGGGTTTACACATGCCTATACACGGGCTAATACATGCTTAAATCCCTGCCCCTTACACAAGGCTTAACAATGGGACAACTTGTCTGTGATCTTAACTTCTTGATCCCCACATGACCCTCCCTCCTCATCCCTCCCTCGTCCCTACTTAACCAAACCACCACCTCTCTCTTCTCATTCTGCTAAGATCCTCATCAGCATAGCCCAGTTAAGCCTGGACCTATGTCCGATCTGCTTTTCATGTGGTCTCTTATGTTTCCAAATACAACCCAGGTGATAATTATTGCTAAAGGACCTCGCGGTGGAAATAAAAGAGTAAAGAAAATTGAGAGATTATGCGCATATATCCTCTATATAAATTCGAACAGATAGCTATTTGCTTGTGAGAGCTTTACCAAAACTACCTGATAAATGTAGCAATTTAACATACAATGCAGTACTTTTGGCTTTATCCCATACGTATGTCCAGGCGAAAGACTCAAGTTTGGCTGCACCAGCTTTGTTGAACTTATCATAAGAACCCTTCGCAACTACATGTCTAAACATTTCACCTGTAAGGGTTATACCCCACTACCGCCACCACCCCCTCCCCTCAGCCCCCACGGACACACTCCCATCCCGACTTAAGGAGGATCGCCCTGGGCGGAAGCTGGCCAAAAGACTGCAATAAAAGAGCGGCTGAAACGGGGAGAGGAGTGGCTTGTAACGGGTTGCTGCAGGTCATTAGCCGCCAGGGGTGGTATGTGCGTCGGCGGGGGGGGGGGGGGGGGCTGAAGAGCAGTGAGGTTAACCCTTTAAGGGCCGGATAGTGCTTTAATGTATTATTCCATTGGTGTCCATGATGGTATACATGAACGCAGCCCTTTGACTATGATATCTCAACTATATCATACCGACCCATTGGAACCCTGATGCTGTATTAATGCATAAAGGCAGCCCTGGTGTGCAGACTCGCCAAGGATGCATGCCCGCATCATGGCGACAAAGGGTGGAGTAACGCATTAAAACTTCACCCGACCCTTAAAGGGTTAAGGTGGCTTCCGCCGCTGATCCCCGGAGAGCGGGGGCGGCTCCCAGGTGTCTCAGGTGAATACATCAAAGACATGCCGGGTACCATCCTACCTGGGGATCACTAGGGGATAACCCCCCAACACACCGCCCACCCCCCAGAGCCCCATTGTACACGACACATGGGGTATTTTAGTGGGTGTCTTATGATACTGACTTTGGGGTTTAGGAGGATTAGACCTGCCCTGGTCTTCATTCCAGATTCACCTTCGATAATTACCCATCGTGTTTTGACCAGATAGGTGGTGCCGGTATATAATTTCAGCGCTTTGAGGCAGTGATTTTCGTTTTCAGCATCTACAAATTACCCCTGGAGATGTTAGGGCATATGTCCCCTAAATTGTTGCAATGAGTAGAGAGCTCTAAACTCATTGATTGTTGTAAGAACTAAAGAATGCTATCCCTTAACTAGTGTCCCCAGTCTACTGTGATGGCATGCGGATCTGTTCAATATAAGGCAGCTTTTCCCATATTTTAGACGATTTGTGGTGTCATCAAGTTTCAGTATTCCATGGCATATGTCCCACAGGAAAACAATAAAGGGACAAATGCCATCTGGGACAGCATCAAATCTATGTACGGGATTGTCTGTGGCTTGTTCATCCTCTATACATATATAGCCCTTTGATGTTACCTTCAGTGTCGGGAGATGTACGGGGTGGGATACACTGGTACAGGGGGTATTCCCAGGAGATTACTATCCTGCTAACCCTCCTGATGGTGGGATGGATAATAGTTTAATTTATTTTGCGCCTTGTAGTCATGATGCATGAATACAAATATGGTGAGTAACCCATCAGGGCTGGATTCAAGCCGCCCTGATTGGGTTTATGCCCAAAGGAGATGACACGATGCATAAATGCATCATAACGACGAAGGTGTCAGAGGGTACGCCACATTAAATAACTATACGGTCGTTAAAGGGTTAATATCCACCCTACCTGCCCCCTACTTACCCCAGCTACCCCCTACCTGTGCACACACCTGTGGCTACCGGTAATTAGCTGCCCACAGGTGAGAATCCTACGGTAAAGGTGTGCCATTAGCCACCTCCCCCACACACCTTGTGAATCAAGTACCGTACACCCTACCCCACCCTACGGTATTATACCAAGCCAGGAATATCCCTGCTTGCAGTGGCCAGAATAATATATACATGTTGATGTCCATCGCTTAGAATATAATTACATGTAGATATGTTTGAAATGCAAAGAAGATATCTGAACATGCAAAATTGAATGTAAAGTGTGTGTAAATTATGAAAATAGACACATACATGTAGTGTTAAATTGTTCAAATGTAAAAATACTATGTAGTACAATGATGAGAAATAATGACAATTCGTAGGAACATTCAACTTACGTTTCCTTATTTTGTAGGTGTTTTTTTTCCCCTAACCCTCTTTAGCACAAGACAAAAAATATCCAAAACATTAAGATGTAGATGTGGCCATAATACACATATGTAAATATACAATAAAAAAAATCAATATGTATTTGAATATATAATAAATAAAAATATAACAAGTAATAAACATATAATTCAAGAAAAATACACCAAATTGACAGAGAGGTGGCATGCACGTGGCGGCCTCGGGGCAGAGGACACCCCTGCCCTCCCCCACCATACTACACCCATACAAACCCCACCAGTGTCAATGATACCTGTACAGAAGAGGATGGCTCTGGGGGTACACCCTCCTCCTACCGTCACCAAGTCGGTGTGAGAGGGGCTCCACAAAGAGAAGAAGACACAAAGCAGACAGCCAGGTAGGGGTGTGTGGGGTATCAGTGCACTGGGAGGGTATGGGGTGTCGGCAGAGGGCAGATTAAGGGCTATCTGAGCCGTCAGAGGGGACTATAGGTGAGGGGTGCAGACTCTTCCTGCACCGTGCGTTAAGTGTCATCAATACCCGGATAACGCGGAGGGATACAATGGGAAGTAGTCCCAGGGGCAACAGGCAGCTGGTGCCTCGTGTTAGGAAGTTTGGGGCTGGGCTGGCTGTTGTTTATTGTTTACACATGAAATGTGCTTCATTTATTTATTTATTTATTTATTTATTTATTTATTTATTTATTTATTTACTTATTTATTTATTCATTTATTTATTCATTTATTTATTTATTTATTCATTTATTCATTTATATTCTTTTTTTTCTTTCCCTTTTTTAATCCTTTTTTTTTCTTTTTCTATTTTGTTATAATTATATCTTCTTTTCGTCTATTTCTTTCTTTCTTTATTGTGATTTTCAGTTTAAAATCATCATGATACATGAGAGTGAATCCAATGGCTCCCTGTTTTGATATAATTATGTAAAATGAGGTCTACAATTGTACAGGCATCACATGTTTGTACATGTTTATTCCTTTGATCACGGCGGTAATTAAAAAACAAGACGACGGTAATTGAAAACAAGACAACCCCGACTGTTAACCCTTTAGGGCCGAGCATCGACTATAGTTGATGCCATGGCTGGCCGAGCATCGACTATAGTCGACACCATGGCTGGCCGAGCATCGACTATAGTCGACATTACTCTATGGGAAACAGCAAAGGCTCGGCCCAGGGGAAGTTCCTGTGAAAATGTCTCGCCCTCATCACCAGAAAATCTTTTTTTGGGTCGGCCTTAAAGGGTTAATTCAACTTGACACCATTCATCAAATTCCGGTATTATTTGACATATGGACCCCCTGGAGACCAGTAGTCACTAGTTAGTTACATTTTATATCAATGGTTACATGGAAACACATTGCCCCACACATCGCCAATTAAACGTACATTATGATAAACAAGATCCATTGAACATTCCAGGTACTTGCACTTGTGACGTACATGTTACATGACGAGGTCTAGGAACTTGGTGTATTTGCATGCAGCGATTCCCTGTCCAGGGGATCGTTCCATGTACTTCCGATTGACGACGGAAACACCTGGTCAGAGAAGATAGGTGCCGCATGGAACCTTTCTTCCCGCAGTGTTTTACGGGGGGGGGGATTGTCTCCTTAACTTTGAACCAACTTTTGTTCAAGCAAGGCGCGCCTGGAAGGTTCATAGATGCCTATATTTGACGTGGCGACATGGCTATTTCTTAGGATAAACATGGGGCATGAGCATTTTGAAGCGAGATCGACATGCGACATGGCCCTTTCCTAAACTCAAAATGCTACATATGGGGACTCTCCCATCCAGACCCCCAGGTTTTCACCCCCAAGGAGCAGGGCGGGAAGAGGATTTGCCAAAATTACCCCAGAATCCCACCTTGTTTCCCTGGGGTTGTTTCTATACAGCCACGGCAGGTCACTTGAAAAATACAAATCTTCATGACATTTACCCATGGATATATTAGTTTACTAGTAATATGGTCATCCATGAGTATTCGCACTATTCCAATGCGACCATCTTGAATCAGCCCGGGCGAGGGTCCCATGCACTTCCGGTCGAGGAGAAAAACGCCTGGTCCGACCACAAGATGGCGCGCTATTAAACCGTCAGCAAATCAAGCATGAACTGCAGAAAACCACCAGCCCCAAAAGCGCCATTCTTCATGTCCAACCTCTCCATGGCAAAACACATCCCTGGGTGGACATGAGCCTCGTCCGTGCCATCAGAAAACATCTGGTTGCATGTCCACGCCATGTGGAGCCTTCAATAAAGACCCTGCTCTTTTTTTCATTTCCATTCTTATGTTGTTTTTTCTTGTGAATACAAAGGAGTACTTATGGTTGTTAGCAGGGATGGGGCGCGATGCATGTGGGGACACAGTGGGAAGGGTAGGTATGAGGAGGGTGGGACAATGGGATGGTTTTACCTTTTGGTGCTCTATTGTGAAGGGGCTTAGTGTGTTTGTCAGGGGTGTAAGGGGCCTTTAGTCGGTTTGTCAGGGATGTAAGAGGCCTTGTGAGCAGGCGGCCATATTGTCTGTCGTCAGTTGTGTGTTTGTGAGTGCATACCTGCACAATACCTGCACAATACCTGCTCCATAAGGGGCAGGGGAGACTGATTGTGGTCCCTAAGAGGCCATGACCTTTAGTCATGCGCCCGTCTCCCCCCTGGGTCTCACTCACTTTCACTCTCATGGCCACAGCATTTCACACCAAACTCTCCTTGTTTGCTGCAGGTTCCCAGTGCAGGTTGTATATGTATCTGCCTTTTACATATGCTATATATCATGGGTCTTTTACATATGCTATATATCAAGGGTCCTATGGCATTACTTATAAAGCTAATTATATCGACGGGTGGCTGTATGTTGACTGAATCGTATGAGTTATGGTTGTAAAATGGTCGTTCAACACTAAATATATGATTATACGTGTCCATGAAATAAACAGAGAGCCAAAGCAATACAGAATAATTCATGTACTTTTGACATTTTTGGTCTGTGTATATCTATCATGTCTCCCCAGCATGTCCCCCTATATCTATGTCGCTCTATCTGTCTCTATTTCTACCTTAGTATATCCCTGCCTCCCCCCCCCCCCCCACCCGCCCCCCTGACTACACAGACAGTTTTCATCATTATACTACTGACTAAACCTGTTGCACCGGATTCAAATGACACCATACTAGTAGATACTAGTAGATGGTAGAATATGGATTGGTCACATGTATGGACAAAGCAATTTTACTTAAATATCCCCCTAGAAAAGCATGGCTTTTAGATTTGAAAAAGAAATTCCACTGATCATGGTGACCCTGACGATAGCCTCCATCCTCTGGTCCTGCAGGACCCCCACCCCCAAAACCCAAAACCCAAAACCCACAAAACCCACAAAACCTCCAAACCTCCAACTCCCCACCTCCCACCACTGTCCACCCCAGCACCTGACATGGCCTTGTATTAATTACAACAATTAACCCTCCCCTAATGACGCTCCCCTCCCACACCTCTCTATCTGCCCCATGTGGCCGACCTGCACATCAATCTGCCCCCTGTCACCGTTGTGACGGGTCCAGCGTTAGAACCGACAACAACTTTACACCGTTTTCTCTGCCAACCCCAATCAGTGTGCTGTCAAGCATGGCCATGTAGCCCTAACCCTTTAATTACCGTATAGTGGTTAATGTATCATGCCCTTTATAGTCATGATGTATAAATGCAGCTCTGGTGAGTAACTCGCCATGGCTGCATTTAAGCATCATACCTTGCCTAGTAGGTTGATGCACTCTAAAGGGATCATGGTGATGTAGGAAATACATCCGTGATGGGTACTTATCAGGGCTGCATCCATGCACCATAGTAACGACGAAGGACATTATCACAGTAAATCACTATGCGGTCTTTAAAGGGCTGATGATAGGCACAAATAGTTTCCTTGTTGGTTTATCAGGGTGGAAGCGGAGCTGATGAGGTAGTCTTTGATGGAGATATGATACGATAACGGACAGATAGGGCCGGTGTCCACTAATTAGGGTAAGTGTAATTTAAACTGGAGAGTTTGAACTAGTACAAATTGAGGGTGCAAAGTAAACATAGATTCTCTCCCATGCACGACCTTAAACTATAGTTGTCTATAGACAAAGGTTTCACACGCTGCACATCCATTTATGGCAATGTTGAGGGCCCGTTGAGGGAGGAGTACTCAGAATTCTTAATTTACATAATATGCACATATATTATATTTACGTAGATTACATTTTCATGAAATGAACAGGAAATTAACCATTTTTATTCGCATCTGCGTCACCCGGTCAAAGACTATCCAAATGTATCAATCTCATGAGACACAGCCTGAATACGTTTGCCCCCCACCAAGAAAATGTGTCAATACAAAGTAGTAAAAGCAATAAACAATTCCCGGAATTTTCCGTATGTCACGACACTCATTAATTTTATGGATAATGAATGCATAATATAGATGTGGATTTGACAGATCGCGCTATAGTAGTTAATATTCAAGGAATGCCAAAAGACAAGTAATAAAAGTGTGTCTCTCATGACGTGCTTATGGAGCATGTAGGCGTGCTAGAACAACGATCTTTTATTAGTTCCCTGGTGGATCGGACATATACTGAAAGGAGGGTACCCCACGGGAGAAGCTGATTCTGACACCCTTATTACAAATTCAGAGTTCGTCTATGACGTGATATCATGGCAATAACCATTAACTATTAACTTCTTGAATATGGTTGTCAATGGCAACTTATTTACTTTGTTAATTGAATGTGCATGTAATAATCAAAGATGTCAGATGTTGTTGATGATGCAGCTGTATTGCCTATATCCATACCCTGGACAATTTTGTTTAAAAAAAAGCACCGCACAAACCTTGAATATGTCAGATTTGTCTAACAATGATGATACAATACAAAATAAGAATATCATATTTAGTTTTAAACAAGTGTTGTCTACACAAAATGTATTAAGGTCATTAATGAACATTCCCCTTTTGGGTCCAATATGTCTGTGCATCGTACATGCATCTCACTGCAATGAATTATACAGATGCTGAGGCTTTGGCTCATCTTAAACTCTTTAAGGACGGCATGTCGCTAAAATCATTTGTCGTCATGATGCACCAATGCAGCCCCGGTGAATAACTCACTGCCAGGGTGCATCATACCGACCGTTTAGGAGTGTCTCAACCCCCATAGGGTCGGAATGATACTTGAACTAGAATGCAGCCCTGTATCATGCCGACCGAAGGTATGATTTATTAATGCATCATGCCGTCCTTAAAGGGTTAACAATCACATCAGAGAGACCCTGGTGCCCTTCACCCGCCCACAATGCCACCATCTGCACTTGTTGACAGGGCAGTATAACATGGTCTGTAGGTGTGAATACAACACTACCCTGCGGCAAAGGAGATGTCTGCTGTGCCCTCAACCAGTGCAGTAAATAACACATGACTGCGGCAGAAGAGGCTCCCAACAAGGGACCGTGACAATCAGCCGTTTAGCCTCAACAGCCCTAACAGCTTTAGAGGCCCATAGGCCACCCCTGGGCCCATCAATCTGCGGCTGGAGTGGGGAGGATGTCAAAGGGAGATGGGCTGGGGATGGGGCTGGGGTAGGGTGGGGGGTAGGGGGGTTGATGAGGGGGTTGGTGGAAGACCAGATAAAGCCACAACTGTCATGGAGAGACTGCAGCAAGAGTCAAAAAGGCAATCACAACGTCCCTGGGGGGGGGGGGGGGGGGGGGGGGTTGCTGTACATAGGTATACAATGCAGTCAGGCATCATGCTGAAAGTGTTGATACACTCCTAAAGGCTCTGCATAGGGGTCTGCATAATACATTATTAAAATGGTTTGTGCATCATGACAAGTGGATGGCACACCATGAAGGCAATAACTCATCCCTTGTGCAATTCAGGTATGCAATGCATACAATGGCTACAACATCATGTTGATGCCAAATTCATTTTTCTTGAAAGGGGGCATGGATAATGGAGACAGAGAGATTGGAGAAGCATGTGGTACCATCCAGGTTTAGACTAGAACAAAGCCGACAGCGGGTCACGCCGCCTCTGTAAATCAACCATCAGACACTCAACTACCAGAATGCATTGCGGCTCCCTGTCAGAACAGACAGACAGAGCCCCGCCCCTCCTCCCTGTGAGGGGGGACAGTAGGGCTGATGACCCCCCCCCCCCAACACATCACCCACCCACTCTGTACTGATGATGAAGGAGGAACAAAAAGAGACAGCCAATTGGGGAGGTAAAAAATGGCCCCTTTTCCACGTCAAAAAACGCCCCTCCTGCTCCCGCTAGGATTGAGAGGGGAATGGGGGAGGGGGTGCTCTCTGGGTCCCCCCCCCCCTCTGCCCTTAACCCCCATGCCACTCGGTTGCCATAGAAATGACCTTGGTTGTGCTTGACCCCCAACGGTCAGTTGGGTCTGGGGACAAATTGACCATTTGCCTCGCTGCTGGTCAGTCGGTGATGGTGTGTGCCTGGTCAGTGGGACCTGAGTGGTGTGGGAGTAGGTCCACTGGTCACTCAGCCCCCCCCCCTCCTTCCCCCTTCACCCCCCTACCCACCTCTAAGCTTAACTTACCTGGCAGATCCGAAATCATTGTATCATTGTATCTGCTGTACTATCAAATAGGCATGTACGTGGACAAGTAGCCTCAGTGCACCCTGCTATGAGGTCCCTCTGTGCAGATACTTCGACAAAAATATGATAATCATAATCATGTATCCTCTTAGATTTGGATTGTGAAATGTGAGCTCTTTATATATAGACTGCCTCCCACCTATTAAAACAAATGAACGTGTCTTTGCATCTGACTTTTCCATTGCTACAATGGTGCCCAATCGAGACGGAATCGATACCCAATAGGAAACACTGAGAATTCAGCCCACTGGGCAGAGCTGGATACTGGTGCAGAGGTCACAATACTGGTGCTCTATAGGGGAGGAAAATCTCTGCCTTGAGAGTGCTCCCTATACATCACCATACCAACCCCCATTCTATAGTTAACAGGTATATTAGATGTTTCCATGTGTGTCCATAGATCTAGTCGTTGTATAGACCTTGTGCCTAGTATAAACTTGCGTCCCTTTCCTGTTTTGTTAATGGTGTCCATGCAGATGTAATAGCATAATATGTTATATTCATCTGTTTGTATTTGTACTTATGATATACAATATGATATTATCTATACTATTACTAGATTACATTCCAATATATAACATATGGCCATACTCAGCATAGTAAGTAGAGCTTCATTTTCATCATAAAGTATGTTATACAGCATAGCAAAGAGTGATATACATGTACATAGTTGTATAATGTACCATACACGTGGCATCAATGAATCAATTATTCAATGTACTGTTTATGGCTAATCTGTTTCTGGCTAAGCTGGATAAGAACCACACTGATAGACCCAGAGGATGTTTATCCATATGGATGCAGAATCTAGAGTGATTCCCACGACAAATATGTGGACAAATATAATATGCATGTCATATAATACAGTAAAATACCTATTTTAATTAGCTGTGATATTGGATGACACCCATGGGCACCTCTTTATAGACATGGGAGCTCTTCTTCCCCCATTGCCTCCAGAGAACACGCGGGTCTCATCCCACCTGATACCAGTACCATTCACACAGCCGACAAGTCAAAGCCCACCTTCTAACCATTTAAGGCTAGCATAATACAGCCCTAATGGGTAATTCGCCATTACTGAATGCATTCATCAGGTCAGCCCTATGGGGTTGATGCACTGTCGGAGGGTTGCCATAGTGCTGCAACACAGTGGCGGCGAGTAACCTGCCAGCACTTTGCTGATTCAAGTGCGTAACTCGCCAGCACTTAGCTGATTCAGGCTTTGAGGTAGTATGCTGCACCTAAGGGGTTAACACAGAGTGACAACACTGCACCTACCGGACAACACAGACACCACAGCACTTCTCTGATGACACAGACCCAACCATTTCTAAAAGGTTAAAAAGAAATAAAGAAGACCTTCCCCACCCCTCCGCACCCCTCCCCACCCCTCCCCCCTCTCCCACCCACTACCTGCACACACAGAAAAGTGAGAGTCATTGTCGCTAAAACTACCCTCACCTGAGGGTCGGGCACTGCCTGACTCTCAGGTGAGGGTAGTTTTAGCGACAATGACTCTCACTTTTCTGAGGGTGTGTCTAGGGCACAAAGCTGTATAGGATGGTATAGGTGCAGGTTTCCCACGTGTGTTGTTCTCACGGCTTTGTGGCAGGATGGGTACCGTCTTCAGCACTAACGACCCCACCGTGGGACGGTCAGTTAGACTGCATTCAGACTCAAGCCGAGCTCTTAACCCTCTAAGGGCGACAGGAGGCACTTAACCCAGATATGCCTACCGTCCTTTTAAAAGGACGCCTACATGTACTACTTTAATGATCACTAAAATAATATCAAAATTGAATTCATATTGTTTTAAACTTCAAATTATGATAGAACAAGGGTACATGCTTCTATTTTGACTTAACAAGTATGTATATCATTTTTCATGTAACCATGGCAACCATACGCAGAGGGGTTTCTCACCAAATAATGCCTGTTTCAAAATCCTGACTCTTATAGGGCTTAGAAAAGTAGGACAAATGCATGAATTTTCAACATTTTTGTCAAAAACATGTGAAACTAATGGCATAGAGGCAATTTTAGCACAAAAAAAATATCTAACTAGTTTAACCCCTCACTTATGGATAATTGTTTAAAAGCGTCCTTTTAAAAGGACGGTAGGCACATAGGACATCAGAATTTCATGGGGAGCTCATTATTCAAATTTGTTCATGTGACAATGATATGGATGCATATAAAATGATGCAATTACCTCAGTAAACTGTCCTCAATGATGGCATTGGTGTTATTCTTAATTGTGAAGGTATGATCTTAATTGTGCATGAGTTGATGTATTGCCTAGCAACCACATTTGACAAAAATTCCATGCCTAGCAACAAGCACGCAGAGTAGGCCTAAGAGAGCTTTAGATACAGCTAACCAGAGTACACAGACCCAAGGATACCCATGATACTTATTGCATTTGTTTTGAATCAATATGTTGCCTATCTATGACATTCAAAAACATTCTGTGCCTAGCAACGAGCATTAGAATGGCATTAACAACCTAGCAACAACACTCAAAAACACACTGTGCCTAGCAATGAGCGTATGAAATGGCCCTAATCGAGCTTTAGATACACCTAACCCCAGCATGCAAACCCCAGGGCACTAGTGATACCTTTCATTATTTGTTTGAATCAATATGTTGCCTGTCCGTGACATTAAAAACATTCTGTGCCTAGCAACAAGCATGTGGCATAGCCTAAACAGCCTAGCAACAATATTAAAAAACATTCCATGCCAGGCACCAAACATGTGGAATGGCCCTTAGAGAACTGAAGCTTTAGATACACCTGACCCCAGTATACAGACGCAAGGATACCCAGGATACTTCTTGTGGTCATTTTAGATCAATATGCTGTGTATCCATGACATTTAAAAACATTCTGTGCCTAGCTACAAGCATGTGGAATGACCTATAGAAACAGCCTAGCAACAATATATAACAACAGTTAACCCTTATGGGCCCAGAACTATTTGATGAAAGTCAGTATTTTACATCATTGTTAGATTGGGTCACCATTAAATAAGAAATGAACGTTTTCAGAATGCCCATTCCATTACTGTTTTACTCCCTAACAGTTTAGACTGGGTTACCATGGCAACCAGAAACATTCTTTTAGAGACATCCAATAATATGTAAAAAGGTCCTTTTAGGACTCCAAATAAAGGCATTTCTATCAAAAATAGATGTGTTGTCAACTCCACAATTGGATTTCTGAGGAAAAAACATTTAAAACTGTTGTTTTCACCATCTTGTTTTGACTGTGTTGTGAGAAAGCCCATGCTAAATAGATGAAGCTAATTGGCACTAGCAGCTTGAAATGGGTGATGCTATTGGGCATCATTTTGAAAAATACAAAGATGTCTGTTTCTGGAAGATAAAATATTCTGATTGTCATATTCTTTTAACATGTTAAAGATTAGATGACTTTCTTTCAGCCCAAATTATGAAATATCCATATTTTACCCTCCCCATGGGGGATTTGGGCCTTATAATATTATGATGAGGAATGTCCTGTATTTTTGTAGTAATAGCAGTGTAGGATGCCCATAGTCAAGGTTTTGGGTGAATTTCTGGATCAGGAGTGAATTAGTAATATTGTAGTGGCTTGAATAAGCACAGGGGTCTCAAATAAGCACAGGTCCTGTGTAAGCATAGGGGAAATGATGGTTTTGAAATAAACATTCAGGTAAGGTTTCTATCTCAAATAAACACAGGTCTCGTATAGGCACAGTGTAAATTGTATCATCAAAATTTATAAGCAGGGGTGTCCTTATTCAAGCCACTATCGTAGATCACACAGGGTAGTCTTTTGAACACAATTAGATATCTTGAGTGCAAAAGAGAATGTGTAGGCGACCAGGCCACAGTATAGAATATTGGATGGGTAATGAGATACTTTAAATGAGTTTCTACTACAAAATGACCAGATCTTTGGTAGGGCCAGTGTAGTCAGACAAAGGTCTCTCACTGTACACCACATGTAGCTTCCAGTGAGACCAGTGCCCAACTGACTGACCGGAAGCCCAGTATGTGGCAGGGACAAATTCCAATCCAGCTTCTTACAAAAAGGCCGCTATTCAGCTATGTCAGCCCAAAGTATAAAGGCTCCTTTGCAGTGATAGTATAGAGCGCCAGTACACTATCAATTCAAATCTTCAGGTTTGCTCACGAGAGGAAAGTATGATACTTGTAATCCCCATTGCTTGCCACATACCGTTTAGTGATCAGTAACCTTTGCATCATGTATACTAACAAGTATTTAGGGTCTCTTTCTGGGGATAAGGGACATCAAATCTCTATACGGTCCATTGCCCATGCCTGGGGCTAGGCACAGAATGTTTTTGAATTTTATTGCAAGGCTATTGAGACCATTCTACATGCTTGTTGCTAGGCACAGAATGTTTTAATGGCATGGAAGGGCAACATATTGATTCAAACAAATAATGAAAGGTATCACTGGTGTCCTTGGGTTTGCATACTGGGGTTAGGTGTATCTAAAGCTCGATTAGGGCCATTTTGCAGGCTCGTTGCTAGGCACGGTATGTTTTTGAATGTTGTTGCTAGGCTATTAATGCCATTCTTATGCTCGTTGCTAGGCACAGAATGTTTTTGAATGTCATGGATAGACAACATATTGATTCAAAACAAATGTAATAAGTATCATGGGTATCCTTGGGTCTGCATACTCGGATAAGCTGTATCTAAAGCTGTCTTAGGCCTACTCTGTGTGCTTGTTGCTAGGCATAGAATTTTTGTCAAATGTGGTTGCTAGGCAATATATAATAACACCAGTGCCATCCTTGAGGACAGTTTACTGAGGTAATTGCATCATTTTATATGCATCCATATCATTGTCACATGAAAAAATTTGAATAATGAACTCCCCATAAAATTTTGATGTCCTATGTGCCTACCGTCCTTTTAAAAGGACGGTCCATAAATCAGAGGCCATGAGCGCGAATTTCCCAATTTTGCTAAAAATGCTCAAAAAACATCAATTTAACACAGGAAAAAAAAAGTTGTTATAAAAAGAGCACTATTTCCCTCCTTAGGCATATCTGGGTTAAATAGAGAGTTATTGACCCTGTATGGTCGTCATGATGCATGCATGTACGCAGCATTAGCAAGTTCATGACAAAGACTGTCTTCATGCGTCATAACGACAAGGGACACATACCGGTTATACATATACATTGCATTAAAGCGCTATGCGGCCTTAAAGGGTTAACTATGTACATTTTGTATGGCAATTTGTACATGTACATTTACAAGGATGTAGAACAATGCAAACATAATATTTGGAGAATGAAAAGATTCAAAGATGACGTGCATGTTATAACAGTCGCACCATGGGAGGACACTGGACGGTGTAAAGGTCCTTGGCCCGGGTCCTCGGTAAGGCCACATTTAAAAAAAAGGTTCGTTTCAGGTAACATAGCCAAAGACTTTAGGGTCAGTAGGTAGGATCTTTTTTTACAGCCCCTCTACGATACCCTTAAAATTGAACAAAAAGTGTGACAATGGGAACATATTTTCAAAAAATGCGTAAGCCTAAAATTGAACCCCAAAAAAGTGTAAAAATGTAAAAGTTTCTCCAAAATTGCATAAAAAAATGTAGGGCCGACTCTGTTTTGATAGGGTCGGTTGGGAGACCTGAAACAAACCTCTTTTTTTTGCCTAAGCCTCTGCTAGTTTGAACCCACCGTTCATTGTATTCCCCGAATGTAACAGAGCGGTCACCTTTCATGTCTGGACTTTTATCCTAAAGTCAAAGGGCAATTTGAGTTACGTGAGAAATAAAATGTATTGGAGTCTGAGATGACCAGATCAGTCCTACCCCAGTGTCATATTCTCACAGCATCTTGTAAACCTTGGGAATTAGGCTCCGGGAATTATAAGGTCAACTATCTATATGCAAGTATATAAATGTGCATAGGGACATTTGAATTAAATGTTGACTTTCATTAAAATCACTTATTGATTGTCATCATATATGGGGTGATCCATTTAGTATGTCACGCCCGAGGGGGTGGGTTTTTTTTTTTTTTTGTGTGACAAAGTGTGACGAGGGGGTGGGGGGTGTATAGGATTATGTGACGTCACACTTTCAGATTAAAAAAAAAACATATATTAAATAAATGCTGTATAATTGGTGATATCTCCAGGCTAAAAACATGCTGGTGGTTGTAGTAGACCTACAACTACCAGCCCCATCCACTATAGACAGATCAGCCTTCATCATCCTTCATCTGTTTAACTGACCTCCGTTCCATGCAATCACTGTAGAGAGTAACACAAGATCCCGTATACATGGATGTGCGACTGGCAAGGTTATATTTTGAGCAAGACGCCCCTTGCCATGGGTCTGCTTTTCCCAAGAAATCCCCCTCACAAGGGCTACTTTTCACCAAAACCATCCTCACCAAGAGTCTCTTTTCTGAGATTACAACAAAATCTGTAAAAACAAGGGTCACTTTTCTGAGATCTCAGCAACAAAGGTCACTTTATACTAAAAGTCCCTTTTACCAAGGGTCACTCCTCAGAGCATTTGCTTAAACCTAGACACAAAAATCTCCCCCATTAGGGGTCACTTTTCACGTCACCCAGGGAAAGGGTTGCTGGAGAGCCAGCCACATACCTATGTTGAAATAAAATTGAGTGCCCCCCTCACCCAGGTAGCAGTACCATGCAGCACACCTTTTATAGGGCACCTAAGTTTCCCTATAAAATATTGTCGTAATTTTATCGCCGTTTCTAACCAAAAAAAAACAGATCTAAGTTGGCTTAAAGAGGTCCTAGATCCAATATTTTATAGCCCAAATCTCGATATTAGTGGAGATATATGAAGACAAAAAATGTCACCCATCCTTCAAGCCTGCAGGTGATAATATGGGAAGCCCAGAAGCGCCCGGAAATTGGCCATCATGTGACCAGACGTAGGCGCCCTATTCCTGTGACCACTTGCAAGAATCCATGGATCAAGGCCACAAAAATCTATAGGGTGCCACCAATATTCATATAATTTTGTAATTGCCTCTTTAAACAGTTGTAATCTGAAAAGGTCCTAAT
Organism: Harmothoe impar; assembly: GCA_947462335.1. NCBI lineage: Eukaryota > Metazoa > Annelida > Polychaeta > Phyllodocida > Polynoidae > Harmothoe > Harmothoe impar. The sequence continues at coordinate 37,344,088 of OX381716.1, read as the reverse complement.
CGATAAGGTACATCATGCCTAATAACATCACTATTTGTAAGGGGGGGGGGGTTGTGTGGCAGATTTGTGACATACTTTTCTTGGGGGTGTTTGGAGAAGTGTGACAAAGTGTGACATGGGGGTGGGGGGGTGTTCAAAATGGCCCAAAAAAGCGTGACATACTTAATGGATCACCCCTATACACCATTCTAACCCATTACCACCATTCCAATGCCAATAACTAACCGTTTACCAAGGACAGTACTTAGTGCTCCATTACATTAAACAAATTGTCTAAATTACTGAATACCTGCTCGCTGTCGGGCAGACATTCAGTAATTTATGATTATCAATCTTGAAAGTCTCATGTCGACTTTACAGGATTTGCATGATACACCAATCCAGCACCGGGGATTCGTAGCTAAAAAAATCCAGGAGAAGACTGAACAGGCAGTCTTACTGCATAATGCCGTCCTTAAAGGGTTAACGCCCCTGACTTCCACCTGACGCTATACGGGAGATATGATACAGTTGGGGGCGGGAGGTGGAAGGAGCGGAGTCCGTCCGAGCGGAAGGCCCCGAGCACCAGTGTAGCAAGACCCAGGAGGAAGGGAGCAGTGTGTGCGTGTGTGTGTGGGGGGGGGGGGGGGCATCATCCCATGTGTGAGCTGCTCTGTGAGGTGCAAACAGAGGCGCTCTTATCTCACCAAATGCTCACCGACCCAAACCAGCGCCTATCCATATGACACTGTATGCCAACTGGTATAGTTCTTAGTATATTATAGGGAAGTAACAGGTCGCTACTCCGTCTGATATCAGCGGCTCTCTTTATACACTGATACAATGTAGACGTTGGAACAGGTGAGGTTATCTCTTTTCTCGTCAGGAGAGAAATCGTGGTACCGGCCTTAACTACGCGGGATTAGAGACAACATATACGTGTTTAATGTACAGACAATGTGGGCGTTTAACATCGCTGAGCAGCTCCATTCTATATAGAGAGCTGGCGCCACCTGCTCCCATTACCTCTCTGTGCGTGTACGGCCTGTAGCCGACCTTGAACCAAAAGCGGCCAAAATGTGATAGTCAGTGAAACATGGGTCCAGAGCGAGAATCCCATGCTGGGAGAGTGACGCCTCTGCTACATACATAATTTGGACTTCCCAGAGAGGGATTCCCCAGTCAACCTCCGACTCAGAATGGCCGAGCTGCTCCTGAGCCGCTCTACACGCGGCGCGGCGCGTCCTTGGCGGGGCATCCTGCAGGTGCGCCTCCCGCCCGCCAGGGGGCGGTACCCGGGGGTCGGACACCGGCCACCAGGGGGCGCCACGAGCAGATAACGCGCGCCGCCATGTTTGTGTTGCCTAATCCGCCGGGCGCCAGCCGCAGCTAGAGGCAACCAGCGGACGGAGAGCTACTTCCGGTTCACTGCGCGTCGGGAACCAGCGACCGGAAGTGACGTCAGAAAGACGTTGGGATGATTCTCCCTATGCTGCTACTCATCCGCTCGTTTTCCGTCAATAAGGATCCTAGAATTGTTACCTCATATATTATTAGACATAATTCTGAAGTTTTCAATTTGTTTTCATTTCACTGGTTCCTCTAGATTACAGTGCATCACGGCCATCTCAGACCTCTGTCAATGTGTCTTAAATATCCTCCTATCTATCTCACCCCCAGTCAGCGTTGGGTGAGGAGGGTAGCGGAGGAGAGGGGGTCGAGGGGTGCAAGGTGGAAATCCGTGGGCGTTGAGGGGTGAATTGAGGGTGCCAATCTCAGCCCACTGTAAGGATCTGCTGCCTGACTTGGTCTACATCTCCCGCACCCTACTCAACTACCAGTAGCACTGCATGAATGTTCGCATTTTAGCAAATTTGAGACGTTTTAAAAGCAACACTTTAAGCGGCTTTAAGGTCAGTAATGCCATGTAAATGTCCCGGAGAGGTCATATTAGTGGCATTTAATTGGCTTCAAGTGGCATTCATTCAATGTGAATATACTAAAAGTATAAACATATTCAATTTACTGAAATGCAAACATTCACGCAGTGTATCAACACCAAATGGAAATATGGGAACAGTGAGAACAACATTTTTCACTTCGCCATTGTAGTGTGGCCAGTTTATGCAATTCACTTTGATAGCAATGGAGGAGAATCAAGCCAAGAAAAACCGTGTAGTAAAATATGGTGATGCGCTAACCGCGTGATATTAGAAAGGAAGTTCCGCAGTAAATGAGGTCCCTCTCCATGCACCAAGCAGAGTCTCGGCTCTGAGGACAGTCCCGCAGCGGCGTATTTGCCGAGCTTTTAGCGGCAGATAAAGCTGTCATGGCGGTGCCGTCTGCAGGGGGTCCTTTCCCACGGCCTCATCCTGCCGACAAACAGACAGACACCGGGGACTCATCAATTACCGACGGCAATCAATTTCAGCCAATTAATAAGCCAATAAAGCGGCGACTGCGGGCCTGCTGGTGACATCCCGGCCCGCGCGCTATCATGACCCGTCACGCCGCCCCGCGGGACGCACGCTAATCACAGCTGATCAACTTTTGGCGCGCTTATTGTGCAAATGTCGTCTGCTGTCATTGTGACGTCATTGTTACGGACACAGCGTTTGTTTTGTGCATTGCATCATGAACCATATCAAACTGGCCACATGTTTTTTTTTTTAGCAAATTCGTGAAAATGTATACACGCGAAAATATCTACCTTTACAGTATATACTATGTGGCCTAGAGTGCCAGGGTCACAACCGCAATACAGGTAAGGCTATATCATGTACATGGAAAAGGAATATATGTATACCCGCTCTTATATAATAATGCCCATATCTTTAACCCAGGTCATCACCATTCACCCCCCTTCACCACTAAACACAACTCTTCCCTTCTCTAGCATTTCACTCATACTCAACACCGATAAAACTTTCTATTCTAAAAAAAACACCACTTAGAGTCCCTTTTTCTCACGACCATACCAGTGCGCATGACGCTGTGACAACTTCCGGTGTGTACCGGAAGCTGCATGCTAGGTGATGGAATTCCCTGCAGAGAGGAGTAGGAGAGCCCTGACAGAGTAGCATTGTCCAGTCCTAATCTACCGTGACCTGGTGCACACAGACCAACGAGGAAAACAGTGTATCTGTAGTCAATGTGTGTTGGGTGGGGAAATCAAAGTGAAACAACAAAAACAACCCCACATTTATAAGTAGTTGATGCCAATTGGGGCATGGGGGATATTGTGACTACTTGTTCTTTCCCATGAGTGGTCACTTTGAAGCAGCTAGGATGTTTTGCTGTTCCTTTGTGAACTTTTGTATCGTTTTCTTTAAAATTGCATTTTAAATGGAAAGTGGTGGGAGGGCTTAATTCCACATGTGCAATGATTTAGGAATATGCAAGGTGCACACGCTTCACTTGATGTAAAAGTCATGAGACGTGATGGTCAAAGAATCTGGGAGAGGGATTACTTTTAGAGGTTGTTCCTATCGGAGGCAATGAGGCAATGGCATCGTAGGGGCATAGCAAGAGGTCGAAATTGTGGATTTTCTGGCAATTTTTTTTTTTTTTCAATTTTCGGCTTGACCTTTTTGGTTTGACCACTTTGGGGGTTAGTCAAAATGGGGGGATTGGTATTTGCAGTAAATGTTTAAAAGGATTACCTATAAATATAGAGGTTTCCCCAAACACTCTTTGGGGTGCCCCATTTTGTTATATTATGTAGGGTCGAGTAGCATGAAGCGCACCTTTTGTTGTGACCTTGGTGTGTATTGAGGCGCGGTGTTCGGCCACTGAGTTGGTGGTGGATGGGGATGGGGAAGGTGTAGGCTACATCGTCTACCCCGTCTCTCATGTTCGACCTTACCTCCCTCCCACACAGAGGGCTCTCTGTCCCCCCAGGGCCGTCCCCGCCCTCCCCTTCCCTCATCAAAACACATCCCTCCCACCATCTCGCGGTATGTGTCCAACATTTTCTCAATGTTCTGCTACAAGTCCAAAAATATCCCACTTCATAACACAATTAAGAATAATCCAAATGTAGTTCAGTGAAATTAAATGCATGTTTCAGTGGGGGTTAGGGATCCTGGGATGGGAGAATGTTTAAGCGGGGAAAATGAAGCTCCATAACGCTGTGGCGGCGGCGTCGGGCGGGGCAGCCCTGTCTTTGATATGTTATCGTCTGGTCGCGTATATAGAATCAGGCCATTTAAAGCAATATCCGCGAAGCTCACCGAGTCCCGTCCGACGTGCATGTGGACATGAAACTTCCGTCTGTCTGTGCGTCCATCCGGAAACACGATTGGTCATGACGTTAGGGGCCCGCGGCCAGCGTCCCCTTAGGTCTGACAACAGTGAATTCACGAGGAGAAAAGACGAGCGTGCGTTTTCAAGGAGAGCAGACGACAAATGGAGACGCGGCAGACGACGCTTTGAAAAACGCCGCCTCGGTGACGCCCGCGGACATAACGCGTTTAGTACAGGTTATTGGCCACTCACTGAGCGGTTTGTAACAAGAAAATCATCACACATCGATGAGAAATGTGCGCTCTAGTGCTCGTACCCTTAACCCTTAAACCATTTAAGGGAAGCGTGGTGGTTTGTTAAGGTCTATGGCCCCTGGTGCCTCGACAATGTTGCATTCTTGCGCCATGCCAATCCTCTGGGGCTGATACGCTCCTGACGGGTTGGCAGGCATGATGCATCAATGCAGTGCTGGCAGATTACTCATAGATACTGCAATAGTGCATCAGGACACATTGATGCATCATGCCGTCCTTACAGGGTTACGTCGGTGTGTATGTTTGAAGTGAGTCAGTGGACAGTGAAGGCTAAGGCCTGCGTAGAAGGGTTGGACATATAGTGCTTTCAGCATGGTCCTGGTATAGCTGATTATTGCACATATGATCACACATTCACGCACCTTATTGATAACCCCTTTTTACTACCTCACACGACTAACTAGACCCTTATTGACCCCCCCCCCCCCCCACAAACACACATACACCCCACATTCACCCAGACCCCATGCATAGATCACATAAACTGGGTTCTCATAACACGCGTACCCATGCACCCCAATACGACCCTAGTCCCAATCAAGCATAAACAATTAATAATAGGCGCATTCTTTGACTAACATCACAGGGGAAGTCGGCATGTCATTTGTGGCACATGTACATGCAATGTATAAACTACATGTACATACTATATGCAATCTAGATCCATACATACTTTGATATTTGGGAAATGAACAACAATGTATTACATTGTATCATACATCGTAGAGTTCCACCGTAGGGATATTGTTTTGATATTTTCTTCCCGTATTTCTAAGTATAATTAAGGGATGACTCATGGAATTGAATGAACAGTTGCTTCCGTCATATGGTAGCTAGCCTATTATAAATATAGCTGAGGAGACATGGCGCTGTCATATACACCTGACATTATGTATCTCAGTGTTATTTAGCAAACTACATGTGTTTGTTTAGATTAGGTATTGTCCTTGTATACATGCATCAGCAGCAGCTGAGGGACATTCCGGTAGTTAGATAAAACTGTCTAACAACAAGGAGCACAACACATGACTCATCTTATGAAGAAGTAGACATTTTTTAACCAATGGGTGGGTTGGGGGGGGGGGGGGGGGCTGGTTTAAACTCATTGCGGCAGACCCCTCTGAGCTGTATGTGTTGAACATGCGATACCTCTAACTGGTAAATACATTGAATGTTATGGATAATGTTACAGCTCTTGTAATACTTGTATCAATTGTATCATTGCATTATGCGGCCCATAAAGGGTTGATGTAAATACATGCCGGAAGTAATCTACATGTATCTTGAAATAATCAATTGACAATGAACATGTCATTTTCACCTGAATGGCATGAGCAACGTTATACAACTTACGTATTGGCAATGTGGTTCTGCTAATACATTATACATGTAGCAGGGATATAGACTCCTCCCCAATATGGGACTCCTCCTAGCCCTTGAATATAGTGTTGAACAAACATGTATATATTCAACCCATCTCTATGCCTATGGCATGTAGAGTAGCCATAAATCTATTTTCTTCAAGCTTGTAAAGTATTTATTGCCAAGTCACACCAATAGAGAAATTGGTTGAATTTGATGATAATGTGGTGACAATTATCTACACGTTCTGTTTGTTAACACATAAGATGGGACAACAATTTGAAATAAATAAAAAGTTTTACCATTATCCAGGACCCATTTGTTGTAGTCAATAATAGTGCTAAATACATATACCAGTTAAAGGTATAGTCGGTATGTGTCCTAACATGCCCCCTAGTGAGAATACAGGGTACTTGATGCGGCGCAGTACGTCATTAGACTGACCATTGGTCAAGTGTTTAGATCCCCCACAGAGGACAGCCAAGATCAACAATAGACACTGACCCCCACTGACCATGGGTCTGGGCTGGTTAAAGGCCCAGCGCCGCCCCTATATATAGGGCTGAGTACCTGTCCCGACACCACTCTGACTGTTACTGGACGTGCAGTAAGATCTGCCGCTTTAAACCCGCAGTTCTTACTGCACGTCCAATAACTGTCAAAGTGCAGTCGGGACAGGTACTCAGCTCTATATATAGGGGCGCTGGGCCTTTAAGGGCGCAAATCTCGGTACCCCTCCGGCGACAGTCAGAGTGGAGACGGGACAGGTACTCAACCGTATTTATAGGGGCGCTGGGGCTTTAAAGCCTTGTGCCCCGGCCCTTGTGCACATGTCTTGCTGCCCATACAGCAAACGTCGGAGTAAAGACTGGTCATACTTATCATTAGAGCGGCATTCTTACCAAGGACCTGCATGTAGTCTATGTAGCCTGTTCTAGTATGTCATACATGTATAACAACCGGCACGTTATTGGTGAGAGTAACGCTTAAATAAGACATCCCGCCATGCCCCCTACACACCGTTTTGACTAACCTCCCAAAAAGTAAAACGCCAAGGGTGTAGAGAAAAGGAGTCAAAATGGGTCAGAAACCCCCTTTTTACCCCCCCCCCCCCCCCTCTACTTTGTATTTTACATGTCTTTCTTGGATACATGCAGTACATTATATTTGCAGACTCCTGGACATATCATGGACACGTTCATCCGCTGGGGAGGGATCGGCCACGACCTGCGCGCTGCCTGTCTACCAGATGGCACCTGTAGCGTGAGTGGGAGCAATTAGTGAGGTGCTAGGGGTGTGTGGTGGGTCGGGGGGGGGGGGGGGTGGTATGGTCAGTGAGCAGGTAGTGTGTGTATTGTTACACCATGCACAATACCTGGTTACCACTCAGTGTTCAGGTGAGTGGTCATAACCCCATGCACCTCTACAGTCATAACCCCCACCTCTACACTCATAAAGCCTCACAATCTCACTTTCCTTCTCGCCAATATCGCTCACTACAGCACAAAGTTATTTTGGTTTTACTTTGAGATTTACTCTTGCATCCGATAATTGCTTTTGCTGAATATAATCCCGTTTCCCGTTCCCATCCTATGGTAACTACCACTATGACCTTAAACACGAATTTTGCTGGGTTTTGGCAATCACTGCTGATAGCTTGGAACCAGTGAACAGGAACCAGAATGTATCCCATTATTATTCGCTGGTTCCAGTTCTGGTTCCTGTTTTCTGGTTCTAAGACCATTTTATTCTGATAACTTGGATTACGCTGGGATTTCTTTGAGAATTTTAGCAAAAAAAAAAAAAGTACATGCTGACTGGCAAACACCCAAAATTAGACCCTCTAAATTGGGAATGTTTCTCGAAATACCTTCATTTGATAGCCAAAAGAAGACTTTTGCATGCTTTTTTTTTTGCTTTTTTTTTCCCTCCGCCCCTGGAAAATTTTAGTATCTAGCTCCCTCTGAAGGGCAGCTTTTTTTTCTTTTTTTTCCCTCCCGCCCCCCAAAATATTTGCTCTGAGTGCCCGTAATCCAAGTCATCAATAAAAGATGGCCTAAGTAGCTAAGCAGCGTGACTACCTAAACCCAGCAGAAACTCAAGTTCAAGGTCATAGTGGTGATTATAAGTGCCATTTTGTAAAGGAATGGCGTGTGAGACAAGTGAAGCCACACACGGACTGGGATCAGCATTGGTCAGTATAGCTGTAAGTTAGCCTCCTCTGCAGAGGAATGCAGATCCTTTACATTGCAACCTCTCTAGTGTATAAGGGTGGGCGGTTAGGGGTAGGTGTGCATGGTATTGAACATAAGTGCTCACATAATGACCAATGAGACACAGTCAGAGTGGAGCTATTGTCCACCCTGTGGGCGGCAGGGGTACAGTGGTACAGTGGTACAGCGATACAGTGGTACAGCGGTACAGTGGTACAGTGGTACAGCGGTACAGTGGTACAGTGGTACAGTGGTACAGTGGTACAGCGGTACAGTGGTACAGCGGTACAGTGGTACAGTGGTACAGCGGTACAGTGGTACAGTGGTACAGTGGTACAGTGGTACAGTGGTACAGTGGTACAGTGGTACAGGATCCGACTTGTCCCCTCAATGCCGACACTGCCCCATGACCAGTATAGTGGTTTGTTATCACTGAGTGTAAGAGTCAATTGGATCTCAAGGAAGGAGGGTGAGAGTTTGGGACTGGAACAGGAGGGAACGCAGCCTGACTTAGTATAGCATTCCGTATCAGAGGTGTACTCAGCAGTGATACAGCTCAGAATTTAGGACGAAAGATGACATGGGTCATTTACAACGTACGGATATATCTTCAGAAGCGTAGGAAGCAAATCTTTATGGGGGAGGGGGGGGGGGGGAGTGGGGGCTTGGGGTGCCCAACCTAACCAACTTTAAGCATCATATTTTGCATGCTGGCGCATATATATAGTTTTATGGGCATTTCATATAGAAGTAGTAGTTGAGGCCACTTTGGTTCTGATTTGGGACCCTGGCCCCTAGGCCCCACTCTTCCTATGTGGGAGAGCTATGGTTTGGGAATAATTTGTATTCTATCATAGGTCCTTGGTAAATTTTTGGGGGCCCAACCATATTCAGCTCCCCCCCCCCCACTTCATCTGTGATAGGGGGGGGGGGGGGTCCCCCTGCTCCCCCCCCCCTCCCTTTCCTACCCCACGGATCTGTCTGCTGGTATTTGGGATATGCCTGGTGGTATTGGGGAAGAGGTTAATGTTCACAGTCCTCTCCCTTCCCGTGCAAACCCACCTCCCCCGATGTGAACGTATCAATGACTAACGGTAGTTTTGATTCGAGGTATAATATTTGGTATGTCAAACTCCCTATTTACCTTACAGCTGCTGTCTCCTTGAATTGTGTGTTCAGTGGAATCAATCAATGTCCAACTTACCTAGAAAGAGAAACATTAAGACAGAACATTAATATTGATAGGATCTATGACATTTTGACAGTGGGTTGACACAATCATTTTCTTTTCCAAAATAGATTACTAGCTAATAATTATATGTTTTAACCGTAATGAATACAACAATACCGAAGAAACTGTAGCTTCAAGACTCACTTGATAAATCCACCTTGAAACCCATGTTGGACTGATTATATTTCTATCAGGTTATCAGAGGAATAATAAAAATGAAATGAATTTGTATTTATAAAATATTGAGTTTTGTAAAACATCTGTCCCTCCTTGGCTGACTCTCAATAAATGCCCTCTATTGTTGCAATGCTAAATGGTTGGATGATTACCCCTAACCCTTCTACGCACGCCTGATTTAACTCCAAACTGCGATTACTTTAAATGTCTCTAAATGTAGCCCCGTGACTCACAGAGTCTCCGCACGGGGCAGCACCGTGAAAACATGACGCAAGTCACGTGCAACAATAAAACAACAAAAAGTCCCAGAAAATCTGAAAACCAGAAAATCGGAAATTTCTCCTCAGTCTGTACCTCCACCCCCCTTTGGTGACAGAGATTACAGTGACATCTAGCGGAACAAAGTGGACTTTACGTCATGGCGACTGGGTGGTTTCCGGTTGGACATTGTCATGATGGGGGAGGGGTAGGGGGTGGATACAGGCAGATGCTTGGTGCCAAACTATCAGCCGTATCAGGGAGTTTCATCTTAGTCAGATACAAGATGTGTGTGTTGGGTAATGATAGACTGGGATTAGAGGATAAGGATACTTGATGGTCGTACTGATGTTGTCTCTGCTGCCCTACCATCAACCACACAGATGCACTTACCGGTAGTTGTCTCAGTCACAGACTAGTTTGCTCTTTTCCCTGTCATCAGCTTTCCTCACTTATTCCATCATCTCCCATAGAGTATTTTATTTCTCCTTTCTCTCAGCATATGTGATCAGCTTTGCAGAAAGGATGCTGCGCCTCCGGGATCGTGGGTCATCCCTTTTGCTTGGCCGATCAAAATTGTCGTTGAAAAGATATTTCTTTGAAATGTAAATTAAGTACATTAAATGAGTCCAATGTAAGCGGCCAGACAGAAAGGATGATCCGCGCGCGCTCATCAGTGCTCATGTGAAGCATGGTTTCTGCCTGGCTGCTCACGTATCCATTTTCTCCAGTAGCATCTCTTCTCATCCTTCATATCTCCACCCCAATTGTAAATAATCCCTGACTTCAAGTCTAATGGGTTCAACTGCCCCTTGAAGGCTTTAAACCATCCCCACTAATGGCCCGATTTACCCTTTATATTGACACTCATTAGATCACATTGAGTGAGACTGCTAATCATCCATTTGTACCCCAACCACATCACAACCACTCACAACAGCCAATCAGAGCTAACCTACTTAGATGGCTTTGTGACTGCACGGTGTGTAACGGCTTCCCTGATTGGCTCCTTCATGACAGATGCTATATCAGCCCCAAGGGGACCAGATGGCTTTTTTTGCTGGTGCTTAGCGACATGTGATATAGTACGGCAACCAGCGAGATTTGAGGTTTCACCACGTGTCCTTATCTCTAGCTAAGATTGGGACGATCTCCAAGCAGATGTGTTGTAAAGGTAGGCTGGATGCTTGGAGAGTAAGTTCAGAAGATGCCACCTGAAAATCCCTCTTACATATAAATTATACTACTCACAGTGTGTCCGGGTGAGACAGTGCCAATTACATATACTACTCCCGGTCAATTAGGTTGAAACAATTTCATATACTACTCACAGTCGTTCAGGGCGTAACAATGACAATTACGTATACTACTCATGGCTTCCTTTCGATCGTCCTCCGGTCATGTACTCCCCATCCCTATATCTCGCCATTCCCTGTCTCACATTGCTCTATCTTTCGTGAATTCCCCATGAATGAACTGTTTTGAAATCTCATTGCTAAATGTTGCGGTTGAGTCCCTCTGATCAGGCCAACTAAATAGACAAAGGTGCACAAGTAGAAGTCCTCACTGAGGGTTATTTCACGAGGCGAAGCCGAGTGAAAACCCCCCTCCCCCATTAGATGCTTTATAATTCTCATACATTTCTGCAGTCATCTACCGTATCCAAAATGTTTTATAGATACATTTCTGCAGATTCACCCAAAATAATGTACAGGTTTGTGTATACAGTAAATACGTTGTATCCTATTGTAGCACAGCCCTTACTGCTATATGCTTATCCTACCCACAATCCCTTTCGGCTCTGCTCGTCCTGTTAAATATGGACGACATGAAGTACATCCTGCGTCTCAATGACCTATTTGTATGACGTCACGAGGACGTGTCGCACTTTCACCTGCCATTCCTAATGCTGGTTATGGGACGTAAGTACGTCACCGAAGGGCCAGTGTGACGTCATATACACACTTGTGACGTAACCACTAGGACTTCTATCTCTGCACTTGTCAGTGTCGTCTCTAAATAAAGCCTTCTCTACGTTGGATTAAGTTGCTTGACACCATCACCTGCAAAGTGAACAGTCAGACAATCTGCCAATAGCACTCCCTATGGTGGCCTCATCCATTCCTATACATGTATATATGAGGTGGGGACAGCAAGTGTAGTAGCGTTATCAATCGAATCTATACAAAGGATCAGGTAAATATACCACATGGACCTACACCTATTAAGGGGTAAATTCTTCAATAATTTCAGCTTGTTTCCATATAAACCCTAATCTTATCTCATCTTTTTCTTTTGGATATTCATATTTATTTCAGCTCGGAACATGTAGTCCCACCCAAATAACAATGATACCAGTATCACAGGAGATTTGAAACATAGTTCTACAGGATTGGTTTATTCTCTGTGGTGTCATACAATGTTTGGATGAAGAAAAATCGGGTTCGAAGGCGGGGTGGGGTGATCCTCTTCGCGTGGCTGCTCGCATAATTACATCACGCCAAACCTACATCAGTAATGCCACCCGAGGATGAGGAGGAGAGATATGATATGGTAGACTGGTGGCCTGTCCACTTAGTAAAGTGGCGGTGGATTAGAGCCGGACACAAAGCTGGGAGAAGGACCGGGTGGAGGCCTCCCTCCCGGCCCTAAGTGTCTAACGGGTGATGTACCTCAAGTGGTGTACTGTGACGTCACTAGGTGTCACCCCGTATGGAGGACACTGAGAGTGTGTGTGTGGGGGGGGGGGGTACAAGGGGCTGAGGGGGGGGGGGGGTTATTGTAAGGGTCATTGTGTGAGTGACCACAGGGGAGCAGGGACAGTGTAATCCCCGACACCTGCAGCTTGTGGCACAGGCCGCCAGTGTACATAGGGGATGGAGCCTGCCCAGCCTTCCACCAGGTGGCGTGTGGGGCACTGTTAGTAACGGGTTTAGCCGGAATCTAATCATAAAGCACGTGTACAGGAGTAATATATGTACACGTACCCCCCCCCCCCCCCAATACTCACACTGACTCAGACGGACATATGTCAGGGGCGGACCCAGTAATTTGAAGGGGGGGGGGGGGAGGGGTCCACCAAACACTTAAGTACCCAGAAGCATCCCATCGTGAGTCGCGGCAAATCAAAATAATTATCATTAGAATTTTTTTATTGTCATTTTACATTGAAATTTACAACTACAATAATACTTGTGAGTGTTCATATTAACTGATTATGACCTGGTAGAATGATGGCTGTGTCTCACCACTTTGGGCCAATGTGATCGTCTTTGACCGGGTGCCATCTTTGACCGGCCACCATAAAAAAAGATTGATGGACAGGTAGGACAGGTGAACATCTGTTTTGAGAAGTAACAGCGGAATAAACCCTCCATGACTTATCTACTTGACATGCGACGCCAACATACCATCTAAATAAACAAATACCCACTTATACATGCAAAGTATGCCAAGGGCAATATGTAGCATTAGTCCAGTATCTATTTGTACCATTGTACTGTATTGTAAACACACTTTAGTGTTCCTATACCTAAGACCATTTGGGGGAAAGGGAGGGTTTCATTGGTAGCTTCAGTATCACACTACAGCGTATAAAGCTTTGTAAAAAAAGAAGAGAGAATAGCCTGGAATAAGAAGTTTTTGAATTTTGATTTGAGCTAGTCGTGAAATTAAAGTACCAATGCATTATGAGTTATCTGGAATGTATGAGCCCTTGTATTTCATGTCAGGGATTTCAATTAGATATTTAGATATGAAACCCAGCTTGCCTCTCAAATCGTGTCCTTGGGATATATATCTCCCTATCAATTAATCGTTGTAAACGATCTTTTGTAGAACGGTAGCTTTATAAATCTTACTCACTATAAACCATCGCCATACCTTTAACACCCTCTTAGTAACCCCCCGGCTAACCCCCCTCTCGTTCTATCATCCTTTCTCTTTACCCTCCCCTCGTCCCCCCTTCTTTCATCTTCATCTTTGTTTCTTCCCCTTTCCCTTCCCCAGGCCCCAGAACCCACACCCATTATGTAGAACCTCGTGAGATCCCATTCTTGCATTACGGACGCTGCGGCATTTCGCTGGTCCCCGTGTTGACAGTGTGTAGGACGGGTATCAGCGACTTCCCACCTGGGCACATCAAAGCGCCGCCTGGTAAACACCTCCTTATGCCCCCTAAAGGCCGCCTAGTGCTTTAATGCATCATGCCCTTTGTCGTCATGATGCATGAATGCAGCCATGGTGAGTAAGTTCAGTAACTCGTCAGTTCTGCATTCATGCATCATGCCGACCCTATGGTGTTGTGACACTCCTGAAAAGGTCGGCATGATGCATTCATGCAGCCCTAGCGAGTACACTACCAGAGATGCATGGATGCAACCAGGGCCAAAATACTATGTGGCCATTAAATGGTTTTGAGTCCCCGTACACCTGGGAATCTCCCTCCCACTCCTGCCTCCCACCCTCTGCCTCCCCGCTCCCACCTGTGCGGCTTATGGGGATTATGCCCCATTATGAGTGCGTTATTTAGATTCCCTTCACGCAGCAGGGGGTATGTATACAGGACCCAGCAGGTATTCCCCGCCCGGTATTCACAGTCTTAACTTGTTGTATTTGAGGATGAATTTCTTTTGGGGGTAAGGTAAAAAAGGAAATTGCAAATTTATCTTGTAGGTTTTATGTTTGTACTTGCATTTGGAAGCCAGATGACAAAAACAGTGAATGCTTGGTTAAGTGTGCAAATACTACTATGTATTGGATGTAGTGTTTTACCCTTACTATGTATAGGAACCCCGAGTATACAATATACACCGCACGATTATGTAATTTCGGCACAGTATATTTGAATGCGTAATAACCGTATTAATCACTGCCAATTTCCCCTTCTTATCACTTTTACTGATCTGCTAATGTAAAGAGGAATCTGACCAAATTACCCTTTGATCAATTTCATATACTCTACGGTATACTTCATGCTGCTTCCAACTTAATTTGAGAGACAATATTCATGAGTTTTACATCCATCATAATATGTGCATTATATAGACTGACCCTCTTGATTCCATAAATACCCTTTTCCCATAAATGCCAATAATTACCCAGTTATTAAGATACTCAGGAAATAAATCTCCCAACAAAGACTCCAAGATACAACTCCCCAACTATAACAACATAAGTCACATAAGCATGTGGGCAGACCAGGTGACTGTCATAATATTATCCAAATGACTCTGTTATGATTGATGATCTAAACTTAAACTATGCAAATGGCTGGTTCATTGTCATATTAACCTTGTTATCACATAGTGAGATAAGGAGGTCCTAGATTGTAGCACACTACCCTCTACTGGTGGTGATGGTATCAGAGGGGACGCAGCCACTGAAGGTCATCTGTCGGTGCAAGGTCAATATTGGTTACCGATAACTGAACAAATAGCGGAACGTCTAACAAAGGAGATGGTAGCCACAGGAGCACACCGCAGGTGGCTGAAACGAGTCTTCTGATTGGTCGACAAACCAGAGCTCTCTTTGTAGAGGCACGTAGGTATGAGGATGTGAAGTGGAGATGGAGGATATGTTGGTTTTCGTATTGAGACTTTGGCATTGATATATGAAGTAATATTATATCAAGGGGAATATATTCAAGTAGTCTAGGTTGCAATCATTAGGTGCTGGGCATGATATTATTGTGTATTGCCTGACGGGAAATGATACAATATTCAAAACTACATGCTTTCAATCTGGGAGGGAGGATCTTGAAATAATGTTCTGAACATATATATGGGTACAATGCCAGTAATGGGCTCAGGTCTTTCAGTACGCGTGATACATTGTAGCAGGTCACAAATTGGGCTCAAATTCTCCAGAGGTGGCTGGCGAATGCTGTAGGTTGAAAACATAATATGTCGAATGACCGCGATTTCTAAGCAAATTCAATTGGAATTCAATACTAAACTGAGATGGGGGCCTGCGGATGAAAGCACTTGATTGGAAGAAAATAAAATACAGGCTTAGAAAAAGAACAGCCAAACAGGACACCTACGTATATAACATTATTGAAAATAGGGTCTGTCTACTACCCCCCCCCCCCACACACACACACCAGCACATATAGCTACACGCACACAGACGTAATTAACTTCAGGACCGACCACTCCACAACACAACAAGATCAGACAAGATCCAATCAGCCCTCAGGTGAAATTACTTCCAGCAATTTCTTTCCAATTTCCACTCCTCCCCCTTCACCCTCATCTCCTCCCATTATCATGATTCAGGATCCAGGAGGGAACCTGGTCCCCGGAGGACCTGCTTCTTTTGGCGGGGCCTCCTCCCCCCAGACCCCGGCACCAAATGAGCATCAGCCGGTATCATGTCTGTTCTCCTCAGGGTCCCACCTCCCTATCATGTCTGCACCCCAGAGACACCTACCGGCAGACCATCGGCATGGGGCGCCGGTCCAGGGGGACAAGGAGATGTGTTTTTTAGTATATCATGTTCTACGCCCAGAGGGGTTGGGTTAGGATAGACGAGTCAAGCTTTATCCAGAGAAGTTGCAATATAAAAAGAGAGATGAATATGAATAGATAACATGTGTATGAAGGGCCGTATCCGTCCTCGACCAATGCTTAATCTCCGATCTAATCCGTCATTGCAACACTGATAGGACCAAAATAAAAGTTTTAATTGGATGTATGCACTATGGTGGTCTAAACGAGCCAGCCATCAAGTTATTTCTTTTTCATATTGCCCCCTCCCCCCCATAAATATGACATCCAAAATTGATGTCATACATCCTTGGTCCTTCTTCACCCCCCCCCCCCCCATCCCTTCAAGGCTTGTCGCGATTTTTGACGTATCAATGGTGATATCAGTTTAACATTGTACCTTGTGGACACGTCAAAGTATGACGTATTGTAATCACCGATCCCCAGATGCCCCAGCTGGCAGCATTCCTTGCGTTCCCTAACTCAACCAGGTTTCTGTCTGTAAAGGCCCATCATAGCCCATCCCTACAAAAAGCCAAACCACAGCTTCAATAGAGGTCCCTGTGAACGACCCACAACAAAGCAGGGATCGATAAAGAGGTTGCTCAACAACCCACCAGGTGGCGCATCGCCGCCCCAGCCTCGTTTTGGGACCAGGCCTGATTACCCACAATACACAGGGGTGGCTGCGCACGCAGACAGCAGACAGACATGATAAAAGAGCAGGATGATCGGCAGATCAGGCAGTGGGCGTTTGGTTGGGTGGGGGAGGTGGGGGGGGGGGGGGGTAGACTTGGGCTAATACTCTCTACTTATTTAGAATCCTGTCTACTAGTATATTCGTATTGCATCATTGTGATATCATAATACAATTATGATGATTACTTAATCTGAATGTCAGTAAAATGAATATATATGCATTTCTCGTAAAGACGGAATTTGTAAGCAGGCGTCTCTATTGTTGTTGTTGGACATGTTCCCACTTCATTCAACAATTGTACTAACAGAGATGCAAAAGGGATTCTCTGGGCTAGAGTACGGGGCCATCCTTTGTGTCTGGCTGCATATTTATTTCTAAAAGAAATACATTTTTGACTTAAAAGATTATCATTAATGATATAAGAAGCAAGGCAGATAGGACTAGCTGCTGTGATCATACAATATTCTAAGTAGGCCTATGTATGGGTGCTTGAGAAGGGGTGTTAAGTATCTAGAGGTGCATTTCAAGGGAAGGGGGACAAGTCTATTGTCGGTTAGTGATGGTGAGCTTGCATGGAACGATCCACACGCCCATCCCTACCTGTACCCCCCCCCCCTGTACCCCACCTTTGCAGACCTGATTACACCAGAGACACAGCCCCTGTCCATAGGGACCTGTACCCTACTCATCACCAGGTAGACCAGGTAGACCCCCTCCCAGCCCCTCCTCACAGGTATCTAATGTGTCAGGTAATGGGACTTGTATAGCAGAGGATGGGTAGATTAGGGACGGGAGAGGGCATGGGGTCGTAGAAGGGGAGAGGCAGAAGGTGGGGGGGGGGTATAAGCAAGGACATGGACCAGATTACAGGGCAAAGATATGAGATAATGTATTATATGTATAGGGACATACAATATATCTTCAAAGACCCAGTATTGTGAACTATATCTGTGAGTGAGTGAAAGGAGGATGGTGTGTGTGTGTAGGGGGGAGGGGGGGGGGTGCTATCTATCGATGAGGAGCAGGTGGTACAGGATAGATAACCCATCATGGTTCAATATCGAGCCGGTGTCATCTCATGCAACCCACTTATCTATGGAACATAATGATGGTTCCGACCTAGTGTAGTGCTTGTTACTGAATTATAGAAGATATTGATGTATGGGCTTTGATATGTGTCAGAATGGTGAATGGTTTATGTGAAGCAGCTGTATTCCTGTCCCGACTCGTTACCATCTGGTTTATACTTAATGGAATACCATGGAGGAATATCACTTATTATACAACAGAACACTATTAGCTGACTATGCACTTGCATACTTAATTGCCAATCCTTAATTATCTGGTTAAATTTCAAGTGGAGTCGATTAAATCAAATTAATGCATTTATTAACAGTTTGATTCATTCGACAATTTGCTTTAAATTAGAAAATGTATTGAGAGTAAAAGACAGTTGATGGAGTGGGTGAGGGGCATGTTGGCATGTAACTGCTGTCTGCATTCTGCTTGGGTTGATTAGAAAGCGCAGCGGAAGGATTCACTTTGCAAATTGATGGTTTCAGGCTTGTCTTTCCAATCCATATCCTCTGCCTAAGCACCCCTACAAAGTCCATCTCTTGACCACAACAAATGACCACCCACCCCCTACACAGCCCATCCGCCATTGATGTGCCACCAAACTGTTGTAGATGCATCCCTACATGGCATCCTGAGCTGCTCATGCCGTGTCTACACCCATTATCGCTCATCCAAACCGGAACTACCATGCCCCCTCCCATCCCTCCCGCCGGAAGTGCCAACATGAGACGCTGCTCCCCCTAGTGGCAACTTATCTGCGTGCGCATCGCGGGAGGAACAACTCCCATGATGCCTCGCTGTGTGCAGCATGTGGCGCGTTGGTTTCTGGGTAGTGAGTTGCTCGACAATGAACAATGCCCCCTGGGAGCAATCGAGGTGGTTCTAGTACTTGTACTTACCACTAGGCGGGGGGGGGGGGTTAAAATTAAATTAACCCTTTAACACAACAGAGTGTTTTAATATGCTATGCCCTTTGTGGTCATGGTGCATGGATGCAGTCATGGCGAGTTACTCACTAGTGCTGCACGCCTGTATCGTGCCGACCCTTCGGGAGTTTTGCATCAGGTTGAAATTCTCCAGAAGGGTCGGCATGATGCATCAGTGCAGTGCCGGTGAGTAACTCACCTGCACTGTATTGGTGCATCCTGAGGAGGACTGTTGCTGTGAGGCACCCTGCAGTCCTTAAAGGGTTACTGTTATCCTGCCTGGATCGTGCCTGTGCTGAACCCACTGTATCTAACCCCATCTGGACGTTACCTGAGGCTACCACAGACTGCTGGGAAATAAAGGGTATTAGTTTGAATGCCTGGAGTAGCTCAGGGATGGACTCTAAGGTCAGGGAGCAACTCATGTGCTGCTCATTGCATGACTTTGCTATCAATACATGTGGTGTAACCTTCATTCAGTATTATCTGTACTGACTCAGCACATCATGTAGATGGTTATTTTAGTGTCTTGTTTTTTTTATAAGGAACTGGGCAATATTCTGACAGCTCGTGGCTATCTGTATTAAAGTTATTTATTTTTTTCAACGGTGATTACTATTTAAAGACATACATTATAAAGTAATCTTGTGTGTGCTCATGCCAAGGTTACAGTGGTTACAAGGTTACTAAACATAATATTATATAATCCAATGATTCAATTTACTTTGTCTTTTCTTATAAACACCGTTTGTCAAACTGTGAATGTTCATTCTTAAACCTAGAATTCACCAGCTGTGTAACATGCCCTGTTTAATATCTTATTCTACGTTTTTTTAATCCTCCACCAGTATCATTATAATTGTTCTTTTAATCAAGCTGCCATTGTTTTCAAGAATGACTCTCGACTTCTTCCATGTCAAGAGTGAGTAAAGTGAATAAAAAAGAGGACGTGGCAGGGAGCAGGCCCGCCATCCGCACGCTCCTCCTCCTATCGGCATTGATTAGAACTAATCAAGTGAGTTAAATCTTTAAAACGCTGCTGACTACTGGCGGTACGATGGGGGCGAGGAGTGGAGGGGGCGGTGAAAATTAACCAATTAATCTTTAAGAAGCGCCATTGCCGCCCGCCACTGTTGGACACGAATGTACATCGCTCACTTGGCGAGGAGCAGGCGGGGAGAAGTGGGATTGTTGGTCGGCGCGGTTGATTGGTGGTAGGCTGGTGTGCTGTCAGCCAGGCCACCGCACTCCCATGTCCATCCTGACACCATCTTAGTTACAGAAAACGAGAGAAAAGGGTTGTTTCTCACTGGCTGAGAACTGACAAGAATGTGACAAAAAAGCCGTGGAAAGTGGGTGTATTTGACACTGCCTCTGCTGAATAGGGTATATTTGACACTGCCTTCCAAGGAAGGGGGTATATTTGGCACTGACCCCATAGAGAGGGGGGGGGGGTTCTTATCAGGGGAAAGAGATGACAGCCTAATATTTCTTATCACAGGTGTCAGCGTATTACAAAAAAAAGGTACATTTTTCACTCCAAAATCCATGGAAAAGGCACGGTGTATTTCAAACCCCATAGCGAAGATGGTGTCTGTATATGTTTGGGAGTGCAGGGCCGGGCTGTCAGTCAGTCTGCGGGTGCGTGAGTAGGAGGGACCCTACCCCGGGGGTAAGTAGGCAGAGATGGCACGATAGTGGTCTCTGTGTGGGTGCGGGTGCGGGAGGGGGAGGGGGTAAGATAGATGGTGATGGGTAGGGTAGGAGGGGTGGAGGCAGTTGGGATCGAGAGAAGGAGGAGAGTGACGGGAGGGAGGGAAGGAGGGATGGGATAACAAAGAAATGAGGGAAGAGGGGAATTAGCGTTGGAATAAAGAAAAGAAGGAGGGAAGGGATGAGGGAAGGGGGAATGACAGAAAAATAAATGAAGAGAAACGTGCAAAGAAGGAAGGGGAGAATAGGGGAACAGGAGAGAACGTAACATGTCGGATACAGCAGACAGAGCAGTAGCTGATGTGGAGAGACAAGTAGTATAGTGAGATGGGGGATTGGTGAGGGAAACAGTAGTGAGTATGTACCTGTCAGTCAAACAACCTACTGAAACCATTACAGTGAACTTGTTAACATTTTACAGATATTCATATCAAACCATACTGGCACAACATCATTTACCCTCCACATATCTATACACTAGATTTAATTTTTTTTTAATGTCTATCGTTGCAAAATTAGGTGAGGAAGGATACCAGGATACCGGTTCTGCATGTCTCCCCCCTCCCTCCCAAAGATGTATCCCCAGGGTCCCCCTCACTACACGATGCCATGTATGATGCTATGGGGTGAGGGAGGGGGGGGGTAAGGAGACATATGGAGGGGGGTTGGAGGGGAGGGGGTCCCAGGGGTTCCAGGGGTCGGCATGATGGCAGAGGGAAGGGAATCCCTCGGGGCATACTCGTTCCGTGACGTCATTGTGCAGAGGTGTACTAATTTTAGGCTAGGTTTGGTTTATGGATGATGGATGGTATCTAGCAGCCATCTGCTACAGGCCGTCCACGGATCCTGACCCATTAATGCACCCAATGTACACCACCCTGACACTCATGTTAATTATCAATCACAGTAGTAATGGAGAATGTGGCTTTGTTGCTTGTGTAACATGTCAGATAAGCTACTATATTTTCCTATTTGTTTGTGTGTTTATGGGACAGAAGAAGCCCGTTTTAATGGGGATGGGACAATGATCATATGAGGGGCATAGGATATTTACATGTACATGTATAGCATCGTTTAGAGGGGTCCTCTAATCATTGGGATGGGTAGGCTCCTACCCCCCTGTCTTACACTGTCCTGTTATTGTGTGTTGTTGTTGTTGTTGTTATTGTTGTTGTTGTTGTTGTTGTTGTTGTTGTTGTTTGTTTGTTTCTTTCATCGTTTTGTAGTGAAACTAACAAGTCTTGCTTCGCAAGAATTTTATGACTGCGAACAGATTCAATCAATCAGTTACAAATTCCGAATAGCTCCTTACATTGATATTTCCCCTTAACCAGTGTTAGATACACAGGCATTTTAGTCATGGGTTCATAACTATAATCGATTTTTTTTTCTCTCTTTTGATTCACAAAAGAGTGCGTTTTAGTGCTGGGGAAAAGCTCTTAGCGCAGAATCCACATCGTCCTACCAAACCTGAACTGTGCCTTACAGCACATGACCACCAGGACCCTCTGACCGTGGAGGGGTTATAGCGATGAGTAACAGCAGAGATGCCGGTCCGTCCAGGGACTCACTCATCACCGAGCAATACCGAGCAGTACAGAGCAATTCCCAAACTGCTCAGGGTCCTATTCTGCAGCCACCCTCCCATCAATCACACGCTAAATGAATAGGTGCCCAACCTCCTTACCTGCCTTAATACTGGACAACACGCACCCCGCCAAATGGCCTCCTCCCCAGCGTCATCTCTGGGGCTTAGTTTGTGAGCAGACACGCAGGAAGGATGCTCCACAAGGGGGAGGATGGATCATCCTTTCTGCGTGGCCGATCACCTTATTTAGGAACTGTGTTATATGTATTAAATGGGGGGGGGGTGTTGGAAGAAAACGGAAATTTTGTGGGGAAAGGTTTGAGCAGTTAAACAGGAAAGGTGATCTCACGTGGAGCATTGTTCATTTGGGGCTGCCTGGTTGACTGACCAATTCAAAATAATGGTCTCTACTCCTCCTCGTCATCCTGACTGGGTCTTGATTTGTTTGATTGACTCATCCCAATAGCTCACACAGACTCCTCCATTAGTGTTACACAACTGTCTGTGTGTGAGTAGCTCCCACTCAGCCTGGTTAGCGGAGGGAGCTGCTCACAGGCCGCCTGTATAGGGGGTAATGGGGAACACGTTAATGCACCCTGCCCTTTGTCAGCATGAGGCATCATTGCTGCGCTATAGTACTCACCAGGGCTGCGTTTATGCATCATGCTGACCCATATAGGGGAACTTATGCATCATGCTGACCCATAGGGGAACTTGTGAGAAGCCTGTTTGGTCGGCTTGATGCTTAAACAGCATTGGCGAGTTACTCGGCAGAGATGAATGCACGCATCATGACAACAAATGACATATTACATTCTGCCGTCCTGTGAGGGTTAAGGTGGATCCTGTAACCTGGTCACTAGAGCATGGTGAGCAGCTCAGGGCCGTAGTTGGTGTCTATTGACAGCCGGTATAGACGGGGTGTAACTCAGTCATGGAGCATCCCACTTAATGTGGAGATAAGGGGTCGTCAACTAGCGGCTCAATTAACCCATCAGTGCAGCAGCTAACAGGGGTAATGGGGAACCATTTAACCCTTTAAGGGCTGCATAATGTATTAATGCATTATACCGTTAGCCATCATGAGCTGCATCCGAGCATCATGGTTGATACACTCCCGAGGCGTTGTGATGCACAGCATGATGCCTTGAGGCTTGCGTCTATATTTGTTGTCATGATGCAGCCCTGAGTCTCTGGCGAGTAACCAGCCGGTCTTGCTTTGGTGCATCATGCCGGCCTTTTCGGAGTGTATCAACCCCATATGCTCTACATGTACCTACACTATGCATGAATTCAGCACCATCAAGTTACTCATTTGTGCCACATTTGAGCATCAAGGTGAATGGTTCATTACAGCACTATGCTGTCCTTAAAGGGTTATAACCTCCCCTTGATTCCCCCTGTGAAGCTAACACAGATAATGGGCTAACCTCATTGGATAACCCACCACATGAGAATACCCAGAATGCATCGTGATGAGCAACTCAAAGAGTGTCGCCCCCTGGCGGGCAGCTCAATCAGCAGTCAGCCAATCAGAGCTCACGACACAGGAAGGACGACCAATCAGAACCATCGACACATGAAGGATCGGCTGCGGGCAGTGCGCATGCGCAGGGCGTCTCTAATGGAGGAGGTTCCGGTGGCGATAGAGGGTTTCACTTTCCGTCCTTGACGTAGTGCCATGCCCCCTCTCTGCTCAACGCTATGTAGGCGTATAAGGAGGTAATGTATTCAGGTATGGGGGCCGCCATTGTCAATGGCATTATCAATGGGATGCAAAGCATGTGAGATAATATAAATGCTCAGTGGTAACTCATCTCACTTATTTCACTTATGCTTATTTTCTTTGCACACTTTTTGTCCGTATTTTACTCCACATATGGATAAATCGATCTATAACTTCTCTGGCTACAAACCTAGCAGGTGAGATGGCATCTCTCTCGAGTTTGACCAATCAACAGGCTCAAGTGTGCAAATGTATCAATAGATCTATCCCCAAGCCCATACCGGTATATGTATCTCTTACATCATATCATCTATGTCCATCCAGTCCTCATCATTGTTCATACCACTCCTTCAGCATTAAGCCCTTTAAGAACAAGGAGGTATTTGATGCACTATGCCCTTTTGGGGGAATGAATTAATGCACCACCGGTGAGTAACTCGCCGCTTCTTCAGTCGTGCATATTGCTGACCCTATGTGGCGGATACACTCCCGACGAGTCGGCATGATGTACGAATACAGTACCGGCGCTATGACGATAGCTAAGCATGAACCTTTGGACATCATGTCTTCCATAAAGGTTCATCTTACCTAATCGCATCTCTATGCAGTGACCATCACCCCGTATACCACCCTCCACTATTCTACTCTCACTGCTCATGCTGTTCAGTTCACTGTCACCCACCGGAACAGGAAGCTCACCTTGGAGGCCTAATCTCACCTTCACTATTGGAGAGCTCAAAGTGTCCAGGAAGTGTACATGACGTATTTATGACGTAAGGCATGACGTGAGGAGCGTCTGACGTATTGATTGAGCGGTATTCATTGTCCTCCGATCCAGCTCGATACAATCAGGGACAGGACAGGGAGAAGAGAGGGGTGGGGTGGTACTGGGGACAACAATGGGAGCTGGTATTAAGTCTAGTCTAGCCCTTTAAGGACAACATACAGCTGATCTATACACGTCATGATGCATGAATGCAGCCCTGATGAGTAACTCACAGTAGTCACTTGTGCTTCATTCACGCATCATGACGATCCGACAGGGTTGATACTCTCAGGAGGGGTTAGCATGATGCACCAATCCAGTACTGGTGAGTTATTCACCGCACTTGATTGGTGCATCATGACAACAAATGCTGATATAAGGCAACATGTCGTCCATAGGGGGTTAACATTGGCACGTGTACATGTTAATATGGGCATTGGTATCTGTTTACATCTACACTATAGTTGTTTGTTGCTACACTTAGATTTCGTATACTGTTTGCCTTATACCATTTCTTCTTATCAGTTCATACCTTACATGTCTTACATTGTGGAAGCTATGTTAAACTATACTTTAAAAGACATAATTTCAACAGCTCTGAAGAGTGTTACTGTAATGACAATCAGATTCGACTGTAACTGAAGAAAATCATTACTCTTCCTTTACTATTATGGTGAATGCTCTGTGTTGATGATGACGTGATGCCTAACAGTATTATCCAATCTCACAATGGATAATGATGCTTGAATTCATTTCCCTGGGGGCGATGGTCGAGCTTCCTTGATTCCAACCAAATCCCGATGAACATAACAAAAAAAAAGCCAAGAGAAAATACCCTCACTGCCTGGGAAGCGTAGGAAATTATCTGTTTGAATAGAAATATTGGGATTTGGGGGTTGGCTATTTGCAGGCGGAAAATGGGAAAAGGAAATGTGCAGAAGCAGCAGGGTCGGTGCCGAGAAGAAGAGAAGGGGGGGGTGGGGTGTGGGGAGCAATGCAATTTGTGGTTTGATACCGACTGGGTGAGCGATAATAGGCAAATCTTGGTCAATACCTGGGGCCGCATCAGATATCAATTAAAGCTCATGGGGGTGATGGGGGCAGGGCCGCTTCTGCTCTTGATTCACATCTACCGGGCCCATCCCATAAGGGGAGGATTAAGATGGGTTCTCGCGAGACTTAACGTTAATCCCGCACGCCATGATGGGCGAGATGAATCAGCAGTATTGTAACCTGGTGGTGCTGCTATAGCCTGCCGCAAACTGGCACTGAGCGTCTGCCGTAAACAGGCAGTGTTTTATGACATGTTGTGCTATAACATGCATGTTAAGTGTATCATCCTCTCATGTGGTGAAAGTATGTGGGATGCCATATCGTACAACAACTGTATATTGATAACCACTGAGGCTATACTCTAGACTAAAATACACTTTGTTACACGTATCGGATAATGAACATGATAATACATGTATATATTCTCATGAGAGTCATACCATTATGCATGTAATTAGACACACTCCAGGTGTATATACATCTATGACATATATATATGGTAGACTATAATGTCTATATAACCCATAGGCATGGAATAAAATAGTTGGATGTCTTGGTTGTTTTGCCTTGCAGGTGGTCTGTGTAGGCAGGAGGGCCGGGTGTGTAGACAGGTTAGGGGTGAAAGGGTCAGTCTGGGACCCTCTACTCTAAAGCTGCTGTAGGCACCATTCCCCTGGTGTCCACCCCTTTGTCTCCAGTTCCACGCCCTTCTAACCCTTTAAGTACGGCATGAGGCCTCAATAGGTGCTGTATTGTCATGATGCAAAAATGCAGCACCTACAAGTAACAAACAGCAGAGCACGGCATCGATGCATCATGCAGTATCATCACCGTAAGGTTTGGCATGATGCATGAATGAAGCACTGGTAGCGAGCGAGTATAATACTCAAAAGTGCTGCTTGAATGTATCATGACACCAATTGGCCTATCACATTAAATCACTATGCCGTCCTTAAAGGGCTAAGAAGCCTGACAATTCGAGAGTCCTATATCAGATCTTCATCTGTCTCCACCACCTCCTCACCTCCTCCACCACCCATGGAAATCATGATAACCCTCCGCCTTCCTTCCCTCCTTCCCCTATCTTACTACAATACTACCGGGGCCAACATTGGCTGAGACACCAGCTGGCCGCTGTCAGGGAGTAACCTTGGAGATGACCTTCAAGATGACATTGGCTATGACCTTGAGAATTGAAGCTGGTAACCTTGGTGGAGGGGGAGAATGCCGTTGAGGTCCGTTTGCGATGAACCTGGGGGCTCTCACGTGCCTACCCGATCCACAGTTACTGCTCTGACCTTGTGTGCCCTCTAATAGGGGTGACAGTGTTTAGTTACAGTCAGGCTTTTAGTCAGGTCCATTGGTGAGGACACAGTAGACACTCCCATGCATTGTAGAAACCATAGAGCATGCTTTATTGAAATGGAATGAATAAGGATAAACCTGACCCCAGTGTAGCGTGACTGACTGACACAACAGGCAGCAAACTGACAAAGATGTATTAATAATTTCACAGTGACCACCCAACCTTGAATTCTCTATGGCGCAACTCAAGGGTTGAGGAAAATGAATGATTAACATCGGACGACACAATATGATGTCCATAAATGTCTGATTAGTGATACATCAGTGGTTTCTGACAGGAAGCCTAGACCAATTATCAATATTAATATTCATGTATTTCAGGAATCGGTCGACTATCTGTGCCCTGTAAATTTTGCAGTAGTCATTAAACATTCTTTCATTCTCTCCTCTTCCCTTCCCTTCCCTCACGTCCCTACTCAAGGATTCATGCCACAGTGTCAATTTTGGGAAAGAGTAATGAACTATAAACCAGAGAAACCACCAGAACAGATATTCCACATGCTCAATATGAAACAGCATACATGGGATCCTATAATGGCTATGATAGCTAGTTTGAATCAAGCGATCCTCACCATCCAAAAGTGTTCACAATAAAGTAGACCATTGCAAACTCTTCATAAAGAATTCAGCCCCTCACATCATCGCTGAGGTTCAGAGGGAGACTATCTCTAGCAGTATCTATACAGCACATCATATAATATTCAGCGCAGCTGGTTCGCCTATGGCTGGTGGTTATAGAAGATTGGTAGCGAGGACTGGGAGGGAGGAGATAGGGGTGGGCGTGGGGGAAGCTCTTCCTAAAGTGTCAATCACACATTTGTCAATAATTAAGACGATAAAGAAATCATCAGGCCCAGTGACATCCTCTGGGGGACTCCCATTGACGGGTGGCACCCCCTGTCGTGACACAATGCCTTAACAATGGATGACTTCAATCTGTCCTCGTCACGTCAGCCTCTGACGTAGAGCGTGATGACGTCACGTCACAAGCAGACGACATTTCCGAGGCTCGTCTTCCCAGCTGTCAATCATCGCGTGCTAAGCCCCGCCCCTCACGTGACGACACCTCACTCAGTAATGGATTCCGCAGCCGACTTCCGCCGCGCCCTGCCGCCATTGACATAGGACGAGGCGCTGTCGGCATTCACGTACGGAGCTCCATTAGGGATGAGGATGAAGGGAAGAGAAGGGAAAAGGGCTGGGAGTAGTCAGTGAAAGTGATTGTATCTATGAGGTAACGTCAAGGTAGAAACGCCACCCTTGTACTTCTATCGAGGCAAGGGTTCTTTTCCATCCCACACTTCCTAGGAATATTATGAGATGGACATGCTTTTAATATGCTGGGTAATTGTAAATAAGGTATACCGGTCTCCCCATCATGAATTATCACAGCCATTGCTTTAAGGGTTCACCAATCTGACGCTGGGCAGTTGGGCTAACAAAGTCGTCTTTTCCCATATGTAAGTGATGACGATTTCTCTTCTCAACCTTTGAATATGAGATGCTTTAACGTCGGCTTTATCGTCAGTTGTCGGGGATCCAGGAGGAGTGAATACCACCCGGGGGGATGAAAGGACGGCTGCGTATGGACACCCTGGCACATGACTCCCAGGTCACATGACTTTGGACTGAATGAAGGGCGGTTTTGAAAGACACGAAGCAAACGACGCCGGAATCCGCGCACCATCCCAACAGCCCTTGTATGAGGGGGCCCAACGCTAATCCATTAATAGAGCGTGCGCTCGTTCGGACCAATAGCACCCACATACACTCACACACACACATGCGCCATCTTAGATGAGAAAGAGCCTGACATAGGTCACGTGACAGCAGGCCGGCAGCCATATTGATGTCGGGGAGCCTCGCTTTGGAAGTGGCACATGGAGGAATGACCGGAAAGAGCGGAGCTGGAGTGAAAAGGGTGGGCGACTGGAAGAATAAGGGAAGACTTTGGAGGCAGGGGGTGTATAAAAAATAACTTAGGTCTGATGAGGGAGGGGAGAAAGGACTTAGAGTAGGGAGGGTGGAACTTAGGAAAGAACTTAGGTCTGATGAGGGACGGAGGAGAGACAGGACTTAGAGCAGAGAGGGTGGATGAGGGAGGGGAGAGAGGACTTAGAGCAGGAAGGGTGGATGAGGGAGGGGAGAGAAGACTTAGTGCAGGAAGGGTGGATGAGGGAGGGGAGAGAAGACTTAGTGCAGGAAGGGTGGATGAGGGAGGGGAGAGAAGACTTAGTGCAGGAAGGGTGGATGAGGGAGGGGAGAGAAGACTTAGTGCAGGAAGGGTGGATGAGGGAGGGGAGAGAAGACTTAGTGCAGGAAGGGTGGATGAGGGAGTAGAGGATCAGGAGTGAGGTGTTCCGGGATGAGGACCAGAGAGCCCGCGGGTCGCCTTCAAGTACGCTGGAGACCTGCACCATCCATTATCGCCCTCTGCGCGTCTGTCGCCCTTCATGAGCGGCCGGCGATGAAATATGAACGCGATTCATAAATTGTTTTGTCAGCTTCCATTTGCTGCCTGCTCCTAAGTGTATCTTCACCAGGCGGGGCCAGCCAGGCGCAGAGAGCCCAAATGGATGGCCTGCTCACCCAGAAGCCCTCCTCCCAGCCTCCTCCCCTCTCCCCTGAAATGCCCAGTGGCCGGCAGAGGCTTGTTGGGTGGGAGGGGGTGTGGGGAACCCAGGGGTGAAGGCGTCAGAGGCCGAGCCGACGCTAATAGATCAAGGACGCATGCGCGGCAATTTCAATAACGGACATCAATTTAGGCAGATGTGTGTGAGGAAGAAGGGAGAGGGGGTGGGGAGGGGAGTTAGGCCGGGCAGAGCCGCCTCCCTCTATACTACTCTGATGGGAAGCCCGGGGATGATGGTGACATATGTTACCCTAATGAATTTTCCTCTTATTGAATATCTCTGCAGGCGATGATGCATCGACACCGTTATACCGTAGGGCTTTGGTCTGGCAGTTGGCAAAGGCAAGTGTGATGAAGATTGGAAGGAAGGGTGGTGTGATCTCTTTGGTCTACAAGGAGAAGGGAGGGGACACACAGGACAGGAGCCATAGCACCACGGACAGGAGGATAGGGCATAGACCGTCAGAAATATAAGGAAAGGGACAGAGAGAGGGCCTATACAGCGAGGTGGTAGATGGATCAGATAAACATTGCACGAGCCGCGTCTCCTTGGCTCAGAGTGTCGTGCGGGTCTTGTCACTGATCCCCTGGATTGCCTCGCCTGGCGATTAATTACATTTTGGGCGTGCTTTAATAATTAAAGGCATCTATCATAGGCGGCTCTGTGTGTGTGTAGCGGCGAGGGGAGGGGGTGAACGATGGTCGATGTGCCGTGTCAAGAAGCGAGACGAGGGACACGAGAGGCGAGACGTCAAGCTGCTCCTCATACAAAAGCAGCTCGGCAGTCTTTATCCAAAGCTCCCTCATCCCCTGCCTCTTCCTGCCTGTGCCTGCCTCTTCCTGCCTCTTCCTGCCTCTTCCTGCCTGTGCCTGCCTCTTCCTGCCTCTTCCTGCCTCTTCCTGCCTGTGCCTGCCTCTTCCTGCCTCTTCCTGCCTGTGCCTGCCTCTTCCTGCCTCTTCCTGCCTCTTCCTGCCTGTGCCTGCCTCTTCCTGCCTCTTCCTGCCTCTTCCTGCCTGTGCCTGCCTCTTCCTGCCTCTTCCTGCCTGTGCCTGCCTCTTCCTGCCTCTTCCTGCCTCTTCCTGCCTGTGCCTGCCTCTTCCTGCCTCTTCCTGCCTGTGCCTGCCTCTTCCTGCCTCTTCCTGCCTGTGCCTGCCTCTTCCTGCCTCTTCCTGCCTCTTCCCGACTGTGCCTGCCTCTTCCTGACTGTGCCTGCCTCTTCCTGCCTGTGCCTGCCTCTTCCTGCCTGTGCCTGCCTCTTCCTGCCTCTTCCTGCCTGTGCCTGCCTCTTCCTGCCTCTTCCTGCCTCTTCCTGCCTGTGCCTGCCTCTTCCTGCCTCTTCCTGCCTCTTCCTGCCTCTTCCTGCCTCTTCCTGCCTCTTCCTGCCCCTTCCTGCCTCTTCCTGCCTCTTCCTGCCATTCCCTTCCTGTCTTCGGCGACTGCATGGCGTATCCGTGCTCTAAATAGAGTCTTCTATCCTGACATTCCATGCAATGCTTTACTCATATTCAAACACCCTTCATGCACTAAATTATACTACCCATATGTATACCAGCATTGACCTGGTCTTGTCTCATCTATACCATACAATCGAGTTTAAGCGCCCACGCTAGGCCTGATTAAGCATGGTCATTATAGGAGTCCTGCACTTATAAAATACCAGACTTCACTGGTTTAAGCGCATGTGATCCCTCTACCCCTGGGGTCTATATAGGACCAGTGCTCTTTGGAACCTGAATCAAAAACGCGATGGTACTGTACATGATATATATTATGCTTTTGTAAAAGATAAACACTTCTTCATGTCCATACCACCATTTCACTCTTACTGCACTCCACTTACATTATGGCTGTAAATATAATAGGCATTCCGCCACACTGCCCAAATTCCTTGATCTCCCCGCCTCCCTTTTGCCTTTCTGATGCTCCAGTGCCAGCCTGCCCTTCTCCTCTGCCATCTCCCCACCCACTGCCCCATCCCCCACCTCCCCACATCTTGCTGTCGGTCTCGTTCCGGCGGGCGATGCCGACGCAATTAACTTGTCAGACGTTGAAAGGCAGCCGGTGTCCGGGCACAGCGAATATTTACACCATCCCGGATTATCCACACCACCCACTAACAATACCACGGGTGGCGTACGCCGACATCAGCAACACGCATCAGCCGGCGTACGCCACGACACCAAGAGGCATAGGCCCCGGCATAGGCCAGTAGCTGCATCATGCGATACACCGTGGGAAGAGAGTACAAGAGAAGTTGGGAGGGGGTGTTTCAAGGGAAATCCGCAGTACGATGAGCTAGATCTTGCATATATATAATAAGTGAGTTGTACCAATTGGGATCTTCATGCCGATAAGGAGAGGCAATGTTAAAATTGAAAATAAGTATGATTGTTTATAAATAGAATGGGGAAGGGGCAAGATGAACGCTGGTAAGTAGTATATGAAATGATGGCACAGTGCATGGGGAAAAGCAGTGGATCGGGTGAGAAACATTCAGCATGGAGAGTAAGATTTAATCCCCGGCCAAACTAGGCTATTTCGAGCAGATCCGACAGTCGAATGTAATTATTATACCTGGCTGGTCTGATAGAGTTGTGCATGCCAAACTCGTCCGACTGTCGGGTGTGATCGGGTGTGATCGGGTGTGATTGGGTCTGATCGGTTCTGATCGGGGCTTATCGGGTCTGCCCAAAATAGCCTAGTGTGGCTGGGGATTTATATATATATTTAGAGTAGACATAGGACCTGTAAGTAGATAAGACAGATGGTATAGAAAAGGGTAATGGCCAATCTTTGTGATATGGGGTACAATGGAGAAGAGCAAGACCTGAGAAGGGGAAGAGGAGAGAGGCGACATTATTGTATATTACATTTATACAGAGTATAGGGACAGTCATCCAGAATAGATGCTCACCCCCCCCCCCCCCAGTCCTCCCGTGGTGGGGTATTGAGCGTCGTCTCTAACACTAACAGGCTGGAAATCCTCTTAAACTACACGCGTCCCGCCGCTTAACCCTGCAAGCACGGCATAGTGCTTTAATGTGTCTTACTCATTTGTCGTCATAATGCCTGAAATACAATCCTAGCGAGTAACTCACCAGTGTAAGTAACTCGGATTGTATTATGCCGATCATACGAGGTTGATACACTCTCAAAGTATCAGTATGATGCATGAATGCAGTCCTGTTTAGTAAACCCATGACGTTATTTAAAGGACATGATGCATTAAAGCACTATGCCGTCCTTAAAGGGTTAATGGCAGCGTCCCGTGTGCCGTCCTGATAAAGGCGCCCTGGCGGCGTCCGTCGACACTCGCGTGTGGCGTCTCTCCCGCGTTCCCCTCCCCCAGTACCCGGATCCACCACCCACCCACACACCTCTCCTCCCCCTGCCATCAAATGTCAAAATCGGAAAATTGCACAAATCAAGTCACATTTCCCCGTCGGCGCTCAAGCGAACTAACCAAATTAGGAAGATTTTGGCTGCGGGCGGAGAGGTAGAGGCTCGGCAATGAGGGAGGGGAGGGATAAGGGGAGGGGGGAGGGGTAAGGACGAACGACGACGCACTTGGAGGAGGCAAGATGGCGGCACTGGGCGGCTGACATCTTTATCTTGTTACCGGCGAACTGCCTGCCGGGATAGGGAGACTTGCCGGGTACCGATCACGAACCCAATCAGTGCGTCCTGTCGCCATGGTAACGCCATCCTACCACACTTAGGGAGTCCTACTCGTCCTAACTACCTCAATGTTCACCCCTTATACCCCCACCCTAACCCTGCCTCCACCCCCTACCCCACAATATCAGACCTCTCGGCTTGCAGCTACTGCAGAAAACCACAATCTCTGACTGCAGAATGATATCATGATTATAGCTTTAACTTGAACCCTATCCCTATGTTCTGAAGATTTCTTCTTTCCCTCATAAGCACATTCCAAAGAGGAACAGTGTAAAAAGTTAGAAAAGGTCAAGGGGGCATTACTCAACTGCCATGCACGGTTTCACAGTGTATTAAAACTGAGTAAAAGTCTACTTTTCATATACTACTAAATAGATCTGACCAGCAGGCCTACAGTCAGTCCTCGATCCCAGGACTTCGTTACTTCTGATCTCAATGAATAATTTGAGGTTGTAAATACAGACAATGGCAACTGATTCAGGATACTGGGGTTTTGTAAAAGGAATAAAAGTCTGAAGTTATTCACTCAAAGAAATAAGTACAGACTTCTGTTTTTATAGCACTGTCAGTTGCACCGCCACTATCAACTTCTCCCATGCACTACCCATACCAATGACTGTCCCTTGCCCCTCCCCCCCCCTCCCACTCTAGTCCCCTCCCCAATCTCTCCCATTCACCACCCTGCCCCTAACCCTAACCTTGTGATCCTCCGACTTCCGTCCGCATTTCGCTGAAGTGCGCATCAGTTATTAACAGCATAAGCAGCCCCGCGCCGTCATCCGCGGACGTCCAAATAGATTGTCCGCCCTTCCCGTCATCCCCGGCCCCTCCCTAATTGAGCCTCGTTCTGGGCGCTGATAGAACCACGTGACCCGGCGGATGACGGCCGCCACTTCCGGTCGGCCATTTTGTCGTGCCGACGACGGCAGTAATGGCGTCGACGACTCGGGCCCTGGGATCGGCAATTGCGTCTTTGATTTCGTCTTCCAATTCCATTTGTCAGCAATCACGCGACGCACGAGACTCGGCGTGAGACCCAGCGAGGGGAGAAGAGCGAGATTGGAGCTTATGGGGAATGTATGGGGAAGGGCATGGGGAAGGGGCATAGGGAGGATGATATATAGGGATGGGACAGAAGAAGGCTTTATCAGAGGGAAGAGAATGCCATATCAAGAAGAAGAATGAACACAATGCGGGGTAGATTATTAAATGTGTAGGACATATGGATGTATAGCAACTAGTGCACTAAACCGAAAAACATAGATTCCTGCTTCGAGGACAGGACAGGACAGGAGAGGTAACGAGAGGTCACAGAATAGACTAAGGGCAATAAGAAGACATGACCGGAAGTCATGAGTAGGGATCACCATGATAACCAGCTCTGTGTATGGTGGGGGATTGTCATGGTAACGAGTCACATGACCACCAGGACATCACGTGACCAGATCTGTAAGGGAAGTAGAGCTTGGTAGTAGATGACATTAAGATGACACACTGTACGACTGAGCTAGTCTGCCCATGCAATATCAAACCTTGGACTGCCGGATAAACTATACCGGGAATACTTCAATATTGAACCATTGGAGAGCAGCATCTTGCAACATATGCTTTTCTATTGGTGTAAAGCACAAATGCAGCTGTGGCGAGTAACTCGCTTGTGTTATGGGAGTAGGGAAATGAAAAAGGCCCCAGAATCTTTGCAGTCATTTATAAAAGATCCCATCTATCCCCCCTTCCCCAGCCACCCTATTAATTTCAAGGCCTAGAGTAGAGTACTGGGGTCTTCTCCATTCCGACTCTCGGTGGAGGTGCAGTAAGACTTGGGTCGTTTGATAACGTTAGATGACCATTATAACCCGCCACCCACGTGGCCCGTATATAGCACCTTAACTGGTGTGGGCTTGTTCCCGCAACCACTGTGGTACTGTGTGTAGACTGACGCAGGAGATTACTTCCGCTTCCGGTTCTGCTCTCGTCATTTAGCTGGTTCTTTTCAAGCTATGCTGTATGGATATTTGGTCACTGCCTAAGTCTCACAAGAAATTCCGAGCTCAGAACTACCATGGCCACCCATATGGAGAAAACCAAAACCTCGCTATATCTTATTCATCGGAGTCCACCTACACACAATAGCGCTGTAACGTGAGTGAACTTGTTCCCGCGACCACAATGTTTACACTGACACCAGCAATCTTGTGAGGCATAGGATCCGCTCTCGCAATGTAGTCTGTTCCTGGCAAGCTAGGTGCTTGGTCACTGCCTAAGCCTCACGAGAAATTGCGAGCTCAGAACTAACATGGCCGCGCACACGAACCCACCCGAATTATCGCTATAGTGACCCGTGAATGACACTGAGAGTATTAAGTGACCACTGGTCACTCACTGCTCACCGCTGGCCTCCTCAACACGCATACCTCCGACCTCCACACAAAGCACACGGCCCAACATCTTAGCAATTCAAATAATCCTTGGTGAAATGAGCCACCCTCCGACAGAACACTCCCAAATCAGATCGCCACAGACGGATATTGGCACCACAAGGCGTCGGCCGCTTCAAGGTCAATCGGGTGACGACCTTCAAATGACCTTGACACGCAAGGCTGACCTTGACACGCCATGGGGGTAAGGGAGAGGGGTTTGAGGGCCGGGGTCGGGTGGGAGGCGAGTAGAAGCGGTCTGAACTATGACAACTATGCCGCGACCTGGTCAAGCAAAACAGATTGAATTTATGGATTTTGTGTTTGCGACAGAGGAGAGTATTACATAAACATGACTTATTGATGAGAGGAGTGGTGACTGCATGGTGGGAACCATGGGGGTCGGAGGAAGTCAGCTATAAGGTGATGATCAAAGGTGAAAATGGTCAAAAGGGGAGATATGCCAGGAGACTTGCATGACGTACTTTGTTGGACGTCATGTAACTTGTGTTGTAACTGGATGACGTACTAGTATTTTGACGTTTATCAACATTTAAGGACCTTTCTGTCACTTTCTATGTCATTATTGTGTCAAAGATTGTGATTGTGAAACTGTTACACCAATTGTTCTGCACCCGGTATAGTGGATGGATTATATCACAGGAGTCGACCATACACATAAGCTAGCACTTCAATACACTATGCCCTTTTGTTGGCATTCATCATGATGCATAAATGCAGCGGATGCGAGTGACTCGTCAGTGTTGGGTTCACACATCATGTTGACCATGCACGATTGATACTTAATGCCAAAAAATGGAAGGTTTGTTTCAAGTCACCCGACCGACCCTATCAAAACAGAGCCGACCCTACGCAATTTTGAAGAAATTTTCGCATTTTTACTCTTTTTTGGTCAATTTTAGGGTAACAAAAAATGTTGGGTGGTACATTCATTTTAAAAAAAAATCCGACCTACCAACCCTACATTTTCCTCCCATGTTACCTGAAACTATCTTTTTTTTGCCTAAGGTGACGCCTAGAGACATCATGCCGCACCTAGATGTGAACATTGCGCCTACCTGTTGGGCTCTACCCTTTTCCATCCTCAACTCAAATGCATTTTACCCACGGCTGACTTACCTGAAAAAAATCAGAAAGAAATACTATTAATGCATAATCAATTTACAAAAGTCAAACTTGTTCATGAGAATTATATGACTAGGTCTTTGAAATGTATACTTTGATACAAGGATAGTTACCACTCTGACACAGAAAATACGCCATTTACAAAATAAGCAGCAGTGTGGCTGAAGTTGTTGTGTGCCAAGTCAGAATTACCCCATCAGTAGTGTCGATGTTTTACTGGTCGTTTCCTCTGTCAAATTGATTAAACCTTTAATGACAATAAAACATCACCTTGGCGTTTGGTCTTCAATAACCTGCATACAGCCTGTTTGGAAAGCCAATGCAATACTTATTGACACATTCCAAAAGAGTGTCTTTGCTCCAAAAAGCCTCCGCTATTATTTCTATCACGCCTCAAAAGCCCAGAGCTGCAAAGAACCATTTCAAACAAAATATTGTACGAGATGATAAAATCAATCTTCTTTCCTGACAACTTCAGGTTTCCTCCCCCTCCCTCTTATCACTTTAAGGGTAGCAGAACGCTTTAACTTGTATTGTCTTTTGTTGCCATGATGCATGAATGTAGCTCTGGTGGGTAACTCAACAGTGCTGCATCACCGTGATCCTACAGGGCTGATACACTCCTAACTGGTCGGTATGATGCATGGAATTAACACTGGTGAGTAGCCCCACCATGCAAGGCTGCATTCATGCTCTAGGACAAGAAAGGGATAGCTCATTAAAGCACTATGCTGCCCTTCAATGGTTAAAAAAAAACCATTGACAGGTCCCCTCAGAGCCCCCACAAAAGGCAATAGATCAGCCACCACGAGCAGCTCACAGAGCAGCCCCGAGCAGCTCATTGTGTTTTCTTTTCACTCCCGTCTCCGGCTCCCACAAGACCAACGGGAGCGCAAAGAAAACATGAAATATTGATCGTTGAGGAGAGCGGGTGGTGGAGGGGGATGGGTAGTTAAGGGTGGGTGGGGAGTGATCAGATCAGTTTGGTGGTGGTGGTGGTGGTGGTTTTGTGGCGTGTTGTTGGTTGTTGTTGCTCCTTGTTGTGGTTTTGAGGGAAAGGTGTGCGATAATAGGTCGAAGTCCAATAGTTGGCTAGCTCTAGTGCTACACATTTGGAAATTTATGTCATTCCCGGATTACTACACGTTAATTAATTCATATTTCCATTTTATATATTATACTCATTTAATGGTAAAAATTTAATGATCTACACTTGTGAACACAGAAGAGGATAGGTCCGGTTACGTGTTGGGCAGATATATTATAGCAATGCTGGATAATACTATTACTTCTCCTATATCATGTCAATAAACAAGCACAATCATGTACATGTACCATTACCATATACAAAGTTATGTGCCGTTTTGATAAGATGGAATTGAATGGGAAGAATACTCATGATGATGCTTGAAGTAACATGGTAAGCGTCAATACTCTGGGAAAGGGAGACAGAGGAGACATAGATAGGGGAGGATTACTGGACAATGAGGAATTAAACTAAACGAGTTCCCACACCTTCTATTGCCATGTCTGACTCCTCTTATTGCCCATGGACACCTCTTGTCCCCCCACACACACCACCTCTCACACACATCAGCTCACACGCTTGTCAATGCACGTTGTCTGCTTGTGTTGGCACATCCGGGCATTCACCATGGCGCGTCCCATTGGTGGATTGAGAACGAGGCCGCAGGCAGTGTCGCCCCCTAGCGTCAAAAAGCGGAAGGCGTTTTAACAAGGGGCTGAAAAGGGTATTGCCTGCCGTCCGTGACGTCCTCAATGAAGGTGGTGCTCTGACCGACGGCAAGGGAAGGGATTAACCCCTACCTACCCAACCACGTCAGGGAGCAATACAATAGACGCCTCAACTCCTCGCAGAGCTGCTCACTGAATAACATGATCGGAGAGGAGGGCAGACAGAGAAAGGCTGAGCAGGGAAGAGAAGGGCAGGACTTGATAGAGGAGGAGTGGGAACATATCGGGAGAGGGGGGAGGGGCATGTCAGAACAGGACGATAGAGGACAGGACAGAGCAAGGCAGGACAGAACAGGACAGGGTGGGAGAGAAGAGGAGAGGTCAATACCATGACGGGGCATGGCAGGGCATACTTAAACAAGATGGGAAAAGGAGGGAATGGAAGAGGGTCGGTAACAGCAGAGCAGCACCAGCAAGGGCAGTGAAAGGCTGAGCTGCTGACTCTAAAAACAAGGGGACCGGAAAGGAGGGAGGGCATGTCACAACAAGACAGGACAGGACAGGCCGGCGGGCAAGGCTTAGCAGAATAGAATAGGAAAGGAAGGGGAACACTATCACATGACAGGAAAAGAAAGGACAGCACAAAGTAGGGGCGACAGCACATGAGCTGGTAGAGGGTCGGGCCATCTCGCGGACAGAGTGGGGAGCAGGGGATGGTAGTAGTATATTGAGACTGACGTTAGGGCATGGTAATCACATGTGCATGCAGATGAGCTACATGTAGTAACCACAAACTGAATGCGTAGAAAGCACTGGTATAGTACAGTATAGGCCACAAGGGATCATGTGGCTAAATCATTTGGAGTCTAATTAATAAGTCATATTTTCAATTTGATCATTTGTGTTGGTCAAGTTTGTTTTTACCACATGGAAATTGGAATGCTTGATGCTTGGGTTTTCCTATGTTAGAAAGGCAGTGAGAGGTGTGGGTGTTCTTTGTGAGAGATGCAGCTTTGATGCTTGTCAGCACCCACCAAACACAACCTTCTCCATTTCTCTTCTAATTGTTTTCTCCCATTCTAGGATTACAACCGGCGGCCATAGAGGCAGCCTACGGCCTATTGATGACCACACAGCCCTATTGGAGATGGGTGACAGCACAAGGCATTATGCCCTCACACTCTGTGTACCTGTGGCTGGGGATGGCTGAGTTGGGGTGGGTTGGGATGGTTGGGGGTGAAGGGTGTATTTTATGATGAGACACTAGGTGCCAAAAAGGTTGAAAGTAGTCTCTGTGCGTTTGAGGTCATATTTAGTGCAGTGGTTAATGGGGGTATCTAGACGAGCTCTTTGTTCTAATCAACCACTAAGACTGTGCTTAGAGAGTGATGCCTCAGCTGTACATGTGTAGGCCTGAGGAAATCAATCAGAGAATAACTTGGTATAGACTCTACTCTCGGTCAGAGTGGCGGGAGTGATGACTTCAATGAGAGGTTGCTGGTTGCTGGTAAGTCCCGTGTCAGACGGCTGGTGATTACGCTGGTGCCGCAGTGTCAACACTCGGCGGCCATCATCTATATAAACGCGTGTCCTATTTGCCGACCTCCGTGTTGACTCAGATATCAAACCACAGACACACGCTCCCATCTTCCAGCTCTATGGAAGGCCGCACAGGCAGAAACTATCTTTGGTAGAAAATGTTTGTAATAAAGTCATATCGGTAAATCCAGAAGTATGTATCACACTAGGAATTTACGGGGCCAATTATGTTTCTGTCATATGATGTACATATGTGACTGTGAATTATTTCATTGAATATTGTAAATATTTTGTTTGAAGATAACCGTTTTTCTTTAGATCATGTTCATGCTAGACATTGCTTGTTCTGCACCTCCTTGCACTGTATTGGTTTGAAAAGTAGAGTTAAAAGATATGCCTCCATTTACTAACTACTAAACGATATGTCATCTTCGGTTAAGTTGGGAATGACTGCCCAACTATTTCCGCATCGTTTCGACCTTAATGGCAGGTCTACTGGTTGCGGTCATGTGATTGCCTTTACTAATACCCATACATGACCTACATCCGATGAATGG
This sequence comes from Harmothoe impar, assembly GCA_947462335.1. Classification (NCBI taxonomy): domain Eukaryota; kingdom Metazoa; phylum Annelida; class Polychaeta; order Phyllodocida; family Polynoidae; genus Harmothoe; species Harmothoe impar. The sequence goes on along the minus strand of OX381716.1, from coordinate 37,303,242 downwards.
TGCCAATAAATCTTGAATGTTAAAGTTCATGTAAACTTGTTGATAGGCTTCCACGCTTGGCACACATGTCTGATGCTAGTCTTCGTCTTTATTTCATGGCAGGTACGGAAGCCCAATTTTCGGTTTTCACACACTAGTGAAAGAATCATCACAGGTGTTTTACGATCAGCGCAATCATCATATTAATCAAATAGGCTTTGCGGGTCAATTAAGTGTCCCTCTTATTAAAACGGCACATATAACTTCTGTCTATTTTCCAGAATTAATAGAAGACCCCCTTGTCCAAACGGCACCCCATGGATCCCCTCACCCCACTGATGGGTACAGACCGGCAGAAGGCCCATCCAAACACCAGCAACCAGCCAGCGGTGACAGCAGCCAATGAGAGCAGAGCAAGCAGAAGACCCGGATGTCAAACGCTACGTCAACAGAGGGCGCCACCTCAGCAAGCCGCTCAAGTGCCCGGATGTGCCTGGGATGATAACAAGAGGCATCATGGGAAGGTTTGTCCTCCTGTGTGGGCCGCAAAGGCTGCTGGGTAGTGCATTCAGTGACCTTCATACATTGTGTGCCAATACCCAATGTTGTACCAATAGTCGACGTCATACCAACATCACCAAGGTTGCTGTACTAATCTTACCTGGCGACCTGGTTTACAGAATTGAGCTGGGGTTTGAGAAGTCGATTGTGAACATTCCCTAAGCAGTGCTAAGCTTGCTGCAATAAACAACATGGGCGGAATTCCATGAACTGGTGTTTCTCTACTAGGCACTATATTGAATATCCGAAGAGATCTATCATGTCCTGACGTCGCTTCAATATTATATTAGAAGTGCACAAAGCTACATCGCTGGTCTTCATCAAATAGTATTTTTTCCTGTTGCTCATGATTATAGCCTGGTTGAATATTCCCTTGTTGTGATAAAGATGTGTGTATGTCGAGTTATCAATGTTGCTGTATGGTTATAGTTTACCACATAGTCATCCACAAACATCTCTTCTTGAAGGTCACATGTGAAGGTTTGTAATCCGGTCCTCTCTGATTAGTTCAGAGAGATCAGAATGTTTGAAGAGAACAGTATGGCAAGCTGTTTTATGTATCTGCCTCGGAACGGGCTGGGGACCTTTGCTACTCTTGGGAACTGATAACCTTTAAATATACACATGTGACATTACATTCCAATATACCATTGCACATCACAATTTTATACATGTATTATATGCTAGCCACACGTTCCTACAGATCCATTCTATAGATAGATCAGGACCCCGTGCATCCTACCTCTTCATTTCCCAATACCACAGCGACAGAAACCAAAAGGTTTCAGCAGGTGCCCTGTAAATTAGTCCATATTCCTAAACCCCACCATCAGACCCCACACTTCCACCTTCACCCACCCTTAACCCCACCTGACTCTTCTCCGATCCCAGTGACCTTGAAACGACCTTGAGAAGTCAAGGTCACCACCTCCTGGTGCTGACGTCTGGCGGTGATAGCGGACCGGAAGTGACCTCTTTCTCCTCCTGCCCCTGGCGGCGGCAGCGGAGGACACTCTGTCCCCGCCCTCCTCACTCAATGAAGCCCGGGCGATATTAGAGGAAGAGCCGTGATTCTGAGCGATATTAGGGGGTATTGTCGGGGTCGCCCTTTGTGGCGGCGGCAGAAGCCATCAAACGGCCTTCATGGCGACCTATTAGTGGCCGTCTGGCCGTGTCAGCAGTAGGGGGCCGCAGAATTGGGCCTGATTTCAGGGGGATGGCTCGTGCTGACCTCCAGGAAGCCCTGTTAGAGCCCTGACGTCCTCCGCTATGCCGCACCACTCCCGCCATGGTTCTCAATGCTCATCAGAACTCAAGTCTCTCACCCCGACGTTACAATAGTAGAGTCTGGACAAACGCATGAATATAAAAGAAGTGGTTTGACTAACTTGTCATCAGGGGTTGACCAATCAAATCCTGTATATATTTTTACACCAGTTCCTGTGCACAGCTTGGCAGGAAGTCACAATCTAAATAGCAGTGTGTCCAGTTCCTTTTGTAGCCCTTGGAACTGGAGCTCGAGGCTGTCTAGAATTAAAATGTCATTTCTAAGGCAAAACGTGTAGACATATAGCCCACTGGATATCATATGAATAGATACTCTGATTGAAGTCATTAAGGAAAACACTATTGCTGACTCGTGTCTTATTTCTCATTTTGCCATGATCACCAGGCAATGTGGGCCCACCCAAGGCACATCGTGCAACCAAGTCTCATCACTGATCACTCAGCTAATCACCTTGGCAGACACCAATCCAATATGTATTTCCACCTTCCTCCCTAAATGGCCTCCCATGGCACACACCCACATTGGCCGTAGAGTGAAGCACGGGCTCGGTGAGCGGGCTAAATTGGGCCCGGAAAAGGGCGCGGGTCGCCGACAAGAATGGGAGGTGGTGAAGAGGGTCTGCTGATGATCCCATTTGACCAGCAGGGGGCGCGGCGAGCTGCTCCAGGGTGGGGGAGCAGCTCCAACTGACGCCAGAGGGCGCCAGGAGCAAGACAAGAGGTGCTCCAGGGGGCAGTGAGCGCGGCCTCCCGCCCCTACTCGACTCGTCTGTTATTGAAGTCCTCTTGTCCATAAGCCGCCATGTCAGCCAGCTCAGAGACCCCTTCAGCCTGTCCTTACACGGCCCCTGTCCAGTCGTCCAGTCTGGTCATCTTACCATGTCACTAAAATAGTACTGCTCCTACGGCCCCCTCGCGCTGCCGCCTCCCGCCGCCGCCTCACACTGCCTCACACTGCTTACATTGCCCCTACTGCATGCCCCCTACTGCCCTACTACTTCACACAGTCCTTGTCCAGTTGGGTTATCTCTGTCCCTACACTGCCCCTACTGCCTTACACTGTCCCTACTGCCTCACCCTGCCCCTACTGCCTCATCCTGCCCCTACTGCCCCACACTGCCTCTACTGCCTCATCCTGCCCCTACTGCCTCACCCTGCCCCTACTGCCTCACGCTGCCTCTACTGCCTCATCCTGCCCCTACTGCCTCACCCTGCCCCTACTGCCTCATCCTGCCCCTACTGCCTCACCCTGCCCCTACTGCCTCACGCTGCCTCTACTGCCCCTTATTGCCCCTACTGCCCCACATTGCCCCTACTGCCTCACATAGTCCCTACTGCCTCACACAGCCCCTACTGTCTCTCCCTGTTCCTACTTCTTCCCTTCTCACCTATTTGTCACAGCAACAGAAGCCACAGAAGCCAAAAGCTTTCAGCAAGTGCCCTGTAAATTAGTCCATATTGTCATATTCCTGCACCCCACCATCAGACCCCACAGTTCCACCTCCCCCCCCCCCCCCCACCCTGCCCCTACTGCCTCACACAGCCCCTACTGCCCCTACTGCCTCACCCTGCCCCTAATGCCTCACCCTGCCCCTAATGCCTCACCCTGCCCCTACTGCCTCACACGGCTAGCACATGCTATACATGTATACATGTACTAGTATCATGAGTATAGATGGAGTCAAAACTGTCTGCTATCGTAAATGCCTCATGCAACAGAACTGGCAGTCTTTATTGTTAAGAAGACTCGCTGACAAATATGACACACACGTATAATAGTGTGTGCCAGTATATTCTTGATGTATTCTTTAACACACGTATTGGACTATGTCCCAGTATCTTCTTCAGTCAATACAGTCGTGAACACACACACACATGTCCCAGCATCGTCTTGACACAGTCATAAGGAAACATGGCATTCTGATAGCATTCTGGCATTCAAACAGGGCAGTATGATACATACATTCTCTATCACACAGGGGCCCCCTGGTGGCAGGAAGTGTCTCTGCCCCTAAGAGATCCCCCACCAGGTGTCGTGACAGGCGCCGCTCCCACATTATCCTTCTTCTATTATCGCCCACCCAGACGCCCATTGCGCATGCGCGTCACGATCACCGCGCCGCCTGGTGGTGACATGTTAATTGAGCAACTGGAATTTGATTACAGATCACATGCCCTGGAGGCCTGGGGGAGGGAGGGTGGTGGGTGGGGTTAGGGGCCGGGAGGGCTGGGTTGGGCTGAGAGGGAACGCTCGGGGAGCAACTCAGGGAGGAGCTACTCAGAAAACAACTAGAAAATCCCAAGAATGAAAGAGCACAGGGTGTATCTCTAGTTGCATCTATCCATCAGACCTGACCCTTTAGTTGGCAGGGCACACGGTTTAAACTGTCGATACCAGCTTGTTTCATATATTGACCTCCCTCCATTGAACATTTGACATTTGGGATTTGATATCACAGTTTATCTGAAATGTCACTAATAAATGATCGGTGGCTGATTTATTTTGTCACTTTTCAGCAAAACTATAGCATTACAAAAATGTATTATGCCTTTTGGCACAGTTTCCCCATATAAATCTTTACGCTGTTAGGATTCAAATTGTGGGTTACATATTTCAGACAAAATTAATCATTATCTGCATTTTCCCCCATGTCTCAAACGCTGCTTGCTGAGTGACCTGCCCCCCCCCCCCGCCGGTCACGTGACTTCGAGTTGCTCAGACGCAGGCCCTCTTCGCGTTACGAGTAACTCACTCAGGCATGACCAACTCTCCCCTCACCCCTCCCCCAACCCCCACCTCCAGGTTACCACCCCCTACACCCCCAGATACTGCCATCCCATTCTACCCCTGTTCTGACATGCGACGTCAGGAGGTGGACCCTGGTAAAAAGGGCAGTGCCCAGGGGTCGAGGTGATCGTGTCTATGTGTGTTGAGTTTGGGGGGGGGGTAACTTTAGTATAACTGCTGGGTCTGCTGTGGGGGACTGTGGGTCAAAACTGGGGTGTTTGGTTGTTAGACTCGTGTTTTCTGAATCCTCTGGTGACCACTTCACTAGACACCATTTGCATACTGAGCATGCAATGTGGACCCAGTATTTGGACATGACATTTAATTGGGTATTGTCCTATGTCTGTAATTGACACCTATATACACTGTGTGGGAAGTGACATGATCAGACCGGCCAAATTACAACCAATTTATACTGGGTTTCCGACGTCTAGAATTGAATAGCAAACAATGTGCTGACCATCCCCTCCCACCCACTCATCTACGATTTATTCATTCACTTTGTTTTATTTCATTTTCATTTAGTTGTCGTGCTCCACCTCTTCGGACATCACTGAGATGGAAAGAACACATAGTAATTACAGTAGGTCTATACCTTATGTGCTACTACATTTATATTGAGTGTTACCAGCAAAGAACACATTGAACATAGCTACAGCATATGTATACATTTATCATCAGCAACTCCCTTGTTTTCAAAATCTCTTCCAATATTGAAGGAGGAATCCTGCATGTTATGCTACCCGCTCCCATACACACGCACCACCAATACACACTAAACAGGGTCCATACCCTGGGAGAGGACAGAGTTTATGGTCATCAAATCTTGGCCTACACTCATACCATCACATGAAGACACTCCATACCCTCACCTCCCCCCCCAGCTGGTCACGTGCCCCTCCTTAATAACAGCCCCGCGCTGTGCGCATGCGTTATGAGGGCATGGCGT
>OX381716.1:37058445-37297478 GCA_947462335.1 Harmothoe impar | reverse complement strand
AAAGATCAATGTACACAGCACCACCTACCGCCTACCTCCAGGGTCCTGACTCCAGGGCATTAACTGCAAGGCCCTGAGTCTAGGGTCCCGGGCTAGGGTCCTACCCCCCGGAGATTAACGCCAGGGGGCCTACATTATGTCACCAGGATCCTAACTCTAGGGCCCTACCTCCAGGGCCCCTACCCCGTTCTTTAAATAACTCAAGAGTCTTATTCTATCTTATGGGCCTATCGTACTGGTCGACTGGACTCTGATGCAGACTGCAGCCATGCCTGACTCCCAAATTAGGGCAAATTCGGGGGGGGGGGAAGGGAAGACAAGGCTGGATTCTCCTCCATCAAGCTATTTAGTGATGCCTTCCTAAAGGGAGTCAGTGTGACTCTCTTTCCATTCTCTGTGTCCTGTCAGCAGTGTATCCACACCCCCTGTGCTGGTGTCCCAATAGTAACCTCCCAACCCCCCCCCCCCCCACCAGCCCCGACCAGCCCCGACCAGCCCCGACCAGCCCCCGCCGGTCCACACCCCATCCATCTCTACGGGTCATCCATATTTCATCACACGGGTCCCGTTTTATTAAAGCGCGTCCATCCAGCTGCTTCCTTTTCACGTCCATTTCCGCCGCAGCGTCCCTGTCACGTGCCATGGCCCTCCACCCCCCCCCCCCACCCCTGACTCAGTCTATATCCTATCTAACCCACACCCTATCAGTCTGTAGCCAAGCCTGTCTATATAACTATAGCCCTCACCCACACTCAGCATATGCGAAATGGCTGATATTTTTCCATGAAAATGCTGGTATACCTGTAAATATGAACACATTCACAGTAGCCTATCTACTAGCCCCTCTACCAGAGGGAGTGATCATTTCTAACAACGGGGGAAAGGGGGGGGGGGTTTCAACCCCTTGACCAGGGGGGCGGGGCAAATATTGACCACTCGAGGTTGGCAATAAGATTTCACCTGTTTTGCGCAAAAAAAATAGGCCTGAGCGTTACTATGCCTCAAAACGCGCGATGACCCACCTTCCCCCTGTTATTACTTCCTAATACACTTGTAACCCCAACTCCACCCATTCAGCCCATCTACTAATCCTCGGTTCAGCCTATAGCACATCTACTACCCCTCCCCCTTCCAACATATAAACCCAACTCTGCCCTGCTAAATCCTCTCATACTACTAACCATTAGCATACAATAATTTCGCGGATTTTTCATTTCTGTGAATATAGCGAAAATATATAACAGCGAAATAAAGTACGACCACAGTAGCCCCGTACTGTATTCCCCGAGTCAGGCCCACATGTCCCTATACTACTTACTCTCCTTACCCATCATTTCTATCTACTACTGACACTCTGACACCACTGACACTAGCGCCCCCCAGGAGGACCCTCAGGGACCGGCAGCGGTAACCTGGTCAACGCGGGTGGCACCCCTAGATAACCATAGACTCCATCCTCACGCCTCTCACCCAACCCTGTGAGGGCAGCGTAGCGTTTTAATGCACCATCGTTATGTATGTATACGATCGTTTATAGAATGATGCATGGATGGAGCCTTTCATCCATGCATCATGGGAACCGTATACTGCATGAAGAGTGGGAATGATCTAACGCAACACCGGCGGGTTGTACCATAACGATGTTTATGAACATTATTGGAGAGTCATGCCATCCTTAAAGGGTTAAATCGCCCCACCTTAGAGCCTCACACATCCCACTGATCCCCGAGTCGATCCCCCCTATCAACATCCGTCCTATCTCTCCCTGCCCTGCCCACCCCTCTTCACGCGCACAACAATCCCTCAGATCCTCCCCAACTCTCGTTGTATCAGCTCTCGCGAGATGTCACATGCATGGCATCACACATGCCCGGAAGCCACTTCCTGCATCCCCCTTCCCAACATCCCCTGTCTCCGCGCATGCGCATCTGCACCACCTCACTCCCTATGGACTAATTAATCAATTAATAAATTCATTAATTAATAGGGGATCCAGGAGGGAAGCAATCCAGATGCATCAACCTTGTGTCAACTGTCCTCTTAATTTCCTGTCCTTGTCAGTGACGTCATGAGTGAGTGCCGCTATGAAGAATGGCGTCGTGACGTACGTCGTGACGTGGTTATCTCCCTGTGCCATCTGCCAGAGTACGTCATCCATATTTTAGCCGTTATGAGGTGCGAATTGACAGGGCTCGTCTGTATTCTGTAAACGGAAGCTGATTTACGTCACATGACGCGCCAGCCATGACCACGTGATCCACTTTACAGGCGGCTTTTTAGTTACTGTCAGTGTTTTGTTTGTTGAGACGGTAGATTGGATTAGGCTTAACCAAGAGTTGTGTTCAGGTGATGATGATAAATTATATGAAAAACGTCCTAAACTTACTGAAGTATCTTAATGTTCTAATGTAAACTAATTAATTGATCTACCTACACTGTATATTTTGGCTATGTTACTCAAACACAGCCACAGGGTACTTCTGCTGTATTACAAGGAGATTTTTTACAGGTGTGTATAATATCTCAATACAACCAATATGTTGTATTAAAACAGTCACAGGGTATCATACGAGCACATTGAGCACTGACTATATTTTGGAACCTTCCTTTACTTGGATGTAACAAATTTGTTTTCACATGTGTCTTTACAAGTTAAACTAAACCGCATTCCTTAGCTTTCCACAAACAGAATTGTCTAAGAGTAAATCCATTCATCCTCCAACACTACCAGCCACTGCCCCATCCCCTTTCACTACACCAACACCAAGACAAAGCCCATACCATAGTGCTTCCTCCCCACACAGACCCACCGGATTAACCCTTTTATGGCAGCACAATACTGAGACTCTGGGCTGCCTCAATCCATTTCCAGCTAGTAACTCGCCAGTGCTGCATCCATGCACCGTCCCTTCCCTATATGGGTTGATACTGTCCCGAAGGTTCATCATGATGCACTATTGCGACGCCAGTAAGTTACTCGCCATCGCTGCAATGGTGCATCATGCCTCCAAATGACCATGCCACCCTGGGGCATAGTGCCATCATTACATTCTTAGCACACCATGCCACCATTAAAGGGTTAACCATTTAAGGACACCATGTCGCTAACAGATGACATTTGTCAACATTTGTCGATACCAATGCAGCGCTGGCGAGTAACTGGCCATTCCTGAATTGGTGCATCATGCCTACCCATCTGGAGTGTCTCAACCCCATAGGATCGGCACGATGCTTAAATGCAACTCTGGTAGGTTACTCGCCAGGGCTGCATGCATGCATCATACTGACCAAGGGCATGATGCATTAAGGCATGATGCCACCATTAAAGGGTTAAGTAGGAGCGGCTTAATTCCAGGGTAAGTTTCAAAGGCTGCCATCCTGGTGTGTGTAGGTGCTGGAGGAGCGGCAGACACCCTGGCGCTGTCTGAGCACTGATCTATGGGGAGGGGAGATCTACCTCTTCCTGCAGTCTCCGGCTTTACTCTCCTGGCACTAACTACAGGAAGGATATGTACCCCTCCCTCCCACACACCCCTCCCCTGCACCCCCAGCCCGGAGACTCCTCCTCCAGGGACTACTACACCCACACAGTCTTCTCCTGCCTGCCTGAGACTCCAGTGGGTATAGCGGGTCACAGAGAGTGTGCTTACAACACCAAATGTACCTAACTATGATATATATTGTACTATATTATGTGTAATATCTCATGCTATTTCATTGATACTAAAATGATATTATGCAGATATCATGTTGCCATTGTCCTTGTAGAAGTCTACCATTATGGCAGTGGCCAAACAAGTGGTAAACTAATGTTAGGATCTTGATTATAAAATCAAGGTTCCAAATGGGGACACGTGCCCTTAGTATTTGAAACCTATGGCGCTACAATTTGATTGATATGAGATCCTGTTGATCCCCTCGAATTGTCATGTGTAATTAACATGTCGCCATCTGAGGTAACACATACTTTATTAGACAAATGTAGCTAGTGTCTTAGGGGTGTTATTAGGATAGGAGGCAGGGAGGTTGAGGGGTGGATGTGGAGGGGTAGGACGGAGGGGGGGGGGGGGTTAAGATCATCAACGTCTTGATGTTTTTGTAGCAGTAATTAGCCTTTATCCGTAGAGCAGTGATACTGAGTGATGTGACATGTAAGATGAGTGCTATTGTGTCCCCTCCCCTCATCACTCATACAGAGAATACCTCCCCTATCAGACCAGCCAGAGCCCACAACATGAAAAACACTCATCTCTTTAAAACTAAAAACCTTCATCAGTTTGAGATGACTTTCCTTGTGGGAGATTATCATACCGGTAACCATTTAAAGGTGGCATATAGTGTTGCAATGTGTCGTGATGATGCATGAATGCAGCCCTATCAATCCGGGCGGCATTCATGCATCATGCCTTGGGAGTGTATCAACAGCATAGGGTCGACATGATGCATAAATGAAGCCCTGGCGAGTAGACTCGTCACGATCAAAGCGAGATAGGACATAGTGTATTAAAGCACTATGCGGCCCTTAACGGGTACTATGTGAAGGGTACAAGTGTGAGGAAAATTTAAAATGCACAAAAAGGGGTGGTTATGGACACCCGATCCGTCATCTGTGATGTCTTTTTCGTCTTGTGTTTATCCCCTGTGCAGGGAGAGGACTTTAGAAGCGGAGGTGAGTGCCTTAATGATAACGTACCTGCCTTAATTATTGTACAGTATGTCTCTACATCAATACACATGTATCAATCTTGGCTCTTGTCCATTTTTTTCTCAGCCGCTGTCTCACCTATGACGTCACTGGCTAGGAAAAGGGCTTGGCTGAGTAGTCTGGGACATTTCGGAAAGTATAGTGACAAGAGGGTAAGGGGTGGGGGTGGGGGGGGGGTCTTGAAAAGCTCCCAAATTCCCCCTCTGTGGTTGTTTACATTCGGGAACTAAATAGGTCTTAATCCATTAAGTTACCAAGAAGTTATCTTATCCTTGCTGCATTATCTATGGCATTGCCTATCATCTACTCTCTCTTATGGCTCTCTATCAACTCAATGTTCTAATTGAGTTGATACGTGGCATATCCCGGTGCCCAACTAGATGGTGGCTCCCAGCCTGCTCCTCCCCTGCGTCTCTGTGATCTGCCGACGTCATCCAGCATCAAACAAGCAGACGACAACCAGAACCGTCTTTTCCCGCCAGTTTTACTCCCTTGGTATTAAAGAAGATGGACGTCTGTAATTTGGGTATGGCCGTCCGCTGCCTCACCCCCGCCCTCCTCGACACACACACACACACACACACACACACACACTCCTTCTCCATCTTCTTCCTTCCTACCCCAGACCCCTAACAGAGCTACACACAAATGACGTCACTTATTTTGGGAACTTTTTCAAGAACCCCAGATATTGTCACTATTACAGAAAACTACAACCAATTAGACTGAATAGATGCATGGTCGTGGTCAAATTACATCACCAAACCCAAGGACCGCACACATACACCCACCCTAACAGGTGACGTCATTCGTGAACGTACCCCCTATAGCAATGAGGGTGGATGCAGTAGCCCATCCCACCAACCAGATTGCTACTGATGCCCCATTGCAGCCGTTCTGAGGTCGGCCCGTTTCCTGCATGCTGACCGGGGGGTGGGGTCTGGGGGCTGCCTCCATAAAGAGACAAGACCCCGCTCTTATCTGGTCCTTAACGGCCGCAAATCGCCCGCCTTCCCCGCCCGGAATCGCCACAAAATGGCGGCCATTGCAGCGTCCCTCCTGTCGCCGTCTGGCGGTGATGGTCGTCCCTGCCTCTCTCCTCTCCCGGTGATGAACGCGCCTGCCGACCACACCGGAAGTCCACGTGAATTTCAGCAGGGAGCATGCGCAGAACGGTGGAGGGAAAGATGTGATGGGCGGTGGGGGCGGGGGGGGGGGGGGGGGGGTAAAGGGTGTATGGATATAAAAGGAGCACTAAGTCTAATGTATGACATGGGGCGATAGACAGAGAGGACAATTGGGTAATGAAAAGTAGTTTGAGGAGGGTAAATGGGAGAAGTTGTACGACTTGTTGTGGCAGGATGGCAAAGGGATGCTAGATGAGGGCCCCATTAACTGGGGGAGGACGGGAGGAAAGGGCCGAGCTGTAAGAGCCCCCGCGAAATAACGGCCCGATGACCATTTCCTGTCTGCGCGTGCAAGATGGCGGGAAATCTCCCATCACCCGTGAGCGATAATGGAAGAAAAGAAGGACTATCGTCTGGCGACGAGTCTAAGCGGGAGGGGCCGGGACTATTCCGGAAAGGCGACCATCCGTCAGGTCTGTTTGCGGTGTCCACAATGTCGGTGCCCGTCCTGAATGTGAGCGACAATAGGAGAAACGAGCGAAATGTCGTCTGCTTCCATTTGTAATTACTCTAAGGCCAAACAAGCGCTGTAGTTGTCCTTTCAGACGACCCTCCACCTTCAATGGAGCCCTATAGGACATACCTTAACGCTTACACTGATAGCATTCACACCGGAAAACGACATTTAGTTGTGGTGAACAGCAGACGGCATTTTAACCCGATTATAGTCGGTTTTGAGTCAATAAAGCCAACACCTACAGACAGGAGCATTAATTCCCATAGTCAAGAAAGTGCGGTGGCGATAATAGGGGTGATGGTGCGGGGTGGCGATAATAGGGGATATGGCGGAGGTGGCGATAATAGAGGAGATGGTGGGATGGAGGTGAGAGTGAACAATTGGACAATGGGTGCGGACAGCTGCGGGTTAATCAGGTGTTTTAGTAAGGGATTTGTCCACCCTGTCTCCCACACCCACCCTCCCCCTCTCACACCCCAACCTGCTAATATAGCCCACCTTGTAATCCCCCTAGCGGACAAAAGGGAAACTATTGACTCTGCACCTACACTGGTCTGAAGGCATTGACACCTTCGTTATCCAGGACCTGAATGTTTAACCCCTATACCCTGCAAGCACTGTCAATATACCTTTAGGCACCTGACCTGTCCACTGTCAATCTTACCTGGTGTCGGCCCTGAACAAGTGGACACTTGGAGGGGTTGGATGTGGGAGGGTATACACTGTCAGTCTGGGAAACGTCCAGTTGTTCATTGTCAATACCTCCATACATACTGATGCTTCACCGAGGGGCATGGAGTTGGGATGTGGAGTGTGAATTAGGTGGGTTCTAATATCCCCTTACAACTGCAAGTATGTATATCATTATGATTTTAGCATACACTAATGGCATGTTTACTATATCTTCCCTTAGTTAGCAGGTCCTTGTGAGATTGAAAATGTCATTTGCCTTCAAAGTCTGACGATGTCAACTCATTATAGGCCTTAATCTATAAAAGTATGATAGTTGAGATCTGTAATGTTCACCTCTCACAGTTCTGTTATAGATGGATACAAGCCCACACAGGTTGACATCAGAGGCAGTAGTATGGTATGGATGCCGTGTGTGTATAATGGAGGAGACTGAGGAGACTGTTGGAGTGAGAGACTCCTCCCTCAGGCTCAGCCTGCTGCACCGAGCGCCTTTAGATACTGTTTGCTCTGGGCTGTTGACTCAGCTGGACCGCCTTCTTCCTTTTTTACCATCAGTTTCTTCCTTTTAGTACTAGGAGGGGTCTTTCTGTATGTAGCAGCCAGCCGCCGGTCTCTACCCCCCCCCCCCCGCTCCCCCTCCACACCATATCCCTCTCTTTACTGTAGAATCCAATATGGTGCAGGAGAATCAGGGATTGATACAGTGATGCTAATTATTAATTATATGAACTGGAAGATATGACACATATTAGAGATCTGCCGAAGAATATCAATGGGTGGAAGGGACTGGGAGAGCGACTATTATGTAGACATATTGGGAGCTTTTAGTATTAAAAACCAACCCCACCAGAGTAACTCCCACCAGTAGGCCTATATCAGGGATCTCTCTCTATATATATGTCTCCACCCCCCCACCCCAACCCCCTCTACACACATTCTCCCACACACCACAGAAAGGGGAGGCAGTGAATGGAGACAAATTTGCAGCGTCATCAATGTCAGACTCGGCCCCTAAACAGATCGCCGCCAGTTTGCCCCCCATTACCGCCAGGCCTTGATCGTCCTCTCCACCAGGCCGCTCCACGTGAGCTGACTGCGCATGCGCAGCGTCCCATTACCATCCTCCCTCCCACCCCCACCCCCTACAAGAAAAAAAGGAGAAAAAGTCACCACTCCCATCTACTCCCATCCCCAGCCCGGGGCCGTACCTCGCTGATGCGACACGCTCGAGTGAGCATCGTCCAAAATGGCCGCCATACATGCATCAGGCAGCCTCCCTAGTCGACATGAAATGAAAATATGGCCGACATAAAAGATGAAAGATGGCCGATGGGGGGAGATAGGATGCATTATAGGGGGTAGGAGTCCGGGTAGGAGTGGGTTGATGTTAAGGGTAGTTAGGGTGCTTACATGTTGTAGGAGGAGGGAGGGTGAGGGGAGGGGCACTGATTAATGAGTACTACACTTCCGGTTTATTACAGGAAGATGCGCGCGCAGGCTGCACTAGCAGATCCCGGCGTCTGTGTACCCACTACACCCTTTGGACTGGTTCCCGGCAGCTGTCCTTTTTGTAACGATCTCTGTGATTGGCTCAGGCTCGTATTAATGGTGAGTGTTGACGGACTAGATCATCCGGGCTTCTCCGGCCAATCAATATGGCCGCCACCTTTGCCATGGCAACAGCAGCGCTGTGGATTATGGGACAGGTGTATGACGTAATGACGTCAAACAGAGGCGGCTGGTTCATCTTGTGGACACACTGTGGCGCTGCGAACCATCGCCGACGGGGTTTATCATATATTATCTGTGTATTATGATAATCTCGGACGCCGCACGGCGTTCATTAGTTGTCATGACGACGTGACGTCATCAAGAGCCATCTATGACGTGTGGGGGATGGTGTACAAACAGAGTGGACGTATCTGCACGTTTGCCATCCGTGTCAATGACGGACAAGACGGGCGGCGTGTGCCGTCATTGTTTGGTAGCTATTAAGGCAGCTTAGCATCAATATACGCAGGCAGTAGGAGCCTGTATATTAACCCTTTAATGACATCAATATACGCAGGTAGTAGGAGCCTGTATATTAACCCTTTAATGACATCAATATACGCAGGTAGTAGGAGCCTGTATATTAACCCTTTAATGACCTCAATATACGCAGGTAGTAGGAGTAACCCTTTAATGACATCAATATAAAGGTGGTAGGAGCCTGTATATTAACCCTTTACTGACATCAATATACGCAGGTAGTAGGAGTCGGTATGTTAACCCTTTAATTGACATCAATCGTACCTGCGTAAACGCAGGTACAGTTGTAATAGAAGCCTGTTTGTTAACCCTTTAATGACATCAATATATGCATGTAGTAGGCGCCTGTATATTAACCATTTAATGACAGCAATACTATTACATGTATATGCAGGTAGTAGGAGTCTGTATAGTAACCCTTTAATGACATCAATATACGCAGGTAGTAGGAGCCTGTATACTAACCCTTTAACCCTCAAGGCGCTATGCTCATTTTGCGTCATGATACGGCAACACAGCGCCAGTGAGTAATGTACATGTATTCACTGACGCTGCATTCGAATGCCTACCCTCCGGGATTGTATCAATCATTAAGGGTAGGCATGATGCATGAGTACAGCACTAGTGAGTTACTCACCAGTGCTTTCTTCTATTTCCAGCACTAGTGCGTTACTTACTGGCACTGCATTCATGCAATGCACTATGCTGTCATAAAAGGGTTGTAGAGGAGGAGGGGGTGCTCAGTGATGGAACAACAATCCCTTCTGCCCTCATCTCATCAACATCTACAGGACTAATGGAGTGGGGTTGTGTGCATAATACCTTCAGCTACATGTTATAATAATACAGCACCCTAATTCCAGGCACTTATTCCAACATTCAATTTACATTATACAATCTTATACTTTGCCTTTGTACAAATGATATCATTGACTATACGTAAGTTAGGGTTAATTTGTGTGCACTACATGTATCCTGTTTATTCCCTCACTTTTATGGGGATATAGTTGTATCCTATTTAATTTGACCTAAGGGATGTATATGTGCATATAGACATTTATAGGGCTACATATCCAAGATTAAGTTGTCACAAGTTATAACCAATGTGCCCAAGGGTTTACTTTATCCATAACTCACCAGATGCCTGTAGTATCATTCTCCTTGTAGGATATGATCCTCCTGTATAGAGTTAGGGGGGAAGGTAACTACATGTGTGTGGGTGTGTGTGCAAGGGAGGGGGTGGAAGAGGCATGTATACATAGATCTATGTGTATATGCTGAGCTGGTGATGGTGGTCAGTGAGCATGCCTATAATTGTGCATGCTCAGGATGATGCACTGACCACCAGGGGGAGAGCTCATGGGCAGAGGGGAGGGGGTAGCAGGGGTACTGCTGATTGGTCAAGGGTCAGCAGCAGCCACACTGAGGCTGCTGCATGTACTTCGATGTAATTGCATATATACTGTGTGATGTTGGAAATATAATCAGAGCTATACTGCACTTGGTCTTGGAGTTACTCTTTCCTGGTTTACACTGGATGCCACCGGCTAGGACCAGATAGCTCTCTGAACCAGGGAAGCAACTCCAGGGTGATGGACTAAGTAAGAAACAAGAGGAGAAATGGAGACTAGGATTGAGGACTTTACCTTGGGTGGTGGTGGTGAGGAAGGGACTGGAGATCCTGGAGGAGGACGAGATATGTTGGCCTAGGAAGTATATTGAGCCATATATCAGAGGAGAGGAGGAGGAGGTCGAGATATCAACTAGAAAATGGACTGGAGGTGGCTGTTGCAAATTGGTGGAAGGAGGACGAAATCCACAGGAAGGTCAGTGGTGCGATGGACTGTCTTCACAACATATCTACATTGTCATGCTATCGGAGGAGAGGAGGAAATGAGGTGATATCGTTCTTCATTGTCATGCTATCAGAGGAGAGGAGATGACGTGATATCATTCTTCATTGTCATGCTATCAGAGGAGAGGATGTGTGAGTGCAAGGGGAGGTCGTGAGAGGTCGTCACGTGTATCATCTGGACAGTAGAAGCGGTGAGAGGTCATCATGTATATCATCTGGACAGGAGAAGTGGTGAGAGGTCGTCATGTGTATCATCTGGACAGGATGAGATTGACATTTACATATCAATGGAAGGACTTATATCAAGGAGAGGGTATCTGGAACTTTTGGCTATATTCTGTATGGGCTGTTATAATGGACTATGAGCAAAGAACTTGGAATTATTAGTATGACTCATATTTTTTGGACTCATCTCTATTTCGTTATACATGTACAGGAACCTTCCATACAATGACACATAATCATAAGTTAAGTGCACGATCTGGTACCAACAGTAGAACTTTTGGATATAATATTGGTTATAGATCCGGACTCAAACATCATTTGCTAAAAACATGTATGTAGAGTGAATGGGCGGCTCAGGAGCTGGATCTGAGCTGCTCACGAGTAGCTCAAGAGCTGTGGATGTTATGTGTAACATGTAACTTAAATCTCAAGGTAGGGGGGTAGCTACTGGGCAACAGAACATGGTACACAAGGTGTGTCGAATATGCTTGTATGGTTGTGAATTACATACAAGGCATGCTATGTCTGTTAAATCCAACCGTGCATATTTCAGTAATGCACAGGGTTTATTGGTGTTTTGTTTCTAATACTATTATACAGGGGTTGATAATGTGCAGGGTGTATTGGTATTCTTGAGTTTAACTGTGCATGCCAAGTATATAATTATGCAGTGGGTGATGTATGTTTTAGAGAGGTGCCGGGTATGTTAATGCTGTTGAATTTAATTGTGCAGCTTGGGGAAAGGGCAGGTTATATGTGGGGAGGTCGCTGGTACTGTTGTATGAGCCCTGGGCTACGGGACTTTGGTTGACATTTTTACATTAGCAATGAAATGCTTATTCTATAAATGGTGCTGAGGTGAGGGTTGCGTTGGCTGTTTCAGTAAATGGGTGATAGCCAAAGGGAGAGGTTCGGATCATGTCATGTGTGTACCATATTACTGTGACTATATACTGATTTTGGTCACCTGTATGTTAATAATGGTCAATGTCATTGGAGCAGAGAGAACTTGTACGTTAGTGTGTGTGTGCATACCTGGGAATTCAGGTATTTCAGGTATTTCAGGTTACTCAGGGGCTGTGGGGCTGATTCACGTTTTTCAGTTGCACAAGATTAAATTATAGCTGAACATATGGGTAGAGGTATTATGCTTTTGTCAGTATAGAAATGCAAAAGGAAGGTGGGCAGAGGAGGTAGAGATAGGCTGTGCACATGTGGTACTGGATAACACATGTTCATGTGCAAGGGATCCCGTGGGGAAGGAAAGAGATTAGTAGGAGGATAAGTCAGGGAAAGATTATGAAGGGATGATCCTGGACGATTGGAACGAGGGAGGAGGGCAGGATGCTCATGGGATGAATTGCATGTTGGGTAGAATGTATATTTGCATTGGAGAAACATGGCGTGGGCTGGCAGGGATATTGGTAGTAGTAGAGTTTGGAGTTGAAGGAGGGGTGGGGGTGCTGGATCTCTGCACCCTGGTGTATAAGGGGTGGCACAGTTGAGATATAGGAGGGGGCATTACTTTGGTTGTAACTGAGGGTATCAGAGTGCATATATAGTAGGGAGAGAGCTACCCCCAGTACAAGCAGACATAACATGCTCGAACTGAATTATATAATGTGACGGTTGGTCATGGATATTTATCTTCCTTTCACTGATATATGCGTGATAGGAGGTTGGGTAATGGATACTTAGCTTCTATTACTGCTAACTGCGTGATAGGAGACTGGGGTCTGGTTATTTAGTTTCTATTACTGCTAACTGCGTGATAGGAGACTGGGATGTGGATATTTGGCTCCTTTCACTGCTGGGTGCATGATGGGAGGTTCAGTTATCAATATTAGTCTATATCACTGCTAAACGCGTGATGGGAGGTTAGGTTATGGATATTTAGTCTCTGTCACTGCTATATGCTTGATGGGAGGTTATGTTATCAATATTTAGGTTCTGTCA
Organism: Harmothoe impar; assembly: GCA_947462335.1. Lineage (NCBI taxonomy): Eukaryota > Metazoa > Annelida > Polychaeta > Phyllodocida > Polynoidae > Harmothoe > Harmothoe impar. The sequence continues at coordinate 37,284,369 of OX381716.1, read as the reverse complement.
CTGCTGTAGGCGTGATGGGAGATTGGGTTATCAATATTTAGGTTCTGTCACTGCTGTAGACGTGATGGGAGATTGGGGTATCAATATTTAGGTTCTGTCACTGCTGTAGGCGTAATGGGAGATTGGGGTATCAATATTTAGGTTCTGTCACTCCTGTAGGCGTGATGGGAGATTGGGGTATCAATATTTAGGTTCTGTCACTGCTGTAGGCGTGATGGGAGATTGGGGTATCAATATTTAGGTTCTGTCACTGCTGTAGGCGTGATGGGAGATTGGGGTATCAATATTTAGGTTCTGTCACTGCTGTAGGCGTAATGGGAGATTGGGGTATCAATATTTAGCTTCTATCAATGCTGTAGGCGTGATGGGAGTAATGAGGAGAGGTTAGAGCATAGAAAACGGTAGGAAAACGGAGGATCCGCATATGGTTGTGGAGATTACGGAGGAAGAGGGGCCAGGGGTCCCTCATCTTGGTGAGACAGTCAATTGGTATCATTGCTTGAGGCATGATGGGATCAACTGCTATCACTGGGATGTGTGTAATAAGAGGTACAGGTATGACAGATACCTTTACAACTGCTGGAATATACTGGTATATTGCTACGCATAGGGTGAGACCCCGGAAGTAAGACTTCCGATCCCCAAGTATTGAGGTACAGGGACCAGATAGAATATACCAGGATATAGGGTGAAACCCCAGGGTTGGTACTTCGATGTACAATGATATTATGAGGCAGTGGGGCAAGGTTAAGCCTTGCTGTGGGTATAGGGCAAAGTTAAAGGGGGAAGGGGGTAATCATAAAGATGATTGACCACTATATCTATACATTCTCATACTCAATAAAATAACAATCCTCAAAAAAATCGAAATTTAAATTGCATTTAGTCACATCTAGTCAAGACAACTATAGGTCATGGGTAAGTGGGGGCACAAGATTATCAGTAACAAGCTATAGTGAGGGGGAATTGCATTTTATTACGCCTAGTCAAGACAGCTAGGTCATGGGGCACTGACACTGTTAGCGTGTTGTGGGCAGTGGTTATGGGTTATAGGCCTAGGAGGAAGGATAGAGGGGAAAGGAAAGGGCAGGGGGTTGGCGGATTAACCCCCAACAACATACATACAAATAAGTTGTAGTGGAATGGACGGAACGGGCGGAGGGATTAGTTTAGTGGAACCGGGGGAGGGTTGGCGGATCAACCCTTCTCCCAGAATTAATCGTAATACAACGGTTGTAACGGGCGTGACCGGTAGAGCGGGCATGAACGGTAGAGCGGGCTTGACCGGTAGGAGCAGGTGTGACCGGTAGGAGCAGGTGTGACCGGTAGGAGCAGGTGTGACCGGTAGGAGCAGGTGTGACCGGTAGAGCGGGCGTGACAGGTAGAACGGGCTGACCGGTTGAACGGGCGTGACGGGTAGAACGGGCGTGACCGGTAGAACGGGCGTGACGGGTAGAACGGGCGTGACGGGTAGAACGGGCGTGACGGGTAGAACGGGCGTGACGGGTAGAACGGGCGTGACGGGTAGAACGGGCGTGACGGGTAGAACGGGCGTGACGGGTAGAACGGGCGTGACGGGTAGAACGGGCGTGACGGGTAGAACGGGCGTGACGGGTAGAACGGGCGTGACGGGTAGAACGGGCGTGACGGGTAGAACGGGCGTGACGGGTAGAACGGTCGTGACGGGTAGGACGGGCGTAACCGGTAGAACGGGCAGAACCGGTAGAATGGGCGTAATGGGTAGAACGAGCAGAATGGCTGGAACGGGTAGGTTAAAGGTTTATCATTGTGGCCATTGGCATTAGATAATAACTTAATTAGAGCATTGGTTGGAGGGTGGGGTGCAAACTGCATGTACATTGGTACATTGGTCATTGGTACATCATCATACTGAGTTGTAATAACTTGTTTTATTATGTGCGCGACAGGGGTTCCTAGCATCTCTCACTTGAGCGGTTGGGAGTCATGCTATTTATCATTGTGAATAACTTATTCATAATTGTAATTCATATGCATGAATCTTAGGGGGGAAGGTGTGTAGGATATGATCCTCCTGTATAGAGTTAGGGGGGAAGGTAACTACATGTGTGTGGGTGTGTATGCAAGGGAGGGGGTGGAAGAGGCATGTATACATAGATCTATGTGTATATGCTGAGCTGGTGATGGTGGTCAGTGAGCATGCCTATAATTGTGCATGCTCAGGATGATGCACTGACCACCAGGGGGAGAGCTCATGGGCAGAGGGGAGGGGGGTAGCAGGGGTACTGCTGATTGGTCAAGGGTCAGCAGCAGCCACACTGAGGCTGCTGCATGTACTTCGATGTAATTGCATATATACTGTGTGATGTTGGAAATATAATCAGAGCTATACTGCACTTGGTCTTGGAGTTACTCTTTCCTGGTTTACATCCTTTCGCCTCATCACCTTCACATGCCCCATACCATCTGTTGTCATACCCCCCCCCCCCCCCACAGAACCTATAGAGCTCTCTAACCCCAACCCCAACCTTCCCAATGTCCCTATATATATATGATGGGGTGGGTTGGTGTAGTAGTGGGGGCATTTTCCACGTGTATAGGTTGCTATAGGAGTCCACACATGGGTCTAACATGGGGCTAGGACAGAGCAGACCAACATGTAGATGGTCCCTGACAATGGTAGGTCTGTCTGCAACCACCAGGTGTCTTTCTAATAGGGCAGGGGAAGGGGGTGTTTGTATCTTTGTTACTTGTGAATAGCTCTGTGCCAGTTTAATGTTACCTAGAAATGTGTGGAAGTAGATTTGAGTAGTTTTATGCCTCTTGGAGATGTGGGACTACTGTGTATTGTTCACAGTGCATTATCACATAGAGTCATGGTGACTGGGCACAATCAGCATTCCACTCTCATGTTGGGAACATCTGGGCGTGACATTCCTCCTCTCAAATATGTCTTTATTCCTTCACTCTCTTTAAAAAAATTCAAATTGAAAATTCCTATCTCTCTAGGGGTACGTTTTTCTTACCCTTGTTATTCATATTCATCATTTTATATTTGAGTGGTATGTATAATATATTATATCTCCTAACATTACAGGTACATATATTATGAGGTTCTGGTGCATGCATTTCCATCAGACTGCCGGGTCTTGACTGGTTGGGTCTCCTCAGCCTGAGTCAAGTCTCTCCTTGCATCATTAAAAGTACGAGAACATTTATTCAACGTGAGGAAATTGTTTTCATGCTTAACATTTCAATTTTTAAAAGTTTTCAGGATTGTAGCACACATGTTGATGTCCTGCTCACCTTACTGAGGACAGGGAGTGACTACATACATGTTACCCCTGTAGTACACAGGGCCCTACATTGAATGTCTGACCACAAACCACACATTGACCACCAACAATAGGCTAATGAAAGCCCTGGTGGTGAGGACACGTTGTCAACATGCATGTCTGTGCGGTTAGGCATACACTCTATATCTAGACCGACTTGTTTATGTCAGGTTGTCTAGAGTGGTAATGCCATGAAAGCAAGTTAAGTTGTGGGTTCACTCCTCCCATATACATGTACCGGTACTTGAAAAGCTACCTTCCTCATGTACCCCTCCCCCCCCCCCCTCATGTTCATGAGTTTCAGAGTGCACCATGGGCTACAGACTCAGAGTGTTTTGAGAATTGCCATCAGTTTTTGAATACACATGTACCGTTTTTGAAAAAGCAAACTGTACTTTTTTCCCTACCTATAGTTTCCAACGTGGGTCAAACCGATCCACTTTTGCCTAAGATTGCTAACATTAATCTGCATTATATTTTTTGGGATTAAGGGATGTAATAGGTACTAGGAAAAGGGACATTAGTGGACCCTGCACTAAGGGCCTTTTTCGCAGATCTTGTCACAGATGATAATTACCTTTGCATCTCAGACTAAATTTGAAATTGGAATTTGAGATGATGCATTTAGAATCTTTGCAGCATACCGGTACATCATGTCGTCATGATGCCCCAATGTGGTTCTTATCACTGCTGCATTTGTGCATCATGCTGTTGAAAAGGGCAACTTGTAATAAAGCACTATGTTGCCCTTAAAGGGTTAACTCCTTACGGAAGCCAAAGACTGGTCACTGAGTGCATCTCTATAGCAAATCACTCTCCGAGCATATTATAATACAGGTAACTCAATACAACAACTATCCTGTCACCAACCCTCTGCTTGGAGAGTGGAGTCGGCTGGTGCCGGTGTGTAGAGAGGAGGGGCCGGCGTGCGGTCCGGTACCCCCACAGTTATAATGGCCGCGCCCTGAGGGGGCCGCCATATTAATGGCCGCCATATTAATGGGGTGCGATTTCCAGGTGAGTGGTGGAGGTAATAGAATCATACTCGTGCATGCTATGTGGGAACCCTGACAGGGGGAAGGGGGTAGGCCTATATACCTGACCACCATATATACCATGCTAGGGGGATGGGGGAAAATGGAGGGGTTCACATTGGCTGGCTTGTGTGGGAAGGGAAGGGAATATCTTAGTTTATCTGGGACAAGCTTACCCTAGTTTATCTGGGACAAGCTTCCTTGGACAAGCTAGATCATTCTGTCAGGGAACTGTCCCGGAAACTATTTCGAACCACTTCCTGGAATGATTGTGGTCATTGTGCAATAACTTAAACCAAAACGTAACGTTCTCACTTCCTCGGATGTCTGAGGAAGCACGTTTCCAGGGTATGGCCGTTTTATTTTGATAACTTGGATTACCGACCCGCCGCCGAGATTTTAGGCATTTTTTTTAAAGAATTTTTCTTTAAAAAAAAGACATGTTGAGCAGCAAAAGGTAGAATGAGACCTTTCAGATTGAGGATATGTCTCAACATATCTTCTTTAGATTACCCAATAACAGAGAATATACAGGTTTTCCATGCTTTTTTTTTTTTTTTGCCTCTACCCTTCGAAATATTTTGTGGTCTGGCTCCCCCCGTAGCGCAGCTTTTTCTTCCTTTTTTTTCCTTCGCCCTTCCAAAAAGTTGGAGCCAAAAGCCCGTAATCCAAGTTATCAAAATAAGGTGGCCTATTATCCTAGGTTTAATTATCTTTTGGAACATGGAAGAATAGTTCTTGTAAGGGTTTCTCATGTTGTTTCTTTTTCTGTCTGGGGAAGTAAGAGGTTCGTGGTAGGAAGTGAGATTGATGAAGCTATATGAGATATATGAGCGGTGTGTTTGGTTGAGTGGAGGGTACTGCCTATATACCTCTCAGAGTCAGAGTCTCAGACGTCCCGTTCTCTTTGACGTCCCAGTGGTCAGCCAGCCCCCCCTCCCACACTTCGCATGCTACATGACAATCTACCCCTCAGTAGCGTCCCTCGTGCGTTCCCCCAGCGTCTCTCCCCTACGTCCCTGATACACAGCCTCCAGTCAACCATACACCACCTCTACTCTACCCACAATCCACCTGCGTCAACACACACACCACTTCAAAGTGCGCATGTGCGGCATGCCTTACTTCCGCCTCGTCAACTTCCGGTTATGTGCCGCCCCCTCCCGCCAAAAGGTGGGATATCGTGGAGGTGGAGTATATTCGGGGGGGGGGGGGTGATGGTTCCATGTGTAGACCTCTTCATGAAATGACTACCATCAGAGAATGATTTCATGGTGGTATATGTGTACACTTCCCTAAATAAGTATTTAGAAAGAAGTATGAGGAAACCTAATCCATATGTCTTTTAAACACCCTAACAGTTTAGCCTCACTGTTTTTGTGATACTACTGATAGTTCCCTGTATTAATTCCCGTTAAGCCATCCCACCAAAATATTGACCTCTAGCCCTTTAAGAATAATATATCATAATGGTTTAATCCAGTTTGCCATTTTGCCGTCCCGATGACTAAATGTCACCCTGTCAATTAACTTGCAAGTGATGCATTTATGCATTATGCTGACCATCCGGGCTTGGGGTGTACAGTCACCCCCGGGAGGGTCGTCATGATGCACTAATGCACTTCTGGCGAGTTATGCGCTGGCGCTGTGTTGATGCGTTATGACTTCAACTTAAACAAAAACGCATTGAGGAATTATGGTAATTATGCTATATTGTGACTTTAATCCCACCAACCTTTGTAACTTCCAGGTCTACATGTATTTCTAATTTAAGTGCCAATCCCACTAATGTTTTTAGTCAGTGGGATTGATAATTTACCAGATGTACCTCAGATTGTCATCTGGCCAAGAAACAAATTCTTCTTTTTTTTTAAACAATTTCATACTTCAATGTTTATTTGATTAATATTGTGCATGCTTTGTACATTTCATAGATAATTTGTAAGTTTTACCCCCCCCCCCCCCCCAAAAAAAAAGAAGCTAAATAGATCTTCGAGTCGGGCCAAAAAGACAGGGTTGTGTGGGCCTTATCATTATTGACATGAGTGATGTACAGCGGGATGGAGGCTGGAGGTCCAGGAACCCATTTGTGCCTTCTGTAATCCCTTTAAGACCAACACCTTTATGTCAACACACGTTACCATACATAGCACCCCGCTACACGCAACGTTATGACGTGTAAATCATACCTTTATACAATGCACTGTACACACATGACCCAATACACACAGCCCGATACACATGCCACATTAACCCTTTAACGGCAGCAGGATGCCTCAATGCTTGATTCAGGGACGAACCATGAACTTGAAAACTACAAAAATTGCCAAAAACTGCCGTCAAAAATCTCATTAGAAAATCCTTATATTTTTCAGAAAGAACCCCAACGACCACCCACCACTGGATCCTCCCCTGCATGGCGTAATGTCTATTTGTCGGTATCATGCAGCACCAGTGAGTAACTCGCCGGCGCTGCATTGCTACAGCATGACGACCCCTTAGGAGTGTATGTATCATGTCACCAAGCACACTGCTGCCCTTAAAGGGTTAAAATAGTCTCCAACAGTCCCATTTCTAGGTATGCGGACAGAACATCTGCCGCTGGCCTGGGACGCATCTGGAGACTTTCAATGGTCGAATCCCCTTGTGTTAACCAATAGGAATAAGGCAATGTGTATGAAAGAGTCTGGTGGTGGTGGTGAGGAGGTGGGGGGGGGGGTGAAGAAGAGGGGAGGTTGTTGTAAAAGATGTTTGCGTCATCGATATAGAAGGGTTTGTTTGCTTTCTACGCTCAATATTCAATACAAATTCTAGCAGTGAGTTTCTGTGTGTGTGTAGAGAGAGAGGGGGTCTGGAATAAAGGCCTTTTCCTTGTTATCCAACATGGTAAATATGACAGTTATGTCTGATATAGAAAGTAGTATTCATGTATTACGACATGTCTCCTTCCTATATGGAAGACGCGCCCTGTTCCACCTGGCCTTGGTTATTAACTGTGACAACGGACCCAGGGAATATTGGATTCTGTACAATGCAGAGGTGTTCAAAGGGATATTGGTTGCTCTCCTCTGCAGCATCAAATGTGTGCAACTATACATAAAGGATGCTCCACTCGGATTACCCTTTCCGTCTGTCCAATAATCCATGTCAGGACAGTGTGAGAAGTCATGAAGTAGATCAGAGATGTTTACCCTAGAACCCCACAGTGTGAACTAGCATGCCTTCTGATCGTCATGATGCTTGAATGCAGTGCATCATGCCGACCCTATTACATTGTATAAGGTTGATAACATCCCATCTTCACCATGCACAGACCATGACCAATAACATCTCACGGACTCTCTGAAGAGAATGTTGACAAACCGGAAGTTATGCTGTCATTAACTGGCGCTAAGCTTTAGTCTGGTTTGGGGTGGAGTTGGGGGGGGGGGAGGATTTACAAGGGATGAATTGATGCAGTCGGATGAGACACGAGGATCGATGAGCGACTCGTTTGCAGGGGAGATCTCGCGAGGACTGTTGATGTCGCTCATTGAGGGCGCCCCGTCGGCCTCCATGAAATATGTATGACCGACTCATCTTACCCCTCCCACCACATACTGCCCTCATCACGTATTGACATTGCTCTGGCCCCCTATTATCGTCCAATGTCCTCTATTATCGCCCAATATCCGTTATTATCGCTCAGTCTGTAAACGACCTCCATCAGATGACAGTGACACGCTCTGACTGCGGGCGGCGACGTTTGCTCTCTTCCTGCCAACCGGAAACGGAAAGGCCAGGCCCGCGTCATTCTGCGCATGTGCCACCGGAAGTCTGGGAGTCGTCGTCTCTGTGCGTCCTGTGAGTAAACTGACATTGAGGAAATCCTGAGAACGATCAATCATCGTGTTCCCGAGGAAGACCTCACTCTCCTCTACAGTAGGAGGCATGTCATCCGGGCATGTCACACTACAGGACAGTTTGGTCATGTGAACCCTTGTGGTGGGATGTATTAAACAGGGATCTAGATGCTTGCCTTCCCTCCTTTCCTCATCCCCCCCCTCTTCATGCTTCCGTCCTTCCCTCTTTCTCTCCCCCACCCTTTTATTTCTCTGCGTATAAATAGGGATGCCTTTCAATAGTTTTGCAGGTTAGCCATGGATCAGGGAGCACTAACGTACACCCGCGACATACCAGCTCATTACTGCAATCACGTGACCTCTGTGAGAAAGGCAAAGGCTGTTCTCCAAGTCTCGTATTTGCTCGTGACTCCTCGTGAGATTCTATGGACGTGCCGTCATGTTTGCCGCGGGACGCCCAACGCGCCGTGCCGGGATTATCCGCCAGGGGACGCGCCATCACTTCCGGTGACGTCACGTCATGACGGCAGAGGCTCCCACTGGGTGAGCTGAAATTGATGACGTAAGGAACGTCTCTTCAGCCCCGCGTCCCAAAGACTGCGCACGCGCACTGACACCCAGGTTATACCCCAGGGAATGTACAGGTGTATGGGGTGAGGCGGTGAGATGTGTGTGTTTGGGGGGGGGGGGGGGGGGGGGGGGTAGGCAGGCCTTTGGTAAGTTCAATCAGTGAAACTCATAATATTGCCATCCTACAAGTTTTTAAATTTTTTATTGAATTACTCTCTTCTAGCTTACGCTAAAACAAGACTTGTGCTCAGCAGCAAAGATCCAAGTGACCTCTCCTGGAACGTAGAGGCAACTGAGGCATTAAAATGTCTGCCTCGCCAGGTATGAATAATCTCCTTTTATACTAAAATGCTTCACATTGATTCCTAAAATTCCTGTTTCTTCTTCTTTCTTTTTACTCTCGATAATCACATTTCCCTCTCTCTTTATATCAAAGAGAATATAATAGGAGACCTTAGATCAGATATCACTGTCCTCTAAGTCCTTGTAAGAGGATAACCGCACGTACACTCAACCCTTAACCCTTTAAGGACAGCATGATACCCCAAGGCAACATTTGTCATCCTAGTGCAATAAGGCAGCACCGGCCGGTATAACTCATCGGTGCATCGTGCCGACCCTTCAGGGGTGTATCAAGCTCATATCGTCGGCATGATGCATCCATGCAGCCCTGGCGAGTTACGCGCCAGGACTGCATTCATGCATCACCACTCCAAATGGCTTCACACGGGTCTAAAGGGTTAAACAAACCTCTACACTCACCCAAGCATCCCCGCATGGCGTGAGGCTGACCACGGCCTGTTTACCTGCTGATTGCTGCCTGAGTTAATTCTCTAATCCCTCTGTAATCTTGCTGTAATCTGCCTCACCTGGCTGCCCCCGCACAAGCCGCTCCCCCCGGTAGGTGGCGGCATCAAAGGGAGGATCAAAGGCGCCGCCTGGCGGTGATTACAGGTAGGTGCAGGTGAGTGCCGCCAGGTGACGCGTCAGGGGTTAATAGGGGGCGGTTTGTGTACACATGACCCCCCCCCCCCCCCACACACACACACACCGGTCAGTTAGAGGTGGACCCCTGCTGCCGACCAGACTGACCATTATGGATCTAGAACCGATCAGTCGGTACCTCTGTTATGTGCCTCCGCTCTATGGGTTGTTCTTGGGCGTGGCAAGCAGTTTTAACGTAGAGTGGACAAGGGGGTTTGATGACCCTCATATTACCCCCTTTTTTAAACCTTTTTTTTGGGTTGGATCAAAATTGGAGGGTTGCCACGCCCCTGCATTGTTCTGTAGTTTATAATATTAATTCTCCCTTGCTTTGCCCATGTGATTAAACAATTTCAAACTGAATAAATGTTTAGATTAATATCTTGGTCTCTAATCGTCAGAGGTGCCTCCTACTTCGCCCTTGTTTTGAAGTTATTGGCACAATCGCCGTCCCTCTGTCCGTCTCTCCAAGAGACTTGCCATTGCTCTATCTAACCTGTGATGCTCAACCAAGATAATGTAGAGGCTTGTTGGGTTTACGGGTTGCTGTACATATAGTTCTAAAGTACTTGGATTACAGCAGCCACACGCACACCCTGTCTGAACGATAATAGATGAACACCCAGTGGGCGATAATACGTGCACACCCCGTGAGCGATATTAAGTGTAGCGGAAGACACCCAATCATCCTCCCTTTGTAGTCTCGTCGGCCGCGTGACTTGAGCCTCGTCCTGGGTATTGTAGTCGCGCGATGCCCACTTTGTAGACGCCCGGGTGATGCCCCGTGTGGGAGCACTTAACCCTTTAAGGACAGCATTGTGTATTAATGCAGTATGTCCCTTTGCCTATGGTTATGATGCATGTATTCAGTTTTGGCGAGTTACTCGCCAATGCTCTATTCAAGCATCACACAGAACTAAGGAGGGGGGGGGGTAAATGCACACCCGAAGGCATGAGGCATTTATCGTGACGATAAAGGACATTAAAAGTGGTATGTGTCCAATAAAGGGTTAATTGTCGTATAACAAGGGTTCACGTAAAGGGTTGAGGAAGGGTTTGTTGTCGGGTACACTCGGGGTTTGTCGGCCTTTGTCGGGTTATGACCGACTGAAGGCATCACTGATCGCCGCACGCCAAGTGTGAATAAAACCAGCGGTGTGTGACCAGCGGATACCGGAAGTCACGCCAGCAACAAGCAGAGTGAGCAGTGAGGGCTGCCGGGAAGGTCAGATCAAAGCCCATCTCACACAATATACATGAATACCTTCAGGGCAAAGAATACTACAATTTGTAATAAGTATGCTTGTACCTGCCCTATGCGTGTACCTGCCCTAGCATATTAGCCAAACAGAGCCGCTCCTAGAAATTACATTTTTCAATAACTTTATATTTTCCGGTAATTTTGGAGCTCTAATTTTCCCAATACAATCATTAAAAAAAAAAGGAGAAAAAACTAGCATCCTATCTTTTGAAATAATATTCTAAAGCAATGCGCTCCATTCATGAACGTTGTCATGTCTGAACGAACAAACTTTTTTCCTTTTCTCTAAAAGTAACTAAAATTAAACAAGAACAGATTTGAGAATATTATCCTGCAGAAAATCAATTGGTACAGGCCTGATCGTGGACATTGCCTCGCAGTGATTGTATTACGTTGTAATTATATTGGGCGTAACTAGTAACTTAATGTCAGTGGGGGTGTAGTGTGCACTACCCATTAGCCCCACCACTGACCCCTACCAGCATCTACCAGGGCACTGGGGGAGGATGCAATTGTATCAACCACCACATGCTCCTACAGGCACAACTCTACATGTACTACATGTATGTCAACATAACAACTATAAACATGTGGTTGTCATGACTTCAAGAAATGTACTCTTTGGTCAGGTCCTTTGTATACTTTAGACACGTTTTTATTTAGTTCTCTATCATGTGGTTTAAGAACCAGGGAATATTTCTAGGATTTTCCACCGATCAGATTATTGATTTCTATCTCAGAGTCTTTATTCCAACGGTCAGTATGTTATTTTACACGATCACTTCCTGATACTCTGGTAATTCTTTCCTCTATTCTAGGCTTCTGTGTGTACAGTATGGCACGTGACACTGTACCCTTGTTGGGCCTTGGGATCCCCAGTTTAAACCATTGAAGGGCAGCATAGCGCCTTATTGTCAGTGATACAGTTGAACATGATGCAATTGAGTATGATGCATTTGAGCATAATGCGCTACCTATGCACTGGGTTGATCCATTCCCAAAAGGTCTGCTTGATACGCAAGTACTCATTCATGCATCATGCCGATACAGGGAATTCAAGTACTACTGCATTTAAAGGGTTAAGCGTTGGATCTCTTATCATCGCTATAGAAACTACAGAAATTAAAAATTTCCCAACAAGGTCCATCAAAAGGAAACGCCTGTTGGAAGTCCAAAAGTCAATTATTTTGTTAAGTGTCGAAGACAAAGTGTATTATTGTGGTATACCACACAGCACTCCAAGTCTCTCTATAAACAACACATGGTGGTTCTGTGGCACCACACACTCAAAAAGTAAACTTGTCTCCAGACTCGTCTAAGTGACCATCATAAAATAAACATGTCAAAAGTTGTCTAACCTATCAGGTTACCATCCCACAAATAGAATCTAGAACTAGCAAATGTCGGGTTTTGGGCTGGCACATGTCAAGTGGGTCTTCTCCCTCCAGCTAGAAGACCCGCTTCCTTGTCCCTTAGACAAGTTTTTAACCCGTTTATTTTGTAACCGTCACTTAGAAGAGTATGGAGAGTTTACTTTTTGAGTGCACATGGCACCACACAGGAAGGAGGTGAGACGGGAAGTCTGGGGGATGGGTCTGGGACTGTCCATGTTTCAGGATGTAGCAGGATGTAGAGTAGCAGTAGACGAGTAGCGCACTTATGAACACTGCTACACCTCTGAAACCTGGGGGATTTCCCCATGATTATTATGATCCTAAATCACTGCGTCTCTTTATCTGAGAGTAAGCAACATTTGTAAATAATTATAGATTAGGGTCTATAACATCTGCTTCCCATTCGCATTTTATTATCATCATTGCTAATTACGTCCATTCAGATTTTCATATTTTTGTATGCAATGCTTAGTTGTTGGATCTTATCATAATTCTCTCTATTCACTCCTTCCGCTCTTTCTCCTTTTACCTGTACACGCCCGTCCCCACGTCCCCCTTTAATACCGTTACACCCCGTTCCCATCCATAGATGATTCCACTCATGTACCTGATAGTGAATGTTCACAAATGACGTCAAGACGTCACCTGCCATGGTGAGTGTGAAATATAGAGTTCAGAAACGTAACCTGACCCAGGTCATTCATTTATATTATGCTAATTTACCTCAAATGGTGACAGCGATACGTCGGGGGGGGGAGGTGTTTCAAAAGTTCCCAACATACATTTTGTATGTGACGTCATGTGTGAACTGTGACGTCATGTGTGGACGTTCCCATATACCCCTCTTAGTCTCCCCGGGGGACCTCGGGGCATGGCAGCACAGTGCAACAATCCCTCACGGAGGTCGGCCGCCATTTTAGTTGGACACGGATGCCGCTGGTGCCCTCAGGTCCTTACAGCGAGGATACTTAACCCTTCAAGGGCGGCGTAGTGCTTTAATGACATCTGTCATGATGCATGAATGCAGCCCTGGCGAATCTACACGCCAAGGCCACATTCATGCATCACGGCGAGCTTATGGGGTTGATGCACTCCCGAAGGGAGCGCATCAATGATGCATTACAGCAATCTTGGCGCAGGCTGCAAGCATGTATCATGATGATAAAGTTGATACCGCATTAATACAATGTGCTGCCATTGGAGGGTTAAAAAGCAGCGACATCCAGAGAATGATGGCTTCAAAATGGCGCCCGGAGCGGGTGGGCAGCGGGCCGGTGCCATCCATCTTAGGCCGCTTACGTCTTTAATAAGATGCACCCCGACTGGCCCCCGTGCCCGCTCCCTTTTACAGACTGCAGGCTAAAACAATAGAGCACTGACAACCACTCTGCGGCCCGCTGTCCGCCCGCCCGCCGGCAACAAGCGCCATCAATCTCCGCACTTAAAATGTCGTCTGCGCCTTTTGGCGGGAAAAACTTAAAACTCGCGAAAAACGTGAATTTTTCACTGAGAAATCCCAGGAAAATACTGACATGGGATCCATAATGGCCTGCAGTGTTTTCCGCGTGTGGTCTGATGAAAAAGTAGTGAAAAATTGATGATGTCTGGGGGTTTGTGGGTGATAGTGCTGACATGGAAGGATTAAAGCAATCACTGCCCTGCGGCTACCATCCCATCATGCAATTCTGTGGCCACGCCAATCCAGGGTCTGCTCCGTCCATCTGCTCCCAAATTTACTTCAACCAGTCCCACTTTATACCAAAACTATATAATGTCATAAAGTTTTTCCCTTTCTACGGCCTCGGGTCAGTTACAGGGGTTTTTGAACACAATAAATACTACCAATATGTATATACATGGCTATAATATCTAAAGAATAATGTAACAATGCTGTCCAGGACATTTTCATTTCAAATAGACTTATATTTTTTGTATTTTTTATTTAAATATACAGCAGTCCAACATTATAGCACTCCAATGCACTATATGGATATATATCTAAAACTGGACATCGACATCCATGTAACAGAAAGCTATATTTATTAGAAGTAGAAATCCATGAATATCTATATGAAGGAGAACACCATGTTCATGCCTATATGTCTGTGTGTATGTTCATTTCAAAATTCAAGATTGCAACCATTGATTGAATGCCACCATGCTTTCAATGTAATCTCGAATTGCAGTTGCAGTAGTTTGATACTAATGAAAAAAAATCTATTCTATTTTTCTTTCATGAACAGTTGGCATCCCATAGATTCAAGATGGCTATCACTTATTGAATGTCCCGATGGTTGAAATGCAATCTTGACTTGTAGTTGCATTAATTTGATACTATCAAAAAAACAAATCCTATTTGATTTTTCCTTCATTCAACCCATTCAAGATGGCTACCATTTACTAAATGCCACAATGCTTTCAGTGCAATGAAGAATTGTAGTTGCATTAATTTGATATCTATATAAGAACATTTCTATTTGATACCTTTTTCAAACACAGTTGGCACCCCATAGGTTTAGGATGGCCACCATTCATTGAATGCCACAATGCTTTAAATGCAATCTTGAAATGTAGTTGCATTAATTTTAAACTGTTAAAAACATCCAATTTAGTTGGTTTTTTTCATGAAGAGTTGGCACCCCATAGGTTCAAGATGGCCACCAATTATTGAATGCCATAATGCTTAAATGCAATCTTGAGTTGCTGTTGCATTAATTTGATTCTTAAAAAAAAACTTTCTTTTTTTTCTTTCATGAACAGTTGGCACCCCATACATTCAATGTGACTACCAGTCATTGCATGCCACAATGCTTTAAGTGCAATCACAAATTGTAGTTGCATTAATCTGATACTAATAAAAAAACTAATTCTATTCTTTTTTTTATTTATGAACAGTTGGCACCCCATATATTTAAGATGACTACCATTCATTGAATGCCCCGATGCTTGAAATGCAATCTCGAATTGTAGTTGCATCAATTTAATGCTAATAAAAAACAAATTCTTATCAATTTTTCTTTCATGAATATTTGGCACCCCATAAGGTGGCCACCATTCATATTAATGCAAATAGAATGCTTCAAGTGCTATCACGACTTGTAGTTGCATTAATCTGATACTAAAAAAAAAAAATCTATTTGAATTTTCTTTCATGAACAGTTGGCACCCCATAAATTAAAAATGCACCCAGCACCCAGGTCAACAGCTATATACAGACACGTGTACCTCCCCTGCCTGTTCTCCTTCAATGCACAGTGAAGAGGGTGGGAGGGGGTGACCATCAACAGTGCATAAACACTTTGATTGGATGACAATGCAGTTTTTATATTACAACCTAAATTTGTGCAACGAAAATCATCAAGAAATACTAAGTATTTTTTCCAAAGAATAGCTTTTCTAGAATGGCTCGGTATTCAGGAATCCTACTGCGAATAAAAAAATGTCAAATTCTAATTCTAAATACCTGAAAATTGAGAAATGCTGACGTTCACGGGTTATGTAGGAAATGTACTAAAAACAGCAAAAAAGGGCAACAAAACCCTAATTTTCTCAAAAACTGTTCAGTAGGATTTTTTCTAACTGAGGTTCCACTGTTTTCTACCCTCATATTACACATTGGCATAGAGAATATATTGACACCTAGTCAGGATTTTGCGCTAGGAGCAATCTGTGAGGCGAAAAACAGCCAAAATGAGCCACTGGTCTGAAGTATAAAACTGGGCATCGATCACTATAGAGCTACAAAGAGACAGAGAATCGATGTCCAGTAAAAAGGTTTATTTAGCATCCGGAAAATGTTTCCGCTACATCGTGAAATCAAATAACCTGAGCAAGGACAGAGTCATCAATTTTGGAACGTTGTCAAATAATAATATATTATGCCACCTACTATTAACTACCTCGTTGTAGTCGCATACACTTAAAAATCTACAAAAATAAATAAAAACTATAGCAATTCCGGACATCCCTATAGATCCACCCCTCATTTCCTGACCTGAAACCCATCCTTTTTATCAGAGTGTGTGTCTTTGTGTGTCACCCCGTGTATCACACAGTAACCATAGTGTCCCTGACCTGTGCTCTTTGAACTGAGCACATCCTCCCGCTCATGCACCCACCCCGAGCTGCTCCCGCCGCCTGAATCAGCCACCTCTGTCAACAAAATGGCCGCCATCTTGTCCAAGGGTCACTATGACAACAGAGACGCCCCCATGATTATCATGAAAGATGACGACGTGGATGGAGGACACTTTGGTCTCTGCTGGGAGTCACGTGTGACCTTTGGACGGGGAGGGTCTGGCTTCTACTGAGCTACTCCTCATCATCTGTCATCTGGTGTAGGGAAGGAAGCCCTTTAACCCTTGTTCTGTGCTGGAGGTTGTGTGTGTGGTGGTGGGGGGGGGGGAGACAAGTGTGTAAGTGGGAGAGTAACATGTGGCCATCTCTGAGGTGTTCCTTTACCATCTAACAGTGCAGACCTTTTGTACTTTGTATCATGTCTATGTCAAGTATTCTACGTAATTATTGTTGATTTAGTATATTATGATACTCATTCTGTATGATTATTGTGGGTTCACTATCATGATACTTATGATAGATGGATTGGTAATAAAGTGGTGTATTCAAAAGGATAAAAAGTAACCTGTTCTGTTTTTTGCAAATCTTCATACCGACAATGGGGAGATATATGGACATTTATGGCCAGTGTTCGTGTCATAAAATGATGTTAATTTTGTCAGCCTTATCAACTAACCAAGGGCAGCATATTGTTGCTATGCACTGATGCCATTTTGTCGTCATGATGCCGTATCATTGTTAGGTGGCAACAACCAGGTAACTCGCTGCTACTGTATTGATGTATCATATGCTGCAGGGTTGAAACATTTCCGCAAAGATAACCAATGCTGATGAGTATTTCGTCGGCAGCATGGTGACAAATGAACATGGTACTTCAGGCTGTGTCTCACGACCTTGGTCCAATGTTTTTGTCTCTGACTGGGTGCCGTCTCTGACCGGGTGCCGTCTCTGACCGGATGTCATTTGGGAGTTTAGTTTATCTTCTACCAACAGCAGGAGGCTAATTATAGTTACATAACAACTGCCATAACGTTTTTACAAATCATAATATATATATGAGTATATGTTAAAAATTAAAAAACACTTCCTTCTGACACCAGGTCAGAGACGGCACCCGGTCAGAGACGGCACCCGGTCAGAGACGGCACCCGATCAGAGACAAAAACATTGGCTCAATGTTGTGCCTCTACATGGGTCCTCAAAATATTGACCGTGTCGCCGTGTCGATTTTTAGCAAAGGGGCCGTGTCATTGTGTCGATTTTTAGGTATATAAGAACTTAGAGAAAAAACCCTGTGGGTCGATTTTTATCCCTAATTTTCCTGTGTCCGTCGATTTTTAAAATGGCCTAAAAGGGCTGTGTCGCCGTGTCGCTCGTGTCGATTTTTACCCATGTAGAGGCACAATGTTGTGAGACACAGCCTTCAGACCTTTATAGGGATGGTGAGGATTTAGTCGGTTACCAAGTGTGCTCTTAACTATCAGTTGTAGGGAGACCACAGACAACTATATGCCGTACCGTTGTCCCCATCCCTCTGATCCCAAATCCACCTGTCCCCAGACCGCACCTCTGATCCCCAACCCAACCCACCACCTGTCCCCAGACCATCCATCTCCATGGCCCCACCCTGGTGTCCGCGACGAAAAAAAATGTCTGTGGAAGCCATATTGGTTATTGGTGCCAGACCGTCCGCCACCAGAACATCGCTGACGTCCTTTTGTTACAACACCTCTGATTGGACCAGATGAAACGACTCGCCCTATTGGTTCATCGGCGTCAGAGGAGAGAGAAAGGGAGGAAAGTGTGAAGCCCCATCAAAAACCTGACCCCCCCCCCCCAGCTCCCCCTCTCCCCAATCCAACACCACCCGACCCCCACCTCATCCCCACCAACTCAGCTCAGAAAATTGTTGGGGCGGGGGACAAATCAAAAACAAATTTGTAGTAATTGCCTCACTCCTGGGAAGTCCATCAAGGGTCGGTGAGCGATAATAGGTGGTGAACAGGCGCCGCCCTCTGTCTCCGCCACACTGATGCCACCGCCCCCCTGCGGCTAACGTGGTAAGCAGAAATGCGTGCGCACATCGCAGGGGCATCAAATGTCGTCACTTGCGGGGCTTGGGGACTCGTCGGGGCGCCATATTGGGCCGCCCTAATCAAAGGAAATAGACGAGATAAAATGGCGCCCTGCCTAAATGAACGCGGATCAAATGTCACCGGTGCTGGCCCACTGCCTCTGAAAAAAAGGGCAGGCCAACCAACGTCACCACTAGTCTAGTACCTATATGGGGTGCCTTTGGAGAAGGAAAGCAAGCCTCTGAACTGAGAAGAATCCATAGGCACTATGTATATTAATTTTGTTGGAATTACTGTTAATTGGAGACCATGGAATTTTGAAGTGCATCCCCTCTCCCACCATACACAATGTCTTTAATCAGTATTTGTCATCTGGTATGGTTTGATTATGTCCCGTATTTGTTTCATTTGTCTCTCTCATCCAATTCCATTGGCAAGCAATGACGACCACAAGGGTCCCATTCTCAACTGCATCTCACTTGTGAAATAATTATTGAATTAAAAGTTTATAATAGCGTTAAGGCGTGAATAAATGCATGTACCGTTATTTACAAACATGGTCTCTCACACATTCATCAGAAATCCTTACGTGGGGCCGAAAGTAGGCTACAGAAATAAAGTTAGCTACTGATTGTATAATTGTATCATGGAGGAGGAGGTTCTATAGTCCGTAGATTACCAAGGCACATGCAGTGTCACATGCTTTATACAGGTAGATCTTCATGGTGATACATGGACTATCACAATACAGATCTCATAGTCATAATTATGACACATGGTTATGCATATAATATACAGAGGCGTTGGTGGGGGGGGGGACCCTAACCACCTTTAAATATTGGCTTTTATGCATGATGCTCAAATATTAAATTATATAGACTTATTTGAGTCCCATTTTAGTTCTAATGGGGGGCCCAGGCCCCTCTGCCCCTACTTTTCGCTATGCAGGAGAAGTAAGGATTGGAAATTGTTTATTTTTTCATATCACAGTCTTGACTGATTATTTTGATTTTTTTTTGTCGGGGGGGGGGGGGGAGGCAAACATATTCAGCCCCCCCCCCCCTTCTCAGTGATTGGGGGCCCGGGCCCTGATCCATTTACTTTCCCAGCTGCACCCTTTCCCTGTGATGTTATTCATGAATTTTCCCCAGCTTAGACATTCCTTAAACTCCAAGCAGACTTTCCTTGAATTCCATCAACTCAGTGTGAATTAATAATCCACTAGAAGTGTGTTCGCTGACCCTGCGATGTAGAGTCAGCACGGTGTCAGATTCCTGGACGTATAATATTGGCACAGTCTGATTGAAGCAAGTATAACTTGTGATACGATAGCTAGGACCCTGTCTAGGACAGGACTGGTATTTTAATCCCTAATCCTAAAACGTGTAGTGGGACATCTACAATAGGTTTCTAATGTGTACATCTATTGCTGGACACCTGAGAAGAGAATAGGAACCAGGAGAACAAGAGCCAAAAGAATGAAAAGGTTTTACCCAGCTTAAACACAAGTGGTACATCCCCCGTCCAAGTCCTTCAGGTGTTCTCTCACCTGGTACATCACAACTCTGTGACGTCATACCCATGACGTCACAGACACGTCATGTGACGTCACAACCACCCTCAGAGACAATCATCTCATCCCGGCTATCACTGGTGCCGTCCTCTGGTGGACAAACACAACATTAACCACATGACGTAACTAGCTCTAGGACGTACCTGTGTACGTCACAGAGACGCCCTCTGGTGGTTAAGGCAAACAACGCCCTCCCTAAACCACTTAAGGAGACAACAATAGACTCGGGGGATGTCGGTAACGGTATGTCTTACATACTGAGCGTTTCCTCCTTAACCCTTTAATAACGATGTCGTTCTTTAATTCAGTCCTGGTGTGCCCTTTTGTCGTCATGATGCATGTTTTGGTGAGTAAGTCAACGGGACTACATTCATGCATCATGCCGACGCCAAACAGTTTCTACACTCCCGAAGGGTGGGTATGCTGCACCTTTGACGCATCATGCTGTCCTTAGAGGGTTATAGAAGGTATATAGAACCCCTCAGGTAAGGTGGGCTGAAAGGGTTAGAGAACTGCGTGCGCTGTATGAGGGGGCGGGGGAGGGGTGGATGTTAGGGGGATGAACAGGCGACTCAACCTGAAGTAGGGGTTGAGGTTAGACATTCAAATCGAAGAGAAATGTAGTTGGAGATTTTGAGGGAGGGTAATTAATAGGACCTCAAAAATGCCATCGGCCCTTCATGTAATCCAGACTGTGTTGGACATTAATTTATTGTGCAGTGTGTCCCAGCAGTAAAATAGTGTTTCATTTTAAAAAAAAATATCTAGGTAGTGATCATTATTTAACAACTTCGTGAAGTGTAGGGGGGGGGGTGATATTGACCCTTTTCAGTGGGAAAGCCGGTGTGTTGCTATATATCAAAGGGAATCATAACAACAGTCAACAAAGGGTATAACGTATTGAAGCACTATGCCGTCCTTAAATGGTTAATGTGATACTAAAGACTATGATGGAAGGGCTCGGCTGGAAGGACCTTTGCCTTTGACGCCAAATAAAACACCAAGGCAATGCCCCAGTGCCCCTTACATAAAGATACCCCTGAGCTACCACATAACTCCCCGTCACACACAGGTGCCTTAAGTTAGCGTCCAAATCTGGTGTATTCACCTGGAAAAGTCCAATCAACAGGTAAATAAAGGCATCAGGGAGTATGCAGCCATTTCCCTCAAGTGTTGTTTTATTTACTTACAACTATTTCCCCAACACTCCATTAGCCTGCCCTAATATCGCTCATGAAGCCCAAACAGAGCCACCAACTGCCACAATGTTTACCTTGTCACCATGGAAACTGACCAGCCTCCCCACTCAGGGGGTTGTGGCAGCAGTGTGTGTTACCATGGTAACCTAATCCTTAATGTAGACCTGGGCAGGTCAGGCTTAGGGAGTCAGGTGAGGGCCCCAGTACCTAAATGTACCCGCCTGCGGGGTGGGTAGTGGTCAGGGCACATTTAGGTAGCCCTTTGTCCTGAGGCCCGTTACCCTGGAGGTGTGTTAGATGGTGTTGTCACAGTGGACAGTGGGTCATGCTCCCTGTATAGCGTTCATTCATGACTACCCGACGAAATGCATGAAGGCATCAAGCTATTCAAAAACTCAAGGGTATACCCCGGGTATATCAATAAGATAAGGGATGAAAAAGAGTAAAGAGAATAGTGTGATGATAACCACACTAGATTGTATCTACCGGTATGTATATATGCAAAACGACCGTCTGTAAATCCACCAGTGAAAACACCCATGCACATATAAGGAAACCCCATGATCAAATTAAAGTTTGACCAGTAAGCCTTACCTCATAGAATCTGGCCAGGATATTCTGAATTTCAAGTAATAGACATTTAATGCCTCCAGCATTTGACAGAGTGGGGCTTCTTATGTTTAACTCTTTAACCTTTAAGGGTATCATAGTGCTATATTGCACTCTGTCCATGGTTGGAGGAAACATCCCTGGCGAGTGACTCATTAGACGGTGATACACTCCTAAATGCTCGCCATGATGCACCAACGCAGTTACTCGCCGCCACTATATTGGTCGATGAAAAAATAAACATGAGATGACAAAGTCGTCCTTAAAGGGTTAATGGTAACAATGGTATAACCACAATGTCCTCTACAACATCCACCAATTATGACACTATTGCTGCACCACCTACTCTGATTGTTGTTGTTGCTGTTGTTGTTGACACAACAGCAGGCCCTCATTGGGCCCTGTTCCTGCACAACATTGGCTTCCGTATTGGGGCTTGGTTTACATAGGGACTTAGTGGGTTAGTTAATTTACACAAAGTGCACTGACTACAAATGTGTCTTTGTCAGCAGCTACTGGCCGTTATAAGCCACCTGTATATTATACATTATGTTGTGAATCCGACTAACCATGTCCAGACAAGGTGTCACCGTTGTAGACATTACTAAAAATCTGTGACTTGAAACCCTCTTTGTGCAAAGGACTTTTTTTTAAATTTGACAGTTTTGATATGTGTAACCACAACTATGATGTTTTAGAGAATTTAGCCTTTATTACTACACTCAGACTCAGTGGCGGGTAGATGATTCTGAAATGCAGTGGGCATGTTATCGGAAAAATTCTCGCTTCTTGAATTTGGAGCCAAGGTTTACATTAAGAAAACAAATTTTGCCCAAATGCTCGCCATGATGCACCAACGCAGAACTTTACTCGCCGCCACTACATTGGTCGATGACAAATAAACATGAGATGACAAAGTCGTCCTTAAAGGGTTAATGGTAACAATGGTATTACCACAATGTCCTGCTACAACAGCCACCAATTATGACACTATTGCTGCACCAACTACTCTGATTGTTGTTGTTGCTGTTGTTGTTGACACGACAGCAGGCCCTCATTGGGCCCTGTTCCTGCACAACATTGGCTACCGTATTGGGGCTTGGTTTACAGAGGGACTTAGTGGGTTAGTTGATTTACACAAAGTGCACTGACTACAAATATGTCTTTGTCAGCAGCTACTGACCGTTATAAGCCACCTGTATATCATACATTATGTTGTGAATCCGACTAACCATGTCCAGACAAGGTGTCACCGTTGTAGACATTACTAAAAATCTGTGACTTGAAACCCTCTTTGTGCAAAGGACTTTTTTTTAAATTTGACAGTTTTGATATGTGTAACCACAACTATGATGTTTGAGAGAATTTAACCTTTATTAATACACTCAGATTCAGTGGCGGGTACAGGATTCTGAAAGGCGGTGGGCATGTTATCGGAAACATTCTCGCTTCCCGAATTTTGAGCCAAGGTTTACATTAAGAAAACAAATTTTGCCCAAAGAGGGGGGAGGGGCGCTCTCTCTTAATCCGCTACTGCAGTACTCAATGTGTCCCCTTCCTAGAAGTGTAAAATAATACAAACCGACCACCATATATAATTATATAAGTTGATACAAAGTAAAATACCAACTGCAGCCAAGAACATCCTCCTCCTCAAGACCTACCCTTCACGACCCACTTCCCCTGGACACTTCATATCAGTTATATGAATCTGCCATGAGGTATAAGGCACACTGAGGCTGTCTGTACCAGGAGGAGCCATCCCGCACCTGGAGGAGGTGTGAGGGGGGGGGGGCAGGGCAGGGGATTCATCAGCCCATCCCAGCTGGATTGAAGTAGGCTGCAGACATCATATGATATTTCTGTTGAGAACATCTCACCTCCCAAAAGATCTCCACCTGTCTCCAGCCTATCATTTTTCCCATCATGGCCTTTAGGCCCCTTCAGAGCGTCTTCCACTCTCCTGGTGGGTTATAATCGTTTTTATCTACATCTTGATGCACATGGGCAAATGTACATTGAATAGAATCATCATAGATACACCTAACACACGTGTTAGTCACTTAGTGCATTGTAATATTTGTTCATGTATACATGCAACATACAATAATGAGACGTCCACGCACATATAACCCTACACAATATACACGTGTTGTATGCTTATTTGGATTTCATCGCATTAGTGCCATCCCCCTACCTAATTTTAAAGATAAAGCCTTTAACCAAGGGATTAAAAAAGTCTACAGTGTCACGCCACAAAACCCCTTATTATACCTTCATCAATTGTATTACGTCATATTACGTCATATTACGTCATAATTATGATTTATGATTATTAATATTCATATTTATTATTATTTGTAATACGCACAATACTTTATACATATTTTCAATCCATATGTCCATCAAAGTACACCTAGACGTCAGACATACCTGTTACTCATAAAGCCAAGCATAACTGACCCCCACACATAATTAATCCATAGATCACAAGCAGACCCTTATCCCAGGGACAATAGGTAACGGTCAGCCCCTCCAGACGACAAGGCACCGACCGGTCACCTATACACAATATGTTGACCCCAAGGATTAACTGTCAACACATAAAACAATGCTATAAAGCTGGACACCCTTAATCAGTGTGGCACCGCCAAAGCCACTTGAGCCGGCTGGAGACCACCTGGAGGCAGGCGACAAAGCCCCCACGTGTGCATGCTACTTATTATGTAATCCATTACCCATAATGCACTGGACCCAGGCTCCCCACCCGCGGTCCAGCGCACACCACATGTTAAAGCCATGAATATATAATTATCCAATCAAATGTCAAATGTATATTATCCAATGAATACCACTGTTACATCTACTTCCGGTCACATGGGCACCCCCTCCACCTGCCGGGCACCTGTACTTATACCCCGGTCAGATGGAGGAGGAAATCACTTATCATCTTGCAACCATCAGTAACTTATATACTGAGCCCTAGTGACTGGTACTCTGATATTAATATTATTATTAATAAAAGATACCAAGTATTGAAACTGACGTCTCACCTCATCTTTACGCCCTCATTGATGTGGAAGGGTTTTCCCTAGCCACAGAGTGGTAGAGAACCGGGCAACCTTCAGCTACCTGCGACCATGAAGAAATTTTTTAATGCAGAGACACCAGTCCCTCAGTGACCTATCATCACGGAGGCACACTAGGAGCCAGGGACCAGCACCAACATCAGGTCTACAACCCACCAGGAGGAAAGGACCAAGCAACAACAAGCACATCACCAAGTCCACCTCCTGCATCTACAAGGACACAGTAAGACATTCTAAAACAACACTTATAGACACTGTACCTATTATACCTATAGACATAGCTACCCCACCCACCTCTCCCATTCGTGTTGAACCCACTGTCAACATGGCCGGAGACGATCAGGTAGAGGTAGAAAGACAACGAGAACTAGACGATAGGATATCAAGAAAATTAGATGAGCAACTAGCGGCCCATAAGGCAGAGCTAGAAAGACTGAAATCTGATATATCAGAATATAGGAACAACAAGTCCATTAGCGACCTAGCTAGCGCCATATCAAAAGCAAGCAAATACACCATCCGTGAACCTATCAAATTCTCCAAACCAGACATTAAGATGAGCACCAGAAAGTGGTTCACCGACCTAGAACGTTTTGTAAGGCTTAAATACCCTCAAGAAGATCATCCCATCCATGTCACTTGTGCAGTATATCTAGCTGGACCAGCGTACGAATGGTACAGTATTCAGCCCACTAGTGTACAAGACGATTATGACCTTATAAAGAAGGGACTCATTCACCACTTCAAGGATGTCGAGAACGACATCAAACTATTGACACTGTCCCCATTTGACCCCACCCTACACACCATGGAAGAATGGCTAAAGGACGCCAACACCCACTTCCAAAACAAGGGGGTGGACATAGAAGCTGCCATTATCCAGGTAGCCACTGTACTAAATGAGGACTACCGAGAGGCGATCAGAGCGGAAAGTCCTACTACATGGGCCTCCCTCTGTAGAGCACTCAGGTGTGCATACCTCTACAAGAAGACCTCCACACACAAGGTATCATCCCTATCCAACAACACCCTAGACCCAGTCATAGCGGCTCAGCTAAGGGAGAAGGATAGGGAGAACGAGAAACTAAGAGACCTTCTTCAGAAACAACAGGAAGTTATGGAGACGGAACATACCGTGGCTGCTATGGGGGGTGGTAAACCAAAACCCACCTACCACAAACAAGCAGCTACACCTACACACCAGTCTCCACCAACTGACTTTGCATTACCACCCAACTATAGGGGGAGGAGAGAGGACTTCGACATCAACTATGTCGACAACATCAGGAAGGCACGCTCAATGGGCCTCATCCCTCCCACCCATCGATTTAAAGGGGGACCCAAAGACATCATAACCCTTCTTCAAACGGGTTCCCTACCCCCACATCACTTCAAGCTCATCCAGAGCCAACAACAACAACAACAAAGGTGGCAGCCACAACAGCAATCATGGCAGCCACCACCACAACAACAACAACAATGGCCACAACAACAACAACAACAACAATGGCCACAACAACAACAACAACTTCAACTTCAACCAACGCCACAAAACCCCACTACACAGTACACCATGGCACAGCTCGTCAGCATGATGAACGACCTCACCAAGACGACGGGAAACTAGATTGTCATCCTATGGATAGGCCTCATCAGGATGACAAAACAGTCCCCAACACAGAAGACACAGCATCGCCCATCGACATCACGCCACATGACCCACAGACAATCCACAACGCTGCACCAGTGCGCGGGAAACCTGCCGACGTCCAAGCTACTCTGGAAGTCGTCCCCCCACCACTCCCCGACCTACACATGGAAGAAGGTGAGCAGAGTGTTTTGTTTATCAACATGGTCAATGGCAATATAGATCTACAATTCAAAGATACCAACATCCCCAGTCTAGTAGACACAGGAGCCACCGTCTCTTGCATGAGAGAGGGTCTAGTCTCCACTCTATCGAAACTAGTTCCTCATGAGTTTTCACGAATCAGGTCCAAAGTTTATCTTGCCGATGGAGCATTGTGTCACATCAAAAGAGCTATCAAAATCAAATTCAAAATTCAAGGCAAAACATTCAGTCATCAATTTGCAATTCTTCCAAATTGTTCCTCACCAATCATATTGGGAACAGATTTTTTATCAAAGACTAAAAGCAAAATCAATTACTCCACTGACCCAACTCCAAAATCTCAACCAATCAGGGCAGTGAGAGCCATTTCGATACCTCCATTTTCCGAAATGGCCATAACAGGCCAAGTCACATGCTACCACTCAGTCAGTCAAATCAATGGTATAACAGACAATTTTGACAGATCTGACAAACTTCCAAATTACATCGTACAACGTTCAGTCGTGACACCTGACCAAAGAGACAGACACCCACTGATATTATTGAATATCACATCTAGAATCTGTAAAATCCAGAAGGGTGAAATCGTAGCCCTATATACAAAAACAGACATAGACAAAGAAAGTCATATATTATCGACAGGCTACGAGGACACACAACCCGAGGAGACAGACATAGACATAGACATAGACAACAACTCCACTATCAGTGACAGTGCATCATCAACAGGGTCAGACAAAACATTCTATGTACCAACACCAACATACTCAGAGTATTCTGACTCTGACATGGATCAATCCATGTCAGACGACGACGATCATATAAATATGGTACAAGAGACATGTCACGACGAACAAGACATAGACAAAGACATGTACATAGGAAAGGACATAGACATAGAACCAGAAGAAGAAAAATCACACGTCTTCCAAAAACCAGACTGCCTCACAGAAGATCAATTCACAACTTTTTGCCAATTAATAGAAGAATACGACGACATATTCGTGGGAAAAGATAATATTATTGGAAGAACCCATCTGTACACCCATAAAATCAACCTGATCCCAGACGCCAAACCCTTACAGTTCTACCCATTCAGAATGGCCCCGCACAAAGCTGAACGACTTGAAATTGAATGTCAGAAGCTGGTAAAGCAGGACATTCTGGAGGAAACCAATACGGGTCCCTGGTCATCCAGAAGTTTTCTTGTAGAGAAAAAGAACGGGCAGGGTTACAGATTAGTGACAGATCTAAGATATGTGAATTCCCAATCCATCAACCAAGCACTTACATCACCACGAGCAGACGACAGCCTAGAAATGATTGGTGAGATGCGACCTGCCGCGTTCTCTAAAATGGATGCCCAACAAGGGTACTTCCAGATACCAATTAGAGAGGACGACAGGGACATCACAGCCTTTCTCACTAGGACCAAAAAGTATAGATACAAGACCATGCCCATGGGACTCGCCAGCAGTGCTCAGGCTTTCCAAGCTGTAGTCAACTTGATCCTACAGAACCTGCAGTACAAATGTGCAATCCCATACTTAGACGACATCTTGTGTTTATCACCATCCATAGACCAACATTTCATCGATTTAAGAAACATATTCGAAGCACTAAGAAATGGCAAACTAAAGTTGAAGAAAACCAAGTGCGAATTCTTCCTAGAAGAACTAGACTTCCTAGGAATGAAAGTCACCACTGACGGTATCAAACCATCCCCAGACAAAGTCCACAAGTTCCAGACATTCCCCACACCGAAGACCACAAAAGAGGTGCGGTCATTCACTGGACTCGCCCAATTCTATAGAAAATTCATCAAAGGGTTCAGTGAAATTGGTCGACCTCTATTCAACCTACTCAAAAATGGGAACAAATTTGTTTGGACAAAAGAATGTGAGACTGCATTTCAGACCCTGAAGGACTCTATATGCAATGACGTCATCTTGCTGTATCCAGACTACAACAAACAGTTCCATCTTACAACAGATGCATCTGGTACAGCCCTGGGAGCTACTCTTTCCCAGGAGAAAGACGGCGTTCTACGACCAGTAGCCTTTGCGGGCAGAGCACTACATGACCACGAAAGGAATTATGGTGCCACCCAAAGAGAACTATTGGGAGTAGTATTTGCAATAGAGTACTTCAGACACTACCTAGAAGGAAGACCATTCGAGTTATATACTGACCACCAAGCCCTCATCCACATGTTGACAAAATCAGATAACAAAAACATGTGGGCAAGGTGGGCACTCAAAATTCAACAATTTCAATTCAATATCCGACACATAAAAGGCAAATTAAACATACCATCAGACGTTATGTCAAGACGAGACTACCCACTAGACAAGACACCAATGACAGATCCTCCACCAAAACCCAAAGCCATAAGGGTACAACATAGAATTATGTTCGAGGATGACATACACACACAGAAATTCATAGAAGACGAACCACCATTGACGCTACCAAAACGACTACCCAAATCAATTCTGAAGAGAAACTCCACCCATCACTTCTATTGTGAATGTATGGAGGAAAACACAGAAGACACAGAAGAAGTAAAACGATTGACCCCCAACCTCAGAGCAAATCCTGACATCCCAAGTACCAAATTACATCATTTTGGGCTTCCACAAACAGAATACAAGGGACTGTTAGCAGCCATAGTGGCCTCGGTACAACAGGAAGTGGATTCAGCTGCACGACCGGTCCCAGGCCACGCCCCACAGCAGCTTACAGTACCCTCTACATCCCTAGAAGCCCTATCAACATTCATAGAAGAAACTCAAACAGAACAAATAGAGCAGGTTGCGGCGACCCGACCGGTCCCAGGCCACACCCCGGCACCGCAACCTAAGAAAACCACAGATAAACCAAAACCAAAGAAGAAAAATGAGAAGCCTAGAAGAGATGCCACAGACATGGCAAAACATCTGGCCAATCAGACTAATCATCTGATTGAAATGATAGAGAGCCTCTCCGACCCACAGATCTCCATACTCAACCTGAAAAGAGAACAAAGATATAATTTACACACGAAAGCTATCATCACGTATTTAGAGAACGGACAGGTACCCAACGACAAAAACAAGAAGGAAACGGAGCAATTTATCAAAATAGCTGATGACCACATCATGCTGAATGATATTTTGGTCCATATCAACACGGTACTATGGAAGAAACACAAGGAATTCTCATTCCAACCCGTCATCCCAGATGACATGAGACTTCCCATCTTGAAGCTTTTCCACGACCTACCAATGGCAGGCCACGCTGGCGCACAGAGAATGCTGTCGACCATGCTTCCCAAAGTATATTGGAAGAGCATGGCGGCCGACGTCCAGAAATTCACAGCGACCTGCCACGTCTGTTTGAAAGCCAAAAAGATGAACCTAACCAACAACCTGCCAATGACGGCCCATAGTACCCCTTCTTACCCATTCCAGTTTGTCCACATAGATGCCATAGGCCCACTACCACCAACACCAGGAAAGAACGTTTACATCCAGGTAGTGGTCGACAGGTTCTCTAAATTCTGCATAGCCTACCCTACTACATCATTGGACGCGGAAACAACTACCGCAGAATTCATAGAGAAGGTTGTTCTGGCCGAGGGTATACCAACATACCTCCAGTCAGACAATGGAACGTCATATAAAAACTCAAAATTCAGAAACATGACATCTTCCCTCAACATAAAACATGTCTTCAGCTCGGCCTATAGACCAAAATCGAACGGCCAGGCTGAAAGATATGTGAAGACGCTGTCTGAAGGCATACAGGCCTACTGTGAGGAACACCAGGACACATGGGATGTATTCCTACCACACCTCGTGTTCTCCATCAACAACACAGAGTCCGCCACCACTGCCTTCACACCGTTCTTCATTATGAAGGGAAGGAACCCAAACACCATAATAGACAACAAACTCAATCAAGAAGAAGAGAAAAGTCTAAATCTTCACATCATTGACAAATTAAAGAAAATAGACTACACATACAATCAGGTCATTGAGAACATCGAAAAGAGAACAGAACAAATGAGATAACAACACGACAAAAAGGCAAAACCTACAAAGGTGCAGAAAGAATCACTAGTGTATGTCAAGGTACCCCGACTGATGGATAGAACAAAATGTTTGAAACTTCAGAAGGTGTACTCTGGTCCATACATAGTGTGCAAATTCGTCTCAAAGACATCTGTCCTCCTCAAATCTGTGATCACAATGAAGACAATGAAAAACCCAGTCCATGTAGATAGACTGAAGCTAGTACGTCACGTTAGAAATAACGATTTCATTCACAGACTCATTGACCCGAACGACGACCTCATAACCAAATTATGGAAGAAAGACGGAGACTCATATAAAGCGAGACCAGCGCTACTACAAACCAAAAACATATATAAAGCAAAGCCGGCCCACTCCAAGGTCAAGAGGAGGACACCGGTAGGACTAAAACCATAATATAAACTATAGAATATATAAGAGGAAAAGAGTTATCACCTATATTACATAAACAACAAAAAGCTCACTATATCATCGCTACTATTACAAAGAGACATCAACTGTCATATATTATCAACTCTAATATCAAAAGGATCAACACTCACTGCTACAACGACTACTATTATCACTATTACTATTATAATGATTCACAAAGAATCACGACTTACACACCGATCATCAAAAGAAATACTGGAAATACAGTATTTATCACCATAAAGCGCACAAGCTTCATCAATTATTACTATTATTATTATTATCCATCTATACCCATTTCACCACACAAGTAAGTGGCAGGGCGACTCCATATTATTACTGCTCCTTTAACAAACTGACACTTCAAATAGAACTATTATCAACATGTCAAAATCCGACATGAAAAGGACAGTTTGCGCACTCTTATTAACCCCCCCCCATAGACCAGTGGAAAAGCCTTGTATGCGGGTGGCCACCCACATGCACTGCAGGTGTCAACAACACCAGGAGGATGACCGCAATCTGAGCCCTGGATGGCGCCACCACTGGAGCGCGCAAACAAAAGCTCCACTTATGGGAGTGTGATAACGACCAACATGGCAGGGTGACATAGCCACCACCCTGTACCCAGACCAAAGGGTATAAGTTCCCACACATCCCCCCATCTTTCCACAGTCACCCAGTGACCACACCCCTACACACATCGATTCAGCCAGGAGCAGCCCACAGTTAATTTGGTAGATCCCCGCCAGTACTGCGCACTTACACTCATCCTTCACCAACTATCGACTATCAACTATTACTACTACAAACGATCGACTACTACTATTATTACAAATCCCAACAACTCGGGAATCATGAGGTATACACTCTACCTCCTATTAATCATCACACACATCATCTACACGGCAGCACAACCAATAGTGAGGCAAAATATCGGCCTCATCTATGAACAGCTGCCGGGACAAATCATCACCGGTCATGACCTACACGAGGTCATACTGGCCATCCCCTACAACATCCCAATGGCTCCTCGTCCGAAGCCACTCATTTACAACACCATCAGGACTCTTCAACTGACTTCACTAGGACCCCATGACAGCCATGACGCCAAGATGTTACAACAAGCTGCCGACCTCGACCGACTACTACAAAACGTAGATATTAACATTATTAAGACTTTAAAGAACATTGCACACTTCCTCTCGGATCCTATTACTAACAGGCCAAAGAGAGCTATCCTAGGATTCTTAGGGGAGCTTTTTAAATCAATCTTTGGCCTGGCAACCACTAGAGACATGGATTCTATCATCAACGTCATACATCACCTAGATGCTAGAATTGGTACACTGGCCGACGTCAATGTTAAAACTGCACAAGGATTACATGATGTCACCCAGCAACACCAGCAGTTTCTAGACACTTATATAAAACAACAGGACGTTGTACAGGAATCTCTACTCAATATTACCGAATCCATAGACTCGTGGTCTGATGATTTCTCCACAACCCTAACCTCCATCCAAGCCGACCAGGATCGTAGGATTACCCAGTCAGCCATCATATCGGCTCAGTTAATTGTCCTAATGACCAGGATCGCCTACCAACAAGGGTTATACAAGGTGGAAAATTCTCTCAGATTATTGTCCACTGGAATATTAGCACCGGATATGATCCAACCCACAGAACTAGCCCTCAAGCTAGCCACCTTAGACACACAACTTAAAATTAGGAACCCAGGATCCGAGGTAACCATTATTGACACCGCATATTACTACTCACAACCAGTTGCACTATACACCTATTCCAAAACTCACTTATACATTCATATTAATGTTATCATTTCTGCCACAGACGCAGCATTTAACTTATATCAAGTAATTACAACTCATGTCCCCATTAACACCGAAAATACGACAAGTTCTGGATCTACCCTATTACACACTGACAAAACTTTCCTCGCTGTCAACGAGGCAGAGACATTGTACTTAGAGATGACAAACGCAGATCTGCTTACGTGCCAAGGCTCGATACTGAAAGTATGCGCTAGGACCATGCCTAGAATACGCAGTGACCAGCCAACCTGCCTCATGGCGGCCTTTAAAGGTAACCAGGCAGACATAGCCAGACTCTGCACATTTCAAGTACACCCTCTGAGACCCATACAAACCCGTGCTATAGCTATTGGTAAAGACAAATATTTAGTAACTACTAACAGGGAGTACTACCACGTCATCTGTCAGCACATGACACCAACTACTAAGAAAGCTTCGGCCTACGCAGTTATTGGTGTCCCATGTATGTGCCACTTACAGTTTGACTCATTGTACCTCCCAAATACCAAAATTCCTTGTAATGAATCTTCTTCAACACATTTTCTAATGCACGCGGCCAACACACCCATACTACTCGCACTCACAAACAATCTCAACATCACAGCATCATCACTACACCACAATCCAATACACATACCACATCTACATACACAAGCTATCATCAAATCTATGACAAACATCAGCAAGTTGTCATCAGACATTACATTGGACCTGGAACCCTTCACCAGGAATATCCTAATAGAAGCCACCAACGCAGCAGACATCTTAGACCGAACCATCCAGGACACACCCATACGAGAGAACATAGCTAGCTTCTTCGCTAGCCCTGTATGGAACTATATAGTACCAGTCACTTGCATTCTAAACGCCGTAGGATTCTTCTACTTATTATACACCCCCACCCCCCCCCCAAGCCATTTTGTCAAAAAAATGACCACTCCCTGTAAGTGTCAGGCACAATGCTGACACCCAGGAGGTCCTACATCTATTACTACACCCCTGTAACACACACCTGGCTCCTTCCTCCAGTACCTAACACCTTCTACATGGAGCACTGGAGTAATTATAATGGATGTGCAGCTGTGTGGGCTGATACAAAAACACAGGGTGTTATTGGGGATTTATCTTCCTGCCCTTCCCAAGATTGATGTCATAGACCTTTAGCTGTCTACTTGTGCAGTCTGTCTCTAGTAGGTCCATGACATATCCTGGTCACTTTCTCACACTGATATTAACCATTTATTGGCCGTATAGTGATTTAATGCATTGTGCCCATTATCGTTATGGTGTTTGAATGCATGCAGGCTTGATGAGTAACTCGCCATTGCTGCATTCAATCATTATGCAGACCCTGCAGGGTTGATGCACCCCCGAAGGGTCGACATGATGCATGAATACAGCCCTGGCGAGTCTATTCAAGGATAGGGCACATTAAAGTACTGTGCTGTCCTTAAAGGGTTAAGATACAGGTTCAGATGATAAACAAGCTTGATAACGGCGATGATGCTATTAGTACTACCTCCCACATCATGTCGGCCGGAAAGATAGCATTTATGATTAAGTTAATTCGTCCTATATTTGAATAGTTGTTATAAAGTTTAGAGGTAAAGTTACGACGTAAATTAGGAACAAAAACATGAATACCAATTTCAATAGTGTGACAAAAATAATCTATTTTGTGTCAGAACATCATGATATTCTAAATATTAAATAGAAATGTTGCCCTAAGCCATTCTAAATATTAAATAGAAATGTTGCCCTAAGCCATGACAAAAAAAAAGTTTTAAAAAAGGGCAGATTAGATTGTAGATTGTGTCAGAGGAGTGGCAAAAACATCCCCGTTAAATCAGCTGTCTACGCCCTTAATACGGCGTTCTTAATGCCCGTCTAATTGACAGTGACAGTGAGAGTCTTGTTGACAGTCTTACTGACAGTGTAAATGAGAGGTGAGTTCCTCCTAACCATCTAAGTGATCCCTGAGGTGTTATCCCCTACACCTACCCCTCTTTAAGCCATCCTCACCTGCCCTCCCCTTCCATGCACCCATCCCCAACTCACCACCTTGTCCTTATCAGTTGCTATCAGCTGCCTATTACACATGTTGTATGGTAGACCTCATTTTCACTTTTTTTTTTCCCATATCTGGAAATGTCCTGTGGGTTTGGAATCACTGAATGTACCTTTCCCATTTATGGTACAAATATACTAGAACTTTGATTCAATATATGTGAACTTCCAATGTGTAACTTTGTCAAACTCAGAGAGAGATATAGTCTAGTCCAATACTGCATGTCTGGGCTACGTGTATTACTTTTAAAAACTGGCATTTCATACTCCTCCCTCCCCCACCCCCATGCACTTGAGGTCAGGGAGGTTGACCAGAGTGACCCCAGCCTGGATGATCCCCAGGTAAGGGGGAGGGTGTAAAGGTGTTATCTGGTATCAGCTTACCTAGATGATGTATCAGTAGTAGCCTCCAAATAGAGATGAATGTACAAACCCTGCTTTGATTAGTGAGAGTATCCTCCCTGAGACCCTCCCTGACTGCCTGCGTGCAACGGGCCGCAGATGTATTGGTTTTGTAAGGGGAAGCGAAAGATTTCCTCCGCCGAATGCACATCCAGACCCCTTACCCAATGAATAACACCAGGCCCCCTTACCCCATAGGTAACACCCAGGCACGTTACCCCATAGGTAGCATCACACCCGGGCCTCTCACCCCATAGATAACCCTACACACAGGTCCCTTACCCCATAGATAACCCAGGCTCCTTACACCATAGATAATAGCATACCCAGGCCCCTTACCCCATAGATAACAGCATACCCAGGTCCCTTACCCCATAGACAACATTGCACCAGGCCCCTTACCCCATAGATAACAGCACCCCAGGTCCCTTACCCCCATAGATAACAGCACACCCAGGGCCCTTACCCCATAGATAACAGCACACCCAGGCCCCTTACCCCATAGATAACAGCACACCCAGGCCCCTCACCCCATAGATAACATCACACCCATGCCCCTTACCCCATAGATAATGTCACTTCAGGCCACTTACCCCATGGATAACAGCACACCTGCGCCACTTACCCCATAGATAACAGCACATCTAGGTCCCTTATCCTATAGAGAACACAGGCCCCTTATCATGTAGAGAACACAGGCCCCTTATCCCATAGATAACAGCATACCCAGGCCCCTTACCCCATAGCTAACAGCACACCCAGACCCCTTTATACCCCATAGATAGAAGATGTGTCACATGACCAGGTGAGGTCACGTGAGGTGCCATGGCGGCGTGCAGCACCTGGACCTAGTCACGTGCCACAGCTTAGAACGAGGCTGACCCTTCTACACCTAACCGGAACCACGTGACCCTCTCGCCTGGTGACTGACACTCTCCTGTCAGGGAGGCGCTAAAACTACACTCCTCACTCTGGGTTGGCTGGTTGCCGCGGTTTGACGTGCCGTCACTGACGTTATGATTGAGTCTGTATGGGGCCCAGGGACCGGAAGACGCTGGTCTCTATCTGCGCAATCATCGTGCGCATCCATCTTTATATCAGATGCAGACCGTTGTCCTTTTGTCTTTTTGTTTCGTCTTGATGTCAGTTTGCAATGAAGAACTTTTCTCTTTGCAGCAAGCTTTTACAGTTGCATTTGTTTTCATCAAATTGGTGCGCAACATTTGTTTCTTTTATTCTGTATTATCTCTAAAGGTTGTCATCAGTTATGACTCCAAACTTAATTTTTATTTGGCACTCCTACATCTATCTCCATCCAGATCCCTTCATCGAATAATAACTTCTTTACCACTCTACTCATCCATTTTGTATAAATTTCAAAAACAAATAAAGATAACCTAACCTTTAGAACTCAGTCCTCCCTCCCCCATCATACACACATCTCCTCCCTTCCCAATCCTGATCTATTCCTCCACCCAGGTGTGTGCCTACACACAGACCAGATCAGCATTTTCCCGCGGTCAGCCCCCCCTGTATTACACCCACCCAGAGCTGTACACCAAACCAGGTGATGATCAAATCAGAACCAGAACCTGCCTGCTATCTATCTGTCTCCCAACACTTCATAAACGTCTCAGGCCTGGCCCAGGGTGCAAACACTTTGCACCTTTTGCACCTCGCGCCGCCCATCTCTCTCATCTTCACACGGAGTATGGGGCATAAAACGTTGGTAACTCAAAAATAGTATATTAATCACAGATTTCGGGAGTTTTGTATCTGGTAACTCTCCCGTGTGTTAACTGTTTGTTCATTTTATGGCTTTGCCTAAGGGCAAGTAGTAGGGATGTGTAAGGTGATGAATTCATAAATGTATGAGGTTTCTCATCTTCATTCGAAGAGGAATCTTTTCTATAGGGGCTAGGGCAAAATATTACTGAATGCTTTCCACTCAAAATAAATGATACATTATTCTAAAATATGTTATCAAATATTGGGATATTTAGGATGAAATTAAAATATGCAAGAAACAGCCAAAGGAAGAATGAAGAACGAAAGGGGTAAGAAGAAAGAAAGGTGGACGAAATAACAAACATAAAAGAAAATCAAAAATTGTAAGAAAGGGGAAGGAGATTGAATAAAACATCAATAGATATGGGTAGTGGTCACTTATAGGCCCGGCTTATAGGGTATATGGGTGGGAAGGGGGTAGTGTCCAGTTGTCCATGTGCAGGGTGCAGTATGGTTTGTGTTTGGTACTGATTGTTAATCAGCCCCACACACCTAGTACCATACAGCACCCCTACACAGAGCAGACACTGATAAGGCTGATAAGGCCTGCTGTGATACAGCTGTCCTCCCAGCACGATCAGGTGTCTCTGTCCGTCCCAGGGGCGTCACCCTCCCTCCTCCTGCCCCTCCCCTGCCCCTCACACAGTCCCTCCCAATCTAACACGTTTGTCACCTCCATGTCTCCATCTACTAACCATTGAAGACAATCATATGGCACAGACATGCCTTTTTGCTTCATTATAAACATGAGTTATTCCCCCATAGATTCTGCCCAGGTGATTTTGCTCACTGGGGAAGATGGAGCCAACCTAATGGTGTATTTCGACACAACTATTGTATATTTATAGTGATGCTTGTTCACAGGTTAACATGTTGCTGTGTCAACTGCACACCTTTATCACATGAATATATTTGTAGTGGTTGACAACATTTATACTGGACATGATCGTTTAAGGTATGAAAAAAATGCAAATAATAGTTGCCTTACTTTTATTTTTGTAACTTCAACATAATTATTGTAATGCAACAACTTTACAGATCAGCTACAGATAGTATGTCGATCAGGATGCCAATTAGATATCAAATCGCTGCAATATGAAGTTCTAAACCCCCTACACACCTCCCTATACACATCATTATCTCCATGTATCAGTTAGTCACACACCTCTGGGTTATCTCTATAGTACACCTATTTAATGTGTTAGGCTATGGCTCATTTCACACCAGTCTGTATCTACTATTAGTGCTACAACTCTGACCCGGGTCAGTTTGTCTCTGACAGTCTAAGCTGCTCAGAGCTGCTCATTAATTGTGAGCAATTAGGACACGCCAGTATGAGTTACTCCTCAAGGCTGGAATATGTGATACACTTTAGATGTAGCTCTTGTATACATGATTAATTTGGGAATTTTACTTTGCTATGCCGGTCAAATTTTGGTTTAATTTGGTCTTGCGACTTTTGATTATGTTCAAAATAGATGAGTATGAACTTGTAAGAATATGAATTAGTTCAGTCTCAACATTCAAAGCAGATTTTTTGAAATTGATAGTGCATTATAGGATGACCAAATTATAACCAACCAGAATTCAAACAGAAACCTTTTCCCTCAATCAATATTAAACAAAGGTTCCTTGAATTTCTAACATACAAGCAAGTAATGGTGTTAAACCTCAGATTTCTTTAGTGTGTTAGGACCTTGGTCATCATGATCCATAAATGCAGCCCTGTCGAGCCTACTTGGAGCTGGATTAATGTATCATGCCGACCCGTCAGGAGTGTATCAACCCCATAATATTATAGGGTCGGCATGATGCATTGATGCCGAACTCCCCATTGCTGCATTCATGAATCAATAAGACAAAGGACAGAAATCACTATGTAGCTATTAAAGGGTACATTTAGCAGGTGTGTCCCAGTGTTAGGAGTAGCTCAGAGTAGATAGGGAGTTGCTCACGTACCATATGCATCCAGTTCCGCAGATAAGCCTGCCGCGTCGTCCAGTTCATCTGTTTAATTAGATATGGAGAGTCAGGACACTGGGGAATCAATCTCAATTAGAGATAACAGAATGGGGACTGGGGTTAAGGGGTATGGACAACACAGGTGACATATTCAATCTTCATCAAGAGGGTAATACATGTGTGAGATGTATTTTGGAGTATCATTCTACTTGCTCACCTTTATTTCTTTTCTTTAAAAAAAAGAAGATATACACCCTCTTTTTTCAACAGCGAAATCAATTTTGGTATGATGAATATCTAAGCAGAAAGCAGCTCGTGTTTACCGCTTTTCTGACTATCGCCATAAAGAATACACATTTCCTTTACCATAGTAGTATTAGCTGCTTTTGGTATGAGAAGAAAGGGGCTGTATGGAAATGAGCGGAGGGAATAAAAGAAGGTTGAAATGAGATATTGCGTCACTCACTCTCTCCATGATTATGATCTATTTGCATTTTACCATTTTGATATTAAAATAACATCTTTAAAGTGATACTTTTGTATCGTCTCCATGTGTCTGCATTGTTATCCTAATACAAAAAGTCTGCATCTGTCAATGATACAACTAAGGGCCTTCACTTGTTTTTATTAAGAAACAACAATTTGTATCATATCTCTTTTGACTTTATAAGTGACATGTACAACTTTAACGCTGGAGAGCGTTGAGATATCACTGCTGGGCGGCTGGTTTAATCCGAACAAAATGAAACAACCTGTTTTGAAGAATCAAAAGTATTGTATCTTTTCCCACAGAATGGATAATTGGACAGAAAGAAAGAAACATAGTAAAACAACTCTTCATAAAAACGTGGTATCATAAGGGTGTAGACCTCCTTATCGTGCCCTTTGTTCATGGTGATACAACTATAAATCAAGGGTTAAATCGTTATATAGTGAGATAACATATCTGTAGATACTCTTAGGGAAAGATGAAATGAAGTACCATGAGAAGATAAAATCCCAATTATCTATTTCAATTCACTCGTCATTGTTTTTTGTGTGTGTGTTGTTTTGCAATTAGATGTACAGGCCACCTAGTAGAGGATATTCACATGTATATGAATTACCATATCCACCCACTGCGCCCCACCCCTAATCCCACGTACACATGTATCCATGTTGCTCCATACTATCATGTTAGACATTTATTTTAATAATGTATCGTATAGGACATGTGTATCAATAATTGCTACCATGTAGACACCAGGGATGCAGCCACTCTGTGATGGCCAGGGGGAAGCCCATTAAAATGTTGATGCACTGCTGGAGCATCCCCAACAGACAGTAACAACAAGAAAAAAACACCCCTTACACCTCTGAGGGTGGGGAGGTGGTGGCTGGAGGTGTATTGGGGTGGGGCCCCAAACGTGGGGGGCGGGGTACTATGTCTCTTGTCCATTATGATAAATGGACTTGTCCCTTGTAACTAGCAAGAACCACTTGTCCATTTGTCACTAGGGGGATGATCAATTTCATATTGTCACAGAACTGCAGGTGCAGAAAAATTATGAAAATATTATGATGAAATACTTCATTCTAATGAGTTTTAAGTTTGGCGCATAACTTTGGTTCTAGTTAGAATATTTACTAAATTCTGTCAATTCTGGAATGCCCATTCCTTGTCGCTGAACCTACCTATACGCACTGTGGCGTTGTCGCAACTAAGGAATAACGTTTGTCCCTTGTCACTCAACTTCCATGTCCCTTGTTGATTCTAATGAGTGGATTT
This sequence comes from Harmothoe impar, assembly GCA_947462335.1. Classification (NCBI taxonomy): domain Eukaryota; kingdom Metazoa; phylum Annelida; class Polychaeta; order Phyllodocida; family Polynoidae; genus Harmothoe; species Harmothoe impar. The sequence goes on along the minus strand of OX381716.1, from coordinate 37,243,187 downwards.
GTCTGAAAGTCGATCCTAAGAAGTGTTCTTGTACCCTTGTCGATTTTACCCGTCTTGGGCCCTGTGGGTGGGAGAGGGGAGAGGGGATGGCTGAAGGTTAGGGCGGGATGGGCAGAGGGAGATGATTCTAAATGACAGGCGCACAAATTCCTGCCGTGTCGGCGGTGAGGCAGTCAAAGCCAGCCGTTATATTTCACACAGAGCATCACCGGTAGAGTCTATCCAAAAGTGGCACCTTTGTACATCCCATTTAAAAGTGCTATATTTAGGTCAATCAAGAAAAAATGGTGTCTCATCACCATGGACTGACACATATGACCAGGGAGGATTTTTTTTATATTCTCTGGATAAAATTTATGGGATAATATGTAAGCTTTTTGTGACCAAAATTCATATTTTAGCAAGTTCATAAATCTTTAAAAGTGGGGAAATGTAAATAATGCTGTCCCACTACATGTACCAGTAAGCCCTACAGGCTAGAAGGTAGACTCTTCTATTTAGCTAGCAGTAAGTTCTGGCTGCTGTGTAGCAGGGAGACCCTCCTACTTACCCGTAGCTACCACTAATGGCTTTGTGGAGAAGGTATATATCTATCCCCTACTTAGCTAGCAGTGAGCCTTGGGTGCTGTGTAGAAGGTAGACTCTCCTACTTAGCTACCAGTAAGTTCTGAGCACTGTGTAGAAGAGAGATTTCCCACTCTTAGCTACCAGTGAGCCCTATAGCTACTGTGTAGAAGGAAGACTCTCTTACATCTAACTAGCAGTAAATCCCTGATAATGTGTAGAGGATAGGTGCAGCACTGAACACCTACCAGCATCCACCAGCCCCTTCTACTTAGCAGCTAATTTAATCAAAGACAAATCTGTCAATTACAATGACAGTACTTGCCATAAAGGCCTCATCTCTGACATGCCGTACCATCCCGCGCCCCTCCACCCTCCAGACACCCCTCTGTGAGCTGCTCTCCCACCCTGAGCTGCTCCCCCAGCCACAGCTGCCCCCAAATCAAACCCAGCACCCCTGGATTAGAGCATGTCACTGCCTGAGCTGCTCTGTGAGCTGCTCTATGATGAAATGTCACTCCTCCCTGCTGAAGGGGCTCCGGCCATAACTGCTGTAGGGGTCAGTGCGGCCTGATCTCCTACCGCCAGGGGCACGTTCACAAGTGATGTCATCGCATAGGGTGTGGGTGTGTGTTTCATGTATTTCTTAATTGTTTCTTTTTTATGTGTTTATCTTCTTCTTTTTTTCCTTTTTTTTCGGGGGGCGGGGTAGTTTGAGTGTGTAATAATGGGTACAATTCCCAAGCAATGACACGGGGGTCTGGTGATGCAGGGGCGGACCCAGGAACTTGAAAGGAGGGGGACCAGCAAACACAAAAGTATCGAAACGTGTCGCGCCATGACTCACGGCGGGTCAAAATATCATTTAAAACACACAAAAAATAGATGGCATCATTGTTGAACGTTCCCCTGAACCAGCCTCTGCCCTCCACCATGATCTAGACGCCCTCCCCCCCCCCCCCACACACACACACTTATGCTGTTATCTTGCAAGCAAGGCCTGAAATATTCCCACACGCAGATCATGATGCGCATGCGTATAGCGCACCTCCCAGGAGACGTTTGATGTGCGTTGGCGGAAGATCTACGCGTTCTGACTAAATGGAAATGAGAATGGATATTATAATGTTCCATCATTGAACACCTTCCAATGTCAGATAATGATGTTAGAAATATAGTCTAGAATATAGCCATGTACAGTATTTTTTTCACATTAAATCATACTCATGTAAAGCAGGTCTAAAGTCGGGGAGCAGTGTACATGTTGACTACCGTAGTGTCTCGTTGAGGCAGCCAGGCGATTTCAATACCAATGTAGTCACAATGTACCCCGGCGCTAGTACGAGACGCTAATCCAAAATAGGCGGTTTAGCGCTTACGTACTACATGGCTTCAATACCCCTCTACCCATGAGTGGATCCAGGGAATCCTGGGGGCCCCTGGGGGAAAGACATTTTTTCCAAATGATATTTTGATCTGCTGCAACTCAACACTCAGAGTTCTTTGGAGTTTGACAGACCACCCCTGCCCCTTTTTTTCTTTTCAAATTCCTGGATGCGCCCATGTTCCCGCGTGCTTATTCAAGACCGGCGCGTATTCGAATGCCGGGCACTTAGACGAGTCATTACGGTAGTTGAGTCAGTGAGCCTCTCCCTGTGAGCAGCTCATACCATGCAGCTCTGTCAGACGTCGTGTTTGCCCCTGACGCCGCTAGAGGCGCTTCGTTAACCCTGTCAGCACGGGTGTGTACCATTATATCTCAAGTTGGAGGCGCCCTGTATAACTCTTAATCCACACAACCCAAATCTACCTTCATCCTCCATCTTTCTACTGCCAGAAACTCTTCTCCTTGAAACTCAATTGCACAGAATAAATTTTACCTGTCTCTGAAACCTAATACCGGGTATATATTTTGAAATATTCCTAGATAGTGTGTTTACATAATTATACCGGATATTCTGAATCCATCGTAGTCATAATATATAGGTATGGAATGATAAAAGAAAACATCTATGTACTCGATGAATGGCTACAATCTAAATTTAATGGAAATATGAAATCAATGAAAAGTTATTTGATTGACTTAAACTATTAAATAATTTCCTCTTTAAAAAGAGGGATCTTCCCTAGACCCCGCTAGGTGGCGCGGTGGTCACGGGGTGCACGTCATGTGACGTAGGGGGCGCTGTGTGAGGTATGGGACGCTGTAAGGGGGCGCCAGTGTACGTCAAGGTACGTCAACTACGGCCGACGTCATCATTAAATTCTTTTCCTCCACTTCCACCCAGAGTCTCCTCCTCAGGATGGGTATATACCACCCAGGCATTCCTTTATCTGTGTTTTAGGCCATGTAACCCTGATAACTTGGGTTACTTGCTTTTACGGCCAAACTATTTGGGGCGGGGGTAAAAAAGGCCCAAGAGTGGCATCCCCCCCCCCTACCCACCTTCCATTTTGCTAGCAAGAATAAAGACCTGAAAACCCATCAATTTCGGAAACAAATGGCTCCATAGCCCCTACGATTGGGCATTACGGATTCTTTTTTGTTGGAGGGTGGGAGGGTATTGTTATAAATCTGTGCGGACAGGGGCAGAAAAGACACTTGTGCGTCAGTATGTACACCACATTGTACTATATCACAACATGTCCAGCAAGTATGACTTCTCATCTCGGGTTATACATTATAAGCTACATCTATATATACATTTGTATCCACTTACCCGGCCACTGTCCCACCACCCACCAGGACATGACAGGCATATTTTTGTTTTTCATCTCATAGTATTTGCATAAATATCATGTAATAGAATAGGAATTCAGAATTTAGTGCAGCATGCAAGGCTACAAAGAATTATCTGTATAGAAAGTCATGATACTCATTTGTGGACGAAAGGAACATAATACATTTGGCCATTAACCCTTGCATGGACTTACATGTATACTGAAACGCCAGACATATTGCAACTGGTGCCATGGTCAATATGGGGCTTCGATATCCATGTCACGTCAGTTATGACGTTGCCGTGACGTTGACAGGAGGTGGGAGGGACCCAGAGTAACCTCAAATTATATAAGGGCACCGTGTCAGGTCTCCATGTCCTTGTATGTTGACACCACTCCACGCGCCTCACCCCTGACCCTAACCGGCCCCAGGAACAGACCTTAGTGTACCTAGACTGGGTTCCATGCTATAATCATGCTGTAGACATGTTGTGTCAACTCAATATGTGACTCACTCTAGTATACTGTATTCAGAATAGGCCTACATGTATAGTCAACGTGACGAAGCGGTAGCCTAAGGGTCCCTTCCCGCCTCTCCTTCGACCAGTCATACTTTGCTTAATTTTCCACTGACTTTACATTATTGTTTTTTCTTATTCAAATAATTATTTCATATACAACATGGATCGCGAATGTTCAGCAACGGTTGATATCCCCTAGATGCTTGTAAGGAATCACGGTGTGCGCCGAAAAACGTTCCATCACGGAACGATGCATACAATAAATTAATCAATCAATCAATACACTGTTTCCTCAACCCCCACCCTCTTATTTCAGGTGTTTAATGTGTTGCTCTGTGTGCTGCTCTGTGTGCTGTTGCATGAGATGTCCCATGAGCTACTCTGTGTGCTGATGGGTGCTGATCTGTGAGCTGCTCTGTGAGCCACTCTATGTGCTGTTCTGCTGTTAGTTGCGGACTGCCCTGTGGGCTGCCCAGTAAGCTGCTCCGTGTGCTCTTCTACGAGCTGCTATGTGCTCTATTCTGGGGGTCTGGATGGGGGGTCCCGATTTTGCATGTCGATTTTAAGAAATGGCCATGTCACACTGTCGATTTTAAGAAATGCCCATGTCACCCTGTCGATTTTAAGAAATGCCCATGTCCCATGTCACTAACTCTTAAATTCCCCATGTCGCATGTCACTAAGCCCAAAAATGCCCATGTCGCCATGTCGAATTTAGTGGTCCACACCCATTATATTCTATGTGCTGCTAATTCTATGTGAGCTGATATGTCTCAGAGCTGCTCTATCTGTTGGTTGCTCTCTAAGCTGCTCTGTATGCTGCTGTGTGCTGCTCTGTGAGCTTCTCTGTGAGCTGCTCTGTGTGCTGCTCTGCAAGCTACTATGTATGCTTCCCTGTAAGCTGCTCTATTGTCTGTGAGCTGCTCCCGGTTCTCTATATCAGATTCTACATGTCAGGGCCACTCTAACCGTTGAGTAACTCCAGTCCACAGTTATCTGAGGTATTTGAGTGGGGTGAGAGGCCAACTCACAGGACGGGGGAGGAGCCATTCACCAGAGCTGCTAAGTAGATGGACGGTAAAAAAGTAAATAAAGGATCAACACGCTACCAGTATATGTCACGGGTGTTGTAAGGGTGGGGTATTCCTGTGGATGAAGGGGGTGGAACAGGGTGGTTAAACAGAGCAGGAATGGCTGTAGAGAAAAGGCGAAATTTGAATTTTAAATAATACTTCTACAGATGTATAACATTGTTGATTTTTTCTTAAGTCCCAAAACATACCTCACTAGATTAATATACATTGACAACAAGAGTAGGCCTAAATGTAGAATAGATACGTGGTTGTGGGGGATATTGTTGTTGTTAATATTGTTGTTTTTTCCTGGTGACAGTTGTTTATTGGTGCTTCGCCTTTTTGAGGTTTGAAAATACATTGTGAAGTGGGGATTCACCACCCCGCTGATCGAGTCTCTGACAGTACCCATGTGAGTGATGCCCAAACCAGCCTAATGGCAACTGACTCAGAGGAGAGAGCGTCCCTTGTGGATCTTTCAAACGCTCACATTTGATAGTGGTTAGGGGCGGGGTGTGTGACAGTGGTGCTGTCTCTGTACTGACAGTGACACTTAGCGTTACTGACACAGTGACAGTGAGGTGACAGTGTACTGTCTACCTCACTGTCACAATAAAGGGATGCTATAGGTTTGTACAACAGTTTGTATTATGGAGGAAGATTGCGATGTGACTATTTACATGTATATTTACTATAGCATGTATGCCATGGAACAATGCCACATTGCAGGTATTGGATTACGCATATAGGTAAAGTAACATGCCTTTAGGTCATTTAAATGAATATCTGACTTGCAGAAATACCTTTGCTTTTGGGATAGTTTAGAAATAGAGATTGACTGATTTTTAATGCATTGTTTTATCCTGAGGATATACAAAATCGTGTAGATTTTTTTCTGTATTTCAGCGAGGTACGGTTATTATGGCGCTCTAAGTCAACTGGTGGCTTACTAAAAGGGGTAGACTATATTGGGCTGAGCTGGAGAGGAAAGGAACAAACAATATAAAATAAACCTCAAGCCCAGGGGGATTCAGATAGAGAGCCGCACCTGTGAGTCCCCTGTCTGAGCGTTATTTGGCCTGTCAGGGCCTGTACCAAGTGTTTATTGGCTACTCATGTAGGAATGCTAATGGGGTGAGAAATGATAATCAGCTTGACACCACGGCACTCATTTCTGTGACACCCCCTCCTGTATAAACCCATCACATCTCAGACCTGATATCGGCCCTGAAAGCCTGCCCCGCCATCCCTTTATCGTGACCTTGACCCCGCCGCCTCTAGACGACCTTCAGGGTCAAGGTCACGTCACTGGGACACTTAATGAGGGGGACAAGGTCAGAGGTGACATTAAGGGAGTCAACAAGCGCGCCGTCAAGAGCCACGGCAAAATGTCGTCTGCTAACCAGTCCCACCTTCCCGCCACATTCCGCGCCTCCCAAGGACATCCCAAGGTCATCACCAAGGTCATCGCCTAGGTCACCTGTGCCGCCCTGGTGTTGAGGTCCGCCCCGTACCCATCTGATAACAGAACTCGGGACAGAACTGTATTAAGGAGGCTAGTCATGAGTCTCTGCTGATATCTGATGGCCTACACATGCATCTGCATGGATCTAATTTATATATTTAATATTGTAGACAACAATATGTACTACAATGTAGTAGTATCGAATCATGAAGCACCTAGTATATGTTGTTCTAAACTTGATCTACAGGCGTCAACAAAACAGGTGTGTCATCTGACTAACTATAGACATCCCAAGAACTTGCTTGGTTTGGGAATGTGTAAACCCTATTCTGGTATCCCTTAGTACTATAAATAATAGCTATATGTAAGCATATATGTACCATCTGTGGGTTGTCGATATACCTGCAGATGGTTTTGTGGAGTGATACCTGGCGATGGAAACATTATAATGCCCTTATCAGCTGCTCTACCTTTGATCCACCCAATGGATACGTCAAACCCCTGGATGCCTTAACCACTTTCATACTGCCCACTACCACCAGGTGGCTACCAGCCCGGCGTCCCAAATCAGACTCAGCCGCCATTTTGAATTTGACTCTGCCATGATTTGGTCTAAATGGATGCATTTGTTTAAAAGTACCCGGCGCTATTTTGTACTACATGTAGTTCTGTTTTACATCCATCAAAATGTACATTTACAGGTATTGACAAAATTATATCAATATGTTGGTATTGCTTTTACATGACCACACACATGTTGCCTTTACCTATATTATTGCATGTAACCTCAATGCATGTCACTACACTTGCATTATACATAATTTCTCAGCTACCGGGGGTAGTAGAGCAAATCCAGGCTCTTCTAAATCGGCATGAGTTCCCTACTAGCAAAGGACGATTTGATATAGACATAACTATAAGAATGTAAGGTCGATATCTATCATTAGAATCAATGTATCTGGCATGACATGAGAAAACAGAATCCAATCTTTGAGGGAACAGCCCCTGTATGAATTCACAGATTAATTTTGATACTATGTATCTATATATGTCTAACAATCCCATAAGATGAACGTGTTTGCTCTGGATAACTATTCAGAGTGAATTGGCCTTCAAATTGGAACTGAAGCGTGCCTTGTGTAGGCATGCAGGATCACACAGACAATTTAGGATAAGAACAATCGACACTTAATGATTTTTTTATCGATTTTATCAGTTTTCCCCCTTCCCTTATTTGTTTTTCCATGTCTCGCCATTTCTCAGCCATGGTATGTCAATGAGCGATAATACAAGTACTAGCAGGCTCTTTTAGTACGTGTTGGCTGTCCATGTGGTCCCGATAACAGCCTGATTATCATTGTATACACTCCCATTGTCTCTTTTTACACCCCACCAGCCCCATCCCTGTTAATCCGAGCCAGGCCCCAGGCCCTCTATCAGTAAAAAGAGCCGTGTGTTTTGTTAGAAGTATTTTGTATGGTGTAGGGTTGTTAAACAAGGTCCATGATTTACACAGACTGTAATGGGTTGATACATCTAATAAACAACCACTATCTGGGAACGTGTGGATGAATAACACGGAGGCTCTGCTGTGTGCTTTTGACTTTAGCACTTTAAGGGTAACATAGTGCTTTAAAGCACTATTATGCCGTTTCATCCGCATGATACATGGATGCACCATCATCCAGTGTCATGCAATTGCTGTATGCATTTATGCATCATGCCGGTCCTGCATTCATGCATCATGACAACAAAATTTAATCAACCTATCAGAGTTATCATGGTGTCCTAGAGTAGCTTGTACATGTACACCCTCAGAAAAGTGAGAGTCATTGTCGCTAAAACTACCCTCAGCTGAGCGTCAGACAGTGCCTGACCCTCAGGTGAGGGTAGTTTTGGCGACAATGACTCTCACTTTTCTGTGTGTGTATGTGTCTGATGAAAGCGCTGGGCTACTGTAGATGTAGAACCTGCGAATTTATTGGAGCAATATGGCTGCTATCTTGTCCTGCTATATTGTGGGAATTATCTCAAAGGCTGATCAAATTTGTGGTGAGGAAAATATGTTTGGTATAACAGGAAGAGCGATCTTTAAACTCTTTTTGTGAACTCCTATTACATGATCAAAGAGTTCTATGTGATAATACACGACCACCAGACAGATGTGTTTCTTTCATATTATGAGTGATACACATAATTATCAGTTTTGCTCTAGCCGGGTGTTTAACCTCATAATGTATGGTACGTTACCGGTTTACCAAGTACAAATCATTTGGACACACACAATACTGTGAAATCATACCGCCTTTTAGGCAGGGGCATGAGTAACCATAGGACACATGGGTCTTATTTGAGACATAAAAAAGACATCCCAGGACAAATATAACCTTGTTTGCTCCACCCTTTAACAGTTTATACTTCTCTTGTTATATCTTCACCAGATTTCTTTTCTCAGTTCTCTCCAAAGGGAAATGTCATAAATTCATACACAGCATGTGACATTCCCAGGTTATGTTTCTTTGATATGAAAGCTGGCTATTTTGTATCTGTCATCTGTGTTATACATCATGGCCTTCTCATAACCCAACTGACACTTCTCTGCTGCCATCACTTGAACTGTTTGTGTGGAGAACTGTATGTACGACTGTTTGTGATAGGTTCACACGGCATGTGGATGGGAATATGCTCACCAACTCAATTTAAATATTCTGAATAAAACATCTTGAATATTATACCAATATTTTGAATAAAAGACTATAGTGCTCACCAATCAGAGTAAACCTTGAAATCAGTGTTTCCATTACATGTGACTAGTATTGATCATAATTGATTATAAATGCTTAGTTTTCAAGTGCATCACTGGTTATTCCTCAGCTACAGCTATAAGAGCTATAAGCGCCTGAGAGAATATTCAAGTCCTACAGTCAAATTGAGGAAGCATAGGCATGTCGCTCCCTCAAACCATAAATGGGCATGTAGGTCTTGCGGGAGGGAGCGGAAAAATACCATTGATATTTTAGCAATAGGGTAAAACAAAACTCGGAGGGGTAGATAACATAGAGGTTTACATCCATATTTTAAGTTATTGACGTAAATGCCACCTGGTGTCCTTTAAAGGGACCCGTATATGGTACACACACATATAGGCCTACTAGTGCTGCATGTGGATAGAGAATGGTGGGGTTACAAGGGTTAACATATCAAAGAGCCTCCCCTGTGTGATCTGCACCCGACTCAGCAGCAGCCGTCTGAGCTGCTCCTCCCCGAGCTGCTCTCTGTGCTGCTCACTGGGCGATAATAGGACAACTGCTCATACTCAAGTTGTTTCCAATCACCCAGACCACCCCCTGCTCGGTCCCCCACCTCTGGCATGTCTGTGAGTGTGTGGAGGGGGAGGGAGGGCTCTCCTGGTGTCAATTAACGGATGAATTGTCGGCCAATTCAAAAGTAGTTCCAGGAAAAAAGAGGGAGATGATGGGAGAGGGAGGGGAGGTGGGGTGAGACTTGTAGTGTCAGGTTGGGTGTCAGTCACTCAGACTGGGGTGAGGGTGGGGGGGGGGGGGAATTGCTCCATTGTCTTTTTAACATGGCATCTCAACATGTCAGGACACGAGACATCATGTCAGCGCCACCAGCAACAACCCACACTGAGCTATCCATTACACAGACCGCACTACGGGGGGTGCAGAGGGAGTGGGGGGTACAGGGAGTGTAAAGGGTAGGGGAAGCAGACAGGGAATGGGGAGAGAAGGGGAACAAGGTATGGATGGGCAGGATATGGCAGAAGGAAGGGAGGAATGGAGGGGAGTAATGAATAGAAAAAATAGAATGGCCCTAGACCCTTAAATTCGACATGGCGACATGGGGCCATTGTTTGGCCTAATAGTGACATGGGACAGGAGGGAAAATATAGATAGTGACATGGGATGTGAGACATGGGACAAGAGGGGCTGGCCCTACTGTAACGTATTTATCCTAAGTTAACTCTCCTTCTTCAAACATGACCCATCAAAATGGTTACAACTGAATCAATTGAACATAATTATATGCTCACCCACCCTTTCCCTTTCTCCCTCTCTCACCCTAGGAAACGTTCAAAAATGACGTAACCTATTTTGGGACTTTTTTCCCCACCCTCTTTTGTTTTTTGCACAAAGTCGCCAATACCAAATGTAAGTACCCAACCCCCATGCTGCCTCCCAACCCTTAGTCAGCACTGGCTAAATTTGTGAACGTTCCTTTACCCACCTACTCAGGCCATGCTGGGCTGTGAGTGGTTCGCTCACCTGACACCAGATGGCCCTGCGTGTCTCGTCCATCAGCCTAATTATGCCTAATGAATGGCGCTAATTAACTGACACCCAACATAATAGGCCTAATTAATACCCCCCCCCCCCCCCCCCACACACACACGGCCACGGGGTCTACACTACGGGGTCTGTAGGACTGGGAGGTGGGCAATGAAGTGGTGGGACATTCCAGGACAGAGAGCCATATTGCACAGGCGCCGCTTAACCATTTAATGGTGGTATAATGATGACCAAATGCCTGAAAGTTTTATATTAATGTGTCGTGATGTTAACCATAATATTATAGTATAAGGAGCGCATCATGTCTGCAGCGTAGGCATGGTATATAAACTCCAGGTATGAACTGGGTACCGGTGAGTGACTTACTTAAGTTACTACTGCTGCAGTCATGCATCATGTCAATAAAGGGTCGATATTGCATTATGCTACCCTTAAAGGGGTTTGTATGCTGCAGGCGTGGACATAGGTTAGTACAGTTTATAGGTACATGTAGATCAGATGTAAGGCACGTGGGCTCAATGGTGTCAAATTGTAATACCTTGGCTTCATCACGATCATTTTCATGTACAGTCTCATTCCTGCCTCTCAGCTTGTTCCAGGGTGTTCCAGGGAACTATTAGAGCGGTCAACAAGATTATTACACCCACATCACTGCAAGCTATTAAACTGGTATTTATTTACTGATGGTAGGTATGATTGCCAATAATTATGTCGATCCATAGTGCAGAAAGAAATTACTCTACATCCACACACACACAGAAAAGTGAGAGTCATTGTCGCTAAACCTCACCTGAGGGTCAGGCAGTCGCTAAAGGTACCCTCACCTGAGGGTCAGGCAGTGCCTGACCCTCAGGTGAGGGTAGTTTTAGCGACAATGACTCTCACTTTTCTGAGGGTGCACTATTAGATATAGCTGTACTCCCTCCCACACACCTGATTATACTGCTTAAAGAACCCTTTACAGAAGAGTCCATTGTATCAGCTCCCCTGTCCTGGTAAGCATGTTAATAGTAATACAGTAGATGGATTAGAGGAGTGAAGGGGGGCAATCAGTGAGTTGGCAGAGGAGGAGGTAGATACGCCCCATCTCCCTATCACATCGCTCTGGTTTCGTGAGAGCTGCCCAGATTAATACCACTTTCCGCCAAGTGGTGGCGCCACTGTCTGCAGGGCATGCCGGGACGGGTCACGTGACCAGAGCCACATCCGGGAGCTGCACACTGGTTACCTGCATGTGGGTAGCAGCGTTCACAAATGACGTCACCTTTTTTGGGACTTTTTTTAAAGACCACTCCCCGCCCCCACCGTCACTATTTTGAGCAAATATTGGCAAATGTATCGCCACTGACAGAAATATAGCCGCAAATAACCATGTACCCCACCCCCATGGCCAATGACATAATTTGTAAACGTTCCCTAGAGTTGCTCTCTCTGTGTAGTTTAGTACATGTGGTACCTCAACCCGGTGCCTCAAGGATCCATTCTCTGACATGTGGCATGATGCACCAATGCAGTGCTAACATGTACAGAGCTGCCTTGGTACATCATGCTGACCCTTCAAGCGTGTATAACCCCCTGCTGTTGTCATGATGCATGGATGCAGCAATGGTGAGTTACTCGTCAATATCAATTGTGTATGTCCAATTATATGTATATTGCCCTCCCCTTAGAGGGGTCTACAGTTTGTGTTTAACTCCTCCACATCCAAATTCCAGACCAATCTAGCTCACTCTCTCACAACAAGATACCATTTAGTTGTATGTATTCAATACCTATTAAATGGCTATGTTCCCTGCTAATAATAACTAGTTGAACTAACATTGTAACAAGGATTATGATAAGGATTGGTAATGCCAGGGATGGAGATGTAATTGGTATTGCCCTGCATGCCTTAGCTTCTACAAAACCAGACTCTCATTATTTTGAGACCACAACAAAGTCACACACAGTGTGTTGTTTTTGCCGGCGTCTGTTCGTGTCCGGACACGCCGATAGGGGGCAGCAGCGTCTGGTCATCACAACGAGGCCGTGTGAGCACGCATGCGCAGGTCTCGTGTCGGCTCACTTCCCGTCAAGCCGCGTCCCTCAACGAGACTACCGTATCGTCGCGATTAAGCGCCGGGGCGCTCTTCAATTTGGCGGGGCTCTTATACAGGCGCTTATACAAGACAGGCGCTTATTCAAGGTCACGATTTTAGTGCTTAAGAAACATTTGGGTGCCCCTGTACCCCCGGCGCTTATTCAAGACCGGCGCTCTTTCAAGACCAGGCGCTTTATCGCGACGGTACGGTATATCTACCTGCCTCCTGTAGGCTGTACTACATGTGGCAAACAGAGCCTACAGAACTGTAAACCCTCACAGAGAAGTACGTGTATCAGGTTGACATGTGACAATGTTATTATTTCAATGTCAGAGCCCGGTGTCGACTGATTCTAGTGAGAGACACACATGTAACAACAGGACCCTCCCACCAATTTCAGTTGCGACAGAGTTCTTGTTGTAATGAAATGGGGGAGGGGGTGGGGGGGGGATATCTGTAACAATGGTGAGTAACTCAAAGACAATGAAGACTTTTGAATAGCTCTAACATTGTTTAGAACTGGACGATAGAAATGTCAGAGATCTCTAACATCTAGATCTCCAACCTGTGTATTGAAGCAATTCAGGTTGAACAAAGGTTGCAAGTAGTCAGGGTTAAATAATTAGAGACTATTGTATCTTACAATTCACTAACTTCTCACTACATGTTGTAATTTTCTTAATCTCATTATGCATGTGCTCCCCCCCCTCCGCCCCCCCAAAAAAAGATCAGTAATTTAATTTAATTATATTTCATGCAATTACTCATTAAAGTATTTTTTAACTGACTGTGGTCAGCTTCCCTGGGGGTACTTACTAAGGTGGGTGCATTGAGGGACAGACGGGAGATAACTTTTCCATTACTGGCTCTTTGTGGTTATTAGTGAGAGTGATAGGCAGTGTTCTCCCGGCCCCAACACGGCCAACACTAATTAATGCTTAATAAGGGAGACATGAAACATGTAGGCACCCACCACCGTCCCTCACTCCAGCCCCACCCCAAGGCCATCTCATTAAAGACACACACTTAAAACAATGGCCCATCAACAGACCCCCACCCCAGCTCCCAGCGCTCACTCTCTTAAGTCCCCCACCCCTCAATCACATGCCAAGTGGGTCTTAAATATTGGAGAAAAAAAGATAGGTGGGTGATGCAACGTCCTGTAGTTTTTCTTCTTCTTGTGTTCAGATCCTTGAGGAGACATTAAAATATTTTAATAAATGAAAATAATAGGATTCATATAGACTACTGGCAATATTATTTGAATCACATCCCTTTCAGGGGAATGTGATGCTTGCTTTTGGTCAATGTAGGGTCTGTTCTAAACGTAACCTGCTCTAAAAATAAGTATATTTATGTTTTAAAAGTGGATGGGTCTGGTGTCCGTGGTGTGGCATGGTGTTTGTGGTCTCCCTACCCAGGAGGAGAGGGTAACCTATCTCTGACTGAAAAATTAATGGTCTGGAGGAATTAGGCAGCAGGTGCCTCCACCACTGAACCAATAAAGCAAATTACTGTCAGGAGCCAAAGGGTGGGAGGGGGGAGAGGGGTCTCTAGGAGTAGCCAGTCTGTTGGCAACTGAACATCGCTTATCTCAGCGGGCATCTTAAAGGCTACAAACACATGCTAATTGTCAAATGATTTGAGGAAAACAAAGAGATTTTGGAGAAAGTTGTCAAGAAGTTTTACTCTATAGAAGCAAAAGCATACATGAGCATTGCTGAATCGTTACCTTACATAAGTGCCTGTCCTGATACAATAGAACAAGTTCTGCATGTCTAAACGTTAAGTTATGCCATTGAAAAACACCCCCTAGAAAAAAAATTGGCATCCCCGGCAAACCATATTGAGCTGTTTTTGGCGCCAAAATAGCCTGAAGCCACAGCGGAGGGGTTTACAGGGGGCACATGGCCAATTATCACATCAGGATTGTGCAGATGGGAAAGGCTTGGCAATCTTCTCCTTAATTCAATTAAACCCCTTCAGGGGGTGGAGGAGGCGGTTTAGAGGTGATCTAAAGGTTACAAGTGCCTCTCCTGGCGTGGGCTTCACTGGGCATGCGCGTGCAGACCCCCCTGGGCGCCGCCTGATGGTTCTTATTGTTAAATAAAACAGTGTTGTGAGTCCTGATCCGGCATTGTCTCAACACACACGTGTTAGTGTGCTGGGGCTTCTGGGGCTGAGGACTGGTGTTTCTTTACCAATAAAATGTGACATTATCCTGGATGCTTATGAAATGTTTTCTTATTTTGTGAGAAAACATTTGAAAATAATTATGACCTCGCTTTCAAATGTAAATCCCTATGGTTGTATATTATTCATATATATTTTTGTATATTGCAAATTGAACATATAGATAAAATACACATACCTATGGATAGAAACTCCAGGACCACTTATCAATAGTTTATTTATCATTTCCCCACACCTTTCCCTGTACATTGTGTACCAGCCTGAGGCTAATCAAAATTGATATACAACATGTACATTGATATAAATTCGTCAAACTGGCTAAATAGAATACAAGTCCTAGCGCTAACGCAGGGACCCATATCAGGTAGGGCTTTATCATATATGAAATGCACCCTATGATGCACCTACACCTGTTTTCCCGCCTTAGGCTCCAACAACAACAACTTAAAGTCTAATTGTCGTCTGGGTGCAGCGTCCCTGCACTAACCAGGGGTGGGTCCCCCCTCACCCCCTCCTCACACCTTACCTGTCCCATCCATATCCCTCAGCCTTTAACCCTTTAGGGGCAGACTAAGGAGCTAATGCACCATGCCTTCTTCTCGGTGTGATGCATGAATTTAGCACCGATTTGGCACTGGAGAGTAGATCACCAGTGCTGCCTTATTGCATCGGGGTTGATACACTCATGAAGGGTCAGCATGATGCACCTACACAGCACTAGTGTACACTAGTGAGCTACTCGCTGACACTGCAATAATGCATCATGACGACACAGGAACATGCCACCCTTAATACATCATGATACCCTTAAAGGGTTTACACCACCACTACCTGCCCTATCCCTATCCCTTACCCCTCAGTGCACCACAAGAACACCTTCCCACCCCTCACCTGTCACCAAATAGAGGCAAATCCACCCACAGGGAAACGACCTCCATATGACCTTGGGGAGGTTCTGGTGACCTTGACAGTTCCCTCCCATTATGACAAGGTCAAACAGCACCGTATGTGCCAGGGTGGGGATGGCTGGATGTCTCGGGGCGGTCTTCCATAGATAAACTACAACTGAGAGGTGTGTGTGGATGGGAGTGGATGTTTTGGTGAACTTGGGTGGTTTTCTATAGAGACGATTTGAAGATGAATAGCCACCGGAGGGAGTGTGTCCGCTAGAGTCAACATCATCGCCGACAGCTCAAGGAAAGGACAGCCAATTAAAGCAAGTAAAAACGGTGACATACCTCGTATTATACATGTACCGTATTGGAGTGTACATTTCAAGCACCTGATCAGTGATAGAGGTAAATTATGTGAAGGAGTACGAAGAAAGGTGTCTCTAAAAAGAAGGTGAGATAAAAGGAAAAGGGGATGGGGGGCAGTGTCAGGAGGTATTATGTGGATGTTTCTTGATACAGTATTCATTCTGTTAGAAACTGACCAAGACTTAACAATACATAAACTGGGAAGAAGGAATCTATTGATATACATTGTTGTATACCATCAGCAAATCCACCATCAATTGGCCTCGATTATAACTATCTACTCTAGATCTACTATAGATTTACGATAGATTCCTACAGTAGAATCTACTGTACATCTACACTAATGGCAACCAACATTTTGCAGTGTATCTCTCGCTTTACAACGAGTTGCACTGTTCCCCAACTTTCAACAACACCATCCTGCACTGAAAAAGTAACTTGTCTCCAGACTCGTCGAAGTGACTATCATAAAGTAAAGGAGTCTAACCTATCAGGTAACCATCCCACAAATAGAATCCGGAGCTGGCAAATGTCAGGTTTTGGGCTTGCACATGCCAAATGGGTCATCTATCTCCAGCTAGAAGATCCTTTTCCTTGTCACTTAGACAAGTTTTTGACTCGTTTATTTTATGACCGTCACTTGGAAGAGTCTGGAGACAAGTTTACTTTTTGAGTGTGTACCTCTCACGGCTGCACTTATCAAACTCCACAGCAGCTACTGTCATAGATCACCCTACCCCACACCAGAACCCGCCCTGTGTGGCCTTTCAACGCTTCAAATGACCGTTTTCCGTGTTCAGAGGGTTTTCCTCTTCATTTTTCTTAGGCCTAGATCTACTCGGGTTTAGAAAAAGTAATCAGTGATTACGAGATTTGGAATACAGCAAGTGCACTGAGGTGAAGTAGTATAGGAAAATAAACCATGGGAAGACAGCGAATGTGGGTGGGTGGAAGGGGGGGGGGGGGTTAGGTAGGGGCTAGGGAAGGAGGAAGGGGGAAGGCGGTTCAGGTATGATACATGTAATAGACACTCACAGAGTTGCAGACATGTGGACTGGAACACAGGGGTAGCATAATGTATTTGAACTGTAATACATGTACGTGCAGTGCAGGGGCGGATACAGGGGGGGAGTCCTGGGGGTCCGGACCCCCCCCCCTTTTGGAAAAAAATTTAGATTTTTTTAATGATAATTTGATCCGCCGCGAGTCGTGTCGCGTCACTTTTGGTACTTTGGTGTTTGGTGGACCCCCCCCCCCCTTTTCAAATTCCTGGGTCCGCCCCTGCAGTAAGGTCAAGAAAGTAGAAGTGAATATGGCCAGAGGGCCAGGTGAGATTGAATCACTTCTGGTGTAAGCGCAGTAGGTATTGAATATGCGGACTGGAGGGCACCCAGATGAAAAGGGGCACCTCACCTCGCTTAACCCATTAAGGACGGCATCATGCCTTAATGCATCATGACCTTGGTCGTCATGATGCATGGATGCATCCCTGGCGAGTAACTCGCCAGAGCCACATTCAAGCATCATGCCGATCGTTTGGGGTTTAGCAAGCCCCGAGGGGTCGGCACCAATGCAGCACCCGCGAGTCAACAAAATGTCACCTTTGAGCGACATGCCTTCCTTACAGAGCTAACCCTTCCCCAACCACCCTACCCCCCACCCCCCATCTCCACCCCCACCCCCAGACGCGGGTGACAATACCCCCATGTCGGCGTAATGCCAACTCCCGCCGCGTCTTCCATCCCTCCCCTCATCCATCATCCCCTTGTCGTGTTGTGAGCTGCTCACAGATATGCTCACACTCACTCAAACCCCCATCCACCAGAGCCCCCCCCCCCCCCACCACCAACCTCAGCCCCCCCTCCCCCCCCCCCCCCCATCCACTCTGTGCTGCTCTCCTGCCAGTTGTGTAATCAGCTCTTAATTAAAGACTCACAGACCAATCAGAACACGCCGCTGGGGTCACGTGGGGTCGAGGCGCTCAGTGCGCATGCGTGAGGTACAGGGGAGATGACAATGGCGGCAGGAGAGGTTTGTACAGTGATGTATAGGGTGTGCTCAAACCGGCTTCTGTACCTGGCCATTGCTCATATTCCAGCCCGCCGATTGCTTGTCAACCTATACCTACATGTATGCACTAAAAATAGGGGAGGATCGGGGGAGTCCTGGAGGCCCGCCTGGAGGTCCTGATCCACCCCCCCTTCTCTTACATTTTTATCATAATACTTCTTATAATGGCTATATTGGTCAAAGATTTAATTCATCATTTTCCAAACAATGCTTTAAATAGAGTACACTAGACCTATGCAAGTCTAATGCTTTGAGAACATCATCTAAAGTATGGGAGTAGGGATTGGATGGGTGAATGAGGGAGGGGGTACAAGGTCCACTTTTTATTATAAATTTCATGGCAGAGAAAGGGAGGTAAGGGGCTATAGAAGAAAGGATTTAGATGGGGGTTGATGCGGTCATAGCGTGTCCATGTAGGCCTGCACAGGCTTCCAGTCCATGCCCTACCCCCTCTGTCCTCAGGCCTCTCACCCACTGGGCTCCGTCCATGTGCACACCTACCCCATCATTCTGGGTTTTATAATCCTCTATGTTAATGCCTCCCTCCCATCCTCATAGTCTATGAGGTATGGGTATGTTGTACTATGTTAGATGTAACTACAGTCAGCCCTCACTCTCCCGAACTTGGAAAATGAAAGGAAAACTGTCAAAGGAAGCAACACATTCGGGGAATTTGAGGTATAGTAAATGTTTCAGGGAAGTGAGGGCCGTAGATACCACCACTCAGACCCTATTTAGTCGTACATTGCCATATTTCCTAATACTTCACCTCACAATCCCACTCTTACTGCCCATCACTGATACCATGCTAGGTCCCAATATCCCAACTCTCTTCTGCTGATCTTTAGTGATCTGATATCTTTGTTATCGCTCCTATGCTCGTCAATTTATTCCATTGCCATCTAACAATTTTGACATCACAAGCCTAAAGCAGGGTAGACACTGCCACCTAACGTCCCGATCCATCCCATCTCGACCCATCTCGACCCTCCAGGCGGGTCCAGTCGGCCCGTGTATGCCTGTTCCCGACCCAGTTGGAGCGGGATGGGGACAGTCGGGAGATTTCAAGCAGTGTTTGAAATACAGGCCCGACTGGAGCACAGCAGGGGGTGCAGTTGGGATGGATCGGGTCGGGAGTGGCAGTGTATACTTGATTCCGACTCAGTCTGCTCCAGTCGGGAGGGTTTAGACCAATCAGAGAGTACCTTTTGGTCATGTGTATCGATGTTCTATGTAAATCTGTGTATACCTTGTTTCTAGATGCCAGAATACACCAAGAAACGGAAAGAATTGTTTTTTCTTTAAATTAGAAAATACTTATGTTAAAGATAATAGCTCGTGACCATTTTATAATATGAAACACTTTAGAGAAATTTAGTTACAATAAACATGTAATACACTGTGCCAAAGATAATGCTGCTGTTAATATGAATCAGTTATTATAATGTTCGATATACAAAAATGATGTCTCATATTAAAGGTATCTAAACAATGAATTCTTAGCATAAATCTGACCAGACTACTGCAGTGTATATGTGTCCCCGACTCCCGACTGGAGCCGTTCCGATCGGAGACAACTGGGTCAGTTGAGTTGAGATGGGGCGGATCGGGACGTTAGGTGGCAGTGTAAGGCCTGCTTAACATGTCCAACCTCCTTCCCATCACCCCCTGTCCCTACACTACTTCCATGCACCCCACCCCCACCCCACGCTCCACTGCGCATGCTCACGGCGCAGCGGATGTACGCCCGCGAGAACCTGCGATAGACTACGAGACTCCCGACACTCACACGATACCAACCTCCAATGCTGTCTACCTGCCAACCCCCAGCCCCCCCCCCATCCCCCAACACACACACCTCACTTCTCTCCCAGCTTTTTCCATCTCCCCTTTCTCTCCGGCTTCTCTGTGTGCGCGGCGTGTTTTTGTACTGATAATGAGTCATGATTTATTACACGATCTCTGGTCGGCCTTTTCGTGTTGGCGACCATTACGTCGGTACGCCACATCCATCAGACCGCCTGTCTTATGTTTGTAATTGTCTTAGGGCTGACGCGTGGCTGCCCCAATCAAGGAAGGGTGGGGTAGTGGGGGTTACAGCCTGGAGCAGGGGGGGGGGGGCTGGTGTGTGTGTGTGGGGGGGGGGGGGGGGTCAAGAAGTCGATATTACACTATCTTCATATCATTCTATATAAGCTTAGACTTCAATGTTGTTGTCTAGACAATCTTCCATACTCAGTTTTCAGGATTCTCTATACTGACTAGTTCACCAATTTTTATCTCTAGGTTATGTCCCACATTACCCTCCCTTCCCTCCCTTCCATTAACCCCCTATTTTTTTTTTGTAACGTGAAATCCTCAGTAAATACATTGTAGTAAGATATAGTGACGTTTACCTGGAATTCGACCACTTCGTGTTTGAATATTCGGAGGATTTGAGAGAGCATCGAACTTACCTGAAAATCAAAGGAAAATCTGCATTAAAATGTAATTTAAACAGTACGAGTAAGACAATATCCATAATTGTACATCATTATGTGCAATGTCGATGCATATGAACACTTTTAATTTCAGGTCAAGTCCATAATAGTTATACACTACTACCTTGTACATCTCTTCATTCAACCCACCCTGTCCCTCACATCCAGCCCTCCCCATGAGACTCTGACAGGATTGCCTGTCCAGGTTCCAACTCCTCCCCCTGTGCCCCCTGCGCCCCCCTGTGCCCCCCACCCCGCCCACCCCGTGCCTCCCCGCGCCTCCTGGTGGACGGAGATCATTCCCTGCCCCCATACCGGATCCAGTTCTCACCTAAAGGGCGCAGAGGTCATTAGTTCCTATCCTCCCCGGGAGGGGGCCACTATGACGTCACGTCAACATGAAGGACCTTTCGTCCAAGGGTATTGTCATGAGCTGCCTGACCTTCAAATGACCCCTGCTAACCAAGTGATGACCCCAAGGTACTCTTTGACCCCACGATGAATTGCTCGTTTTTAATATTCAGGTATATTCGTTTCGGGAGAGGGAACAATTGTTTTCACAAGACCTTTGGTGACTTTAATTATGAATGGTTTCAGATTATTAAAATTTGCTACCGGGGTAATCTGAAATTCATGTTCAGAGGGAATTATGTACCAAAAAATGCAATTAAGAAATGCTCAACATTTCCCCTACACTGACGCAACTACCGGTACATGCATAAAGAGTTTTAGAGAGGACGCCATTTTCCCCTTCTATCCAAAATCAAGTATGTATCACTCATCTCTTACATAGAGGCCAAATAATGTGTCACAGACGGGTTTGTGACGTCACCTACGTCATGTCACAATCCCCTCATCCATTTGATGAAGTTGATCAAAACCCGACCACACCTCAAACACCACAATACCAAAAGTGCCTCACCCCTCACCCCACACCCACCTCCCTCACACTCCCCAACCCAACACACAGCTCCCACACCCTGACCCCCACACCCAAATACCCACCCAGTGGCGGATTTATAGGAGGTGCGGGGAACTTAGGTATTTTCTTTTTAATAAGAAAAAAATCGGCCCACAGGTCGGAGAGGAAGATTCTTTCCAATAGAGACCCCCCCCCCCTTCAAAAATCCTGGATCCGCCACTGCTACCTCCCTAACCCCACCACACAACCCAACACACACCTCACACACCCACACCCCAACACACACCTCCCTCCTCCCCACACCCCACAACACACCTCACACACGCACACCCCAACACCCACCTCCCTCCTCCCCACACCCCACAAAAACACACCTCACACACGCACACCCCAACACCCACCTCCCTCCTCCCCACACCCCAACACACACCTCACACACCCACACCCAAACACCCACCTCCCTCCTCCCCACACCCCACAACACACCTCACACACCCACACCCCAACACCCACCTCCCACCTCCCCACACCCCAATACTCACACACCCACACCCAATAGCATGGAGATAAATCAGGGCTCAGCTACACGAGGCAGGCTGTGGCGTCCTGGGGGCATCTTTTCAGCTCGTCTTCAGAGCCAGGTGTCTGGGGAGAGAGCTGGAGGCCGTAGATAAAGTTAGAGTGATGGCCAAGGCATTAACCCCTCAAGGATGCCGCCTGGATCCACCCTCACTGGGCGTCATGATGCACTATAGCAGCGCCGGGGAGTACTGCATTTGTGCATCATGAGTTGAGTTTGACTTTTTGGGAGTGCATCAACCCTGGATGTTGGGAGTTGGGTCTGAGGCATGAATGCAGCACCGGCGAGTTACTCACCGATGCTGCATCAAGTGCACCATGTCATGAAGGTATACAATGCACCCAGGCATCACGCTGCCCTTAAAGGGTTAAAGGCTGCGGCTTATAAAGCTGTCAGAGGCCAGGGTGGCGATGGATGTGCTAATACGTCGGCCATCTTTGTTCAGACATCTTGTGAGGAGGAGGAGTGACCAGCCTGTCCACTGGGAGCCATTTGTTATATTTGTATTGTGAAGGTGGGGGCTGGGTGGGGGGGATCCCTGGGTGGGGATGAGGGGTAGGGGGTTTGGGAGCTAGATAGAGAGACGGGTTAAACATCGAAGTTGCCGTAGTGAGCCTGGTAATTCCATGTTTTCCTTTTACTTCTTTTACATCATTAATTCTACGGATGATATGCAATAGCCATAAATATTCTGGCATAAGAGGTATGATTAACTAACTCTTCTTATCCAGAATCGTGTATCGTTCTACTTTATCATTTCTAAAAAGCTGATGTTTAAAGTATAAACGACATAATGGCCATATGGCCTGATGTTGGTCCTACTGAGCCATACTTTACACCCTCAGAAAAGTGAGAGTCATTGTCGCTAAAACTACCCTCACCTGAGACTCAGGCAGTTCCTGACCCTCAGGTGAGGGTAGTTTTAGCGGCAATGACTCTCACTTTTCTGTGTGTGTAGGACAGGTGACTAGGTACAGGTACAGGTGACCACAGGTGACCACGTTGGTATCTAGACAGCATTACTCTTACAGCTACCAGCTGACAAATATTGACATGCATTGACAGGTATTGACAGTAACAAAAGTGTGACATCTAGGGTAAACCCTTTTAGGACAGGACACTGTTTTAATGCAAGTAATGCAATAGGTCCTTGTAATGGCATGGCCAGAAGCTTAATGTTGCATTCATGTATCATCCCATTCATACAGGGTTGATACACCTCCAAATGGTTCATGATACACCGAACACAACGCTGGTCAGTTACTGGTCAGTACTGCATTGCTGTTTTATGACGAGAAATTGGCAATAGGCATCATGCTGACCTTAAATGGTTAAGAAGTCGCAGGGGTAGTATACACAACACTGTAACATGAAACATGATGTCAATAGACTGCAGGTTAGATACATGTGCTACCATTGACATAGGTCACGATCACCTGGCTATGTCAATGGGTATATGGTGTGGTCGAGGATAGTGTTGCATGGATTTTACCATGGTTAAACCTTCAAATAGTCATGTTACTGATATTTGCATTCAATTGATGCACTGTACACTGGTTGTATTTATATATGTATATTAACACGGTTTAATGTAATGCACTGCAATGAATTGTACTAACATACATGTGAATACATGTAATACAATTTGTGACATTTCGATCTGTGTCCTAATATCGGTGATAATGGGACCACCCATGATCATTAAAATGATACATTAGTCCCATCCTCAGTCAGATAGAGATGTACAGTGTTTAGACATAGAACGGCAACTGATGAACATCATGTTATGTCTGCATGTTTGAAGTTATCCCTGTTTTCTTTTCCTATCTAAATCATCCTCATTTTTTAATGCACACATATACCATATATACACATTCATTATATTAAAGGCCAACGTTATCAGCTCATATCATCAAAACTTTTTCATTCATTATAGACATGTCAAATGTGTGGATGTATATATGTTTGGTCTACACGTGGCATCTTTCTTGTTTTAATCAAAGTTGATTGATAAAAATTTAATATGGTAGTGCCATTTCAAAATGGTATAACTGGGTCTGTGGAAAGATCGCCGGTGCAATGCAGGGTGATAGAACATAACCATACTGGAATGTTGTTTTTCTTCTTTTGGACTAGCCATTGGACTCCCATATGTTCATCAACGTTTATCACGTGATCTTTAACCGCCATCCCTATACATGTATGCCCAGTCTGCTCACGCGCATGCGTGGTGGTGGAGATGTTTGTAAAAAGCACACAGACATTAGCCCTATGGTCCTCACCCCCAGCTTCCTTCACTCCACATCCCTCCTCCCTTTTTCCCACAGGAGAGTTGTGGCTCTAGTCCGTCCGCACCAGTTGTGCACTGACCATTTCCGCATTTAGCCAGGCTCCATTGCACTGTGAAACATTGAAGTGCATCAGGTAGACAATAAGAGCCTGTATCTGGCACGGTCTACGCTAGGCTGCATGGGGAGGGGGGGGGGGTACCGCCCCACCCCCTACTCCCCCATACTACCATGATGCCCTTTCATGTCTACCCTAACAATAGGGGGAGGAAGGGGAGAGCATTTTTATTCTGGATAACAATACAAGGGGCGAACATTCCGCGCTCCACCAGACTGAGGCGGTGTCGCGGTAAATATACACCGTTGTGGTGGCCGGTAGGTGGCAGTGCTGACAATATGGTCAGTGGACCTAGCTTCTTTTTTTCTACATTGTCTCCCCGTGCTCTCTTCCCCTCCCTAGCCTCCCCCATTATAACCCTGTCCTATCATTGTCATCAAGTGTTCATAATTCAACTGGGCTGGGCACCGTTAAACGTTGGTCTAAAGCAATGATAACTAGCCATGTCGGGTTTAACTTCTAGGACACTTTAAGGAGGCAGATTCTGGAATTTCCCTCAGAGAATACACATGGTGATTTAGATTCTTACCAAATGGCCATGTTTAAGTGTTGGTACACACTCTGTTCCATTTATACATTTGTGTAGTTGTATTTGGTATGTTGTTTATTAACACTCATACGTTTTGTTTCCAGGAAGTTATGGTATAAGTTACTAATGGATTCAGAGAAACTGGGGTTGAAAGATAGGACAGCCCCGGGAGGAGAGCCTCTTTGTATGAGGATAAATTTGTCAAGGAATTCAATCCTCTTAAGTATGTACACATTGAGAGGGGTATACCAACATGTATTATACATTTGTAGAATCATTCTGCAACATCGGTTTCTATTCTTGTGACATTCATTCATCTTTTCAAGAACATCAATGAATGTTGTACTCTACTATTCGTTATACCCCTGTCTACTGTCTGTCTGTAGTAGATAATACATCAGCTCTGCCTCCATCTCTGTGTGATATTACAATCCCTGATTGAGTGTATTGTACTCCATGAATGAGGAACACTTTTACAATGGGAGGTAGGTTGATTAGCTCTGATTGTCATGAGTAGGGAGCAGTGGCGTAGGAAAAGGGGGGGGGCCAGGGGGGCCCGGGCCCCCCCAATCACTGAGGAGGGGGGCCTCAATATGTTTGGGCCCCCCCCAAAATTTGTCAAGACCTATAATATAATACACACAATTTTCAAACCTTCCCTTTCCCGTATAGGAAAAAGTGGGGACAGAGGGGGCTGGGGCCCCAAATCAGAACTAGAGGGGGCTCAAATACTTCTTTTCCATACAATCGAATATAAGTGTGTCTATGATACATCATACATAAAAATTGATACTTAAAGTTGGTTGGAGTGGGCCCCCCTGGGCCCCCCAATGAAAATTTGCTTCCTACGCCTCTGGGGAGGGAGTACTATATATGCAGGGGAAGAGAGGGAGGGGGGGATAGTCTCTTTTGGGGACTTTTTGTCATTTCTGAAGGTTCAACCATTTAAGGATGGCATACGGTTTTTCGTGCAATCTCCTTGGTCGGCATGGTTCATGAATGCAGCCCTGGCAGGTAAACTTGCGAGGGCTGCATTCATGCATCAGCCACCTATGGGGTTCATGGTATTACAATCCCGGAGGATCGGCATGATGCAGGGCTGTCTGCATGAATCATAATCATGGTGATATCAGGCAAAGCACATTAAAGCACTATGTGGTCCTTGATGACACATATCACGGTACCCTCCTACCACACCCCTACCTTTCACCACTGGATTCCCTACTATTCCCTATTGAATTAGGGACAAATTCGTCCTTACTGTGGTGAAAGGGTTTAACATTGGGGTAGGGGAGTGGTAGGAGAGTACCTTGATATGTGGATAATATTGGGAGTCAGTCTGCCGGAAACCAGCTGCACGGGGCGACCCCTGGTGAGCAGACACGACATCAGATGGGCGATAATACAGTGTTTTCACTATCAGTACATCCATGGGTATCTCTACACACATCTACTACACCCTTTATGTAGTCCACCGTTCAGTTGTACCCCCACAGGTTTGCATTGTCATGGATGTTAATCTCAGACAATGGGTCTAGCAGTGTGTAACATGTATAGCTGTCGTCATTCATTGATAATATTAATAAGAGACACCCTCAGCTGTCCATGTAGGCCCTAACCCTACTGTACTGTGTTCTTTCAAACAGGCTTGCACATCCACCCACCTGCCCAGGGCGATGTTAAATTCTCACCCAAAAAAAGTCACCTTTTTTTTAAATCAGAAATTAGAAGACCCTCAGGGATGAAGTAATGCAATAAATGCCCTCTTCCTTGATGAAAAACGGAAGTCTTTCTGTGTTAGATACCAATCACAGAATTCACTAGAGGGATAGTAGTGGACTTCTGCTTCTGTAGTGAAGGGCTAGACCAGCGTTAAGGGCAGGTTATATACGGTGGTATGAAGGAGATGGTAAGTAGGTTGTGTGTGGAGTCGGTGTCGTGATGCTCATGGTTCAACAGACATGGAGGTAGATGAGTGGGGGAGGGACACAGGGGGAGCACGGGTTGAACTGTGACCAGTTCAGAGGTTACCCCTCCCACCAACCCTTTAGGGGCCGCAGAGTGATTTAAAGCATGATAAAGCCACCTTTATCACAATGATGCATCCATGCAGCCTTGTCGAATAGGCTCCCCATGAATGAATTCAGACATCATTCCGACCTTAAAGGATTTATACATACCCGATGTATCGGCATGATGCATGAATGAAGGCCATGTGTACAAGTGACTTTCCCATGTTCATACATAATACCTACAAAGGACACGACACATTAAAACACTATGCTGTCCTTACAGGACTATCCTCCCCCCCCCCCTCCCTCACCCACCACTGCCCGGTGTACCTCATACTCCCATCTGTTCCCATGGTGTCCACCCACAGACCCAATATTGTATCCCACGTCACATGCTATCATAGGACCACTATTCAGTTCTACTTCTGCTACTTTTTTTTTTACCCTACAGGCATTATGCATTGTGCTGCTCGTATAAGCATGCATGCACACGTGCTAGGAAAGGCATGCTTAGTCCTTTAATGGAAGCATAGTGCTTTGCTTTGTTATATATCCTTTGCCGTCATGATGCATGCATGTAGCCCTTGTGAGTTGATTGCTTCATTTATGCCTTATGCAAATTCATTCAGGAGGGTACCATGATACATTGACTATGATACTTGAACGCAGCCTTGACAAGACATGCATCCATGCATCATGACGATAAATGACATGATGCATCAAAGTACTCTGCGACCTTTAAATGGTTAGAGTGGGTGACACTGACAAGGTGCTTAAGTAGCAAAACTAATACCTGATGAATTATGACTTGGTGAATAATTAAGTGTATTAAATGGCTTGGTTATAATGCGGACCCACTGGTTGCACATTTGTGTATAAGCTGTTTAGGAGTTAATCACCGAGGGCGAATTATCTCTGACTCATTCAGATGTAACTATCAGCTGAAGGTGGTGGGAATGGTCTACCTCTAGGATTTGTAAACATTTCAAATCCCCAGACTATTAAGTCAGATTTACTCCTGTACAAACAAATGGTATTAATTGCAGACATGCATTTTTTCAAATGTATATGCAACCTTCATTTTTGATCAAATGTAGTATGCTCTTTCATAAAGAAGTAGGGAGTTCACGGTTTGGTTTCGAACTATATACCATGCAGAGTAGTGGAAGTATGAAAAAAAACGCCATTAATATGACTGATAATTTCAATTTGATATGGTCCTGTAGTTCAATGCCAAAAACGAGTAAATAGAAGTGAATGAACATCAGTACAACATAATATATGTGCAGTCACCGGTCATAATTGGTCTCTGTGGTAGAGCAGGGAGCACTGATAACAATACAAATCATGCCATGCACAGGCCGCCGGTGTACCATGCTCATACAACAATCTATAGAGGGCATACAGAAAAGGGCCCTATACTATAGGAGTGTATGGGGGAGACCTTTTAGTCCATCTGTTGATTCAGTAACGGCCTGGGCAGTCCTGCAACCCGTTAAGCCATCCATCAAACTCAATCTATTATCACTCACTTCA
Source organism: Harmothoe impar (assembly GCA_947462335.1). NCBI lineage: Eukaryota > Metazoa > Annelida > Polychaeta > Phyllodocida > Polynoidae > Harmothoe > Harmothoe impar. The sequence goes on along the minus strand of OX381716.1, from coordinate 37,214,465 downwards.
TCCATTCTCCTCCCACAGCCCTGTCAAGCCAACCATACCAGGGGCCGTTTTTATAACCCTTTAAGGGCAACATAGCGATTTAATGTGGTATGCCCGTTATCGTGAATAGTCATGGTGAGTTGCAGGCGTTGCGAGTAACTCGCCAGGGCTGTATTCACATGCCATGCCATGCGGGGTTGATACACTCCTGGAGGGTCAGCATGATGCGACAATGCTTGCTGGCGAGTTACTCACCGGCGCTAGGCAGCATGTAGACCTTAAAGGGTTAAAGGGGGACAGTACTCCCTTCTGTGTGTGAGAGAGTGTGTGTGTGCCAGTTCAGTTCCATCAGTAAACTATGAAGTAATTTGAGGAAATCACACAAATTATGCTTTAATTGTGGGAGTGCCGCCGTTTGCCTCTATTGTCATGCACCCCTGGGGTTCCCCAAACGCCAGGCCTTGATTATAGACAGCCATGGCTGGAAATCACAACTATATGTCCACCATGGCCTCGGGCTACGCATGCGCCTCATTGGCCAATCAGAAAGCAGCTTACACACGGGTCTTGGCGATGGGGCAGTGTGACCGAGACGACCTCTGGTTTGAACTTGTCTTTTCATGTCTGCTTCTCGGCACTGTTGCTGTTACGTCGGGGGCAAAAAGTGTGGCCGCCTTTTATATGCTAATCAGAACTCTGTCTGTCGTATTGACGCTGTAGGGGTGGGTTAGGGCACATCCTGGAACTTGAGGTAGTCGGGGGCTAAACTCCATCTCCTTTTCAGGCTAATCCCCTCTCCTCACACCTTGAACAAAGGAGCTGATAAGAAATTCTCCCATGATGCACTGCTCTGGAGTCAGGGGCCTAACCATAATGCATTGCTCTGAGCCAAGATGGCGGCCCCCATAGCCTAATGCGCTAGTCCCGTGCGCTGTGAGCTAGGCACTGATGCATATTCCTTTAATATTGGATTTTTTTCATGGTTATAAAAGAATGGTTTGTTCATAATTTAAGTTTGAATCTTGGTACAACAAGGTGTAATTTAAGGTAGGAGTTCGGACTAATGCAGTATCCTACATGGGGTCTAATTGCCTATTGGAATAGATTAACAATACTAGTTCAGTTGGTCCTGCATTGCATGCTCCTGAGGTTCAAAGAGTGCCAACACCATACATTTCTATAACCCAAAATTGAAGAAAACGAAATAAATTCTTTGACCCGAAAACGCTTGAACTCTAAATACGAAATAAATAAATACAAACAAAAATTAGCATCCCCTACCTATTGCCACTTCGCTATATGAATCTAAAACATACTTTCAATGTTTTGGCCTGAGGTTGAACTCTATACTGGGCAATCTCACTGTGACACAGTAGCATTGGCTGCTACTCCATAGTTCTTATTATCCACGTGGACGGGGTTATCTAAGTGTCCCTGGACGTCTGAATAATATAGTTACCCTTCTATAACCTTTTTCTTATATAACACACTAGTAACTTCTCGATTGGTGACATTTTTGGGGTTACCTTTATAGATCTTTATTTGCCATATAGTGTATATTCAGTTTGACATATTGATATCATACATTTCACAACCATCGTCACAGTTATCAGGAAAATCATATCATTGTCTTCCGATGCCAACTGTTATGACTGATATTATTAGTAATACTAATAATACAGTTTGAACTGTCAACAGTAAGATCATCGTGGGCCAGTTAGAGACATTTCAAACTGTCCAATTTTTGAACTGTCAATGAGAGAATCTCTTTCTGTTATTGCTAGTTGGAACTGTCAATATTGTTATGTTACTGACAGTTTGAACTGCCAATAGTTATGGCCATACTCAATGAATAATAACGTTAATGATCAATGCCATTTTTATGCAAATGGACACATATTTCAGCTTAGCCTCAAATCAAGGAAGTGCCTTAGGGATGTTGGACATGTTGTAACACTTCAGGACACAGCTGAACTTGTCTGAGAACTAGATATTATTCCGACGGCTTGATGTGCCTTTCACTACTGCAGGTTATGCAACACCTGCAGGTACTGGGGTGAACAGCCAGGTGAGAGGGGAGTGGAGGTGACTTGTCAGGTGAGAATGGAGATATATGTGAGTACCACTGTGTGCTCTGCCCAGCATTGGTCAGTACTGTAAGGGGTTGGGGGGCAGGGGGGTCAGTCCGCGCTTTCAGGTGCTTCAGGTGTCCAGAGCCCACTGGGGGTCCACCCATACAACTGACCACTCCTTGGACAAAACCACCTCCTACCCAACCACCCACTTCCTAGACCTTAGGCCAAAAGATTGTGTTTCATGGAACCCAACTCGGGCTAGCATTACAGGATCAATTCACCTATAGATTCACCTGACATTGTGACAAAAATATCGACATGTTTTAATATTTGAAAATGATATGAGGGATAATAGTTTTCAATATACATTTCACAGTAACAAACTGTGAGTCATCAGCGAGACCTGTGAGTCACCACCAGAATATGTGAGTCATCACCACGATCAGTGAGTCAATGACAGGACTGACAGCTAATTTAATACAAATATAGTTCTTAGAAGAGCTACCCTACCGTATATATATTTGACCCAAATTAGAAGAAACACCTATTTTTTCCTTACAGCCAAATGAAATCAGGTAGTCCTTAGATAATACCCACATTAAGTTCATTCCCTGTACAAATACCATGTCTCTGCCACCACCACGGCCTATCTGATCTTTATTTCTACAAGTATTAAGCAGTGGTTCTATATTATGAGACAGGACATTAATGCTATTATGAGAGCATACAGGGGAGGGGGTGCCCCACACTGGAGACAATGCTACCTGGTGGGTTGTGTGTAAGCTGCTTTGGTGCTTAAAGGCAGAGACTGGAGGGGCAGGATTAAGGTGTCCTGACGGCCCTGGAGGGACTGGCTGGCTACCTCCTGGGTGGTGGTGGCATGACAGGACTGTGGACACACACAGACACTGGAGGACATGCCAGGACATGTAGATAGCATTCAATAGCAGCACAGCGCTCTCCTCTATAGGCCTGTTGCCAATTCCAATTTGCTATTGAGCTGTTGTGCTGCAGGCAGTGTTATGGAAGAATGTCTTTCTACTCTCTCTATTCATACAGCAGACTTGAAATCCCTTCTGTTACTATTACATCACCAGCATTCAATATCTGACTTGTCAAAGTATACAAATGTATCAGGGGTCACCCCCCCCCCCCCTCTACCCTATGTTATCACTTTAAACTCGCTAAATGCAGAATAGCGGTTTGGTGCATGTACCGGTACTATGCGTTTTATCGGTATGAATGCAGCACCAGTATGTACTTTATAATTGATGCATCCATGCATCCCTACGAGGGACGATAAATAGCGGTGATGCCTTGAGGTATGAGGCCTGTTGTCATTGATTGAATGGCTAAACTGCCAACAGCAGGCTATAATTCTCTTATTAACAGTTTGAACTGACAATAAGAGATTAATTTTATCTTATTAACAGTTCCATTTTTGGAACTGGCAACAAGAGAGTTTTTCTTCCATTATTAACAGTCAAAACTGTCAATAAGAGAAAGCTATCCTGCTATTGACAATTGGAACTGTCAACAAGTAAATCCTATTCTGTTATTGGCAGTTAGGACTGTCAATAAATATTCATGGCCTTTGTAAAAGGTCCCAACTGGCTAGGTGACCTCATTTGTGGACGTTCTCCTGGAACCTCAACCCCCTACTTTGTCACATGCAGGAGTTGCCACTACTCTCGTTCCCAAAGCCTTTCAAAGGAAGGTTCTGGTAACAGCCAAATGACCTTGAACTTGGGATTTTGCTGGGTCTGGGCAACCCCTGCCGGTAGCCTGGAACCAATGGACAGGAACCAGAATGTATGATGGTAGTTTTACCATCAGACTTTCTGGTTCCATTTCCTGTTCCTGTTTGCTGGTTCCAAGGTACCAGCAGGGGTTGCCCAGGCCCAGCAAAATCCCAAGTTCAAGGTCATTTGGCTGTTACCAGAGGATTTGGGAACGAAACACCATACATTTCTATAACCCAAAATTGAAGAAAACGAAATAAATTCTTTGACCCGAAAACGCTTGAACTCTAAATACGAAATAAATAAATACAAACAAAAATTAGCATCCCCTACCTATTGCCACTTCGCTATATGAATCTAAAACATACTTTCAATGTTTTGGCCTGAGGTTGAACTCTATACTGGGCAATCTCACTGTGACACAGTAGCATTGGCTGCTACTCCATAGTTCTTATTATCCACGTGGACGGGGTTATCTAAGTGTCCCTGGACGTCTGAATAATATAGTTACCCTTCTATAACCTTTTTCTTATATAACACACTAGTAACTTCTCGATTGGTGACATTTTTGGGGTTACCTTTATAGATCTTTATTTGCCATATAGTGTATATTCAGTTTGACATATTGATATCATACATTTCACAACCATCGTCACAGTTATCAGGAAAATCATATCATTGTCTTCCGATGCCAACTGTTATGACTGATATTATTAGTAATACTAATAATACAGTTTGAACTGTCAACAGTAAGATCATCGTGGGCCAGTTAGAGACATTTCAAACTGTCCAATTTTTGAACTGTCAATGAGAGAATCTCTTTCTGTTATTGCTAGTTGGAACTGTCAATATTGTTATGTTACTGACAGTTTGAACTGCCAATAGTTATGGCCATACTCAATGAATAATAACGTTAATGATCAATGCCATTTTTATGCAAATGGACACATATTTCAGCTTAGCCTCAAATCAAGGAAGTGCCTTAGGGATGTTGGACATGTTGTAACACTTCAGGACACAGCTGAACTTGTCTGAGAACTAGATATTATTCCGACGGCTTGATGTGCCTTTCACTACTGCAGGTTATGCAACACCTGCAGGTACTGGGGTGAACAGCCAGGTGAGAGGGGAGTGGAGGTGACTTGTCAGGTGAGAATGGAGATATATGTGAGTACCACTGTGTGCTCTGCCCAGCATTGGTCAGTACTGTAAGGGGTTGGGGGGCAGGGGGGTCAGTCCGCGCTTTCAGGTGCTTCAGGTGTCCAGAGCCCACTGGGGGTCCACCCATACAACTGACCACTCCTTGGACAAAACCACCTCCTACCCAACCACCCACTTCCTAGACCTTAGGCCAAAAGATTGTGTTTCATGGAACCCAACTCGGGCTAGCATTACAGGATCAATTCACCTATAGATTCACCTGACATTGTGACAAAAATATCGACATGTTTTAATATTTGAAAATGATATGAGGGATAATAGTTTTCAATATACATTTCACAGTAACAAACTGTGAGTCATCAGCGAGACCTGTGAGTCACCACCAGAATATGTGAGTCATCACCACGATCAGTGAGTCAATGACAGGACTGACAGCTAATTTAATACAAATATAGTTCTTAGAAGAGCTACCCTACCGTATATATATTTGACCCAAATTAGAAGAAACACCTATTTTTTCCTTACAGCCAAATGAAATCAGGTAGTCCTTAGATAATACCCACATTAAGTTCATTCCCTGTACAAATACCATGTCTCTGCCACCACCACGGCCTATCTGATCTTTATTTCTACAAGTATTAAGCAGTGGTTCTATATTATGAGACAGGACATTAATGCTATTATGAGAGCATACAGGGGAGGGGGTGCCCCACACTGGAGACAATGCTACCTGGTGGGTTGTGTGTAAGCTGCTTTGGTGCTTAAAGGCAGAGACTGGAGGGGCAGGATTAAGGTGTCCTGACGGCCCTGGAGGGACTGGCTGGCTACCTCCTGGGTGGTGGTGGCATGACAGGACTGTGGACACACACAGACACTGGAGGACATGCCAGGACATGTAGATAGCATTCAATAGCAGCACAGCGCTCTCCTCTATAGGCCTGTTGCCAATTCCAATTTGCTATTGAGCTGTTGTGCTGCAGGCAGTGTTATGGAAGAATGTCTTTCTACTCTCTCTATTCATACAGCAGACTTGAAATCCCTTCTGTTACTATTACATCACCAGCATTCAATATCTGACTTGTCAAAGTATACAAATGTATCAGGGGTCACCCCCCCCCCCCCTCTACCCTATGTTATCACTTTAAACTCGCTAAATGCAGAATAGCGGTTTGGTGCATGTACCGGTACTATGCGTTTTATCGGTATGAATGCAGCACCAGTATGTACTTTATAATTGATGCATCCATGCATCCCTACGAGGGACGATAAATAGCGGTGATGCCTTGAGGTATGAGGCCTGTTGTCATTGATTGAATGGCTAAACTGCCAACAGCAGGCTATAATTCTCTTATTAACAGTTTGAACTGACAATAAGAGATTAATTTTATCTTATTAACAGTTCCATTTTTGGAACTGGCAACAAGAGAGTTTTTCTTCCATTATTAACAGTCAAAACTGTCAATAAGAGAAAGCTATCCTGCTATTGACAATTGGAACTGTCAACAAGTAAATCCTATTCTGTTATTGGCAGTTAGGACTGTCAATAAATATTCATGGCCTTTGTAAAAGGTCCCAACTGGCTAGGTGACCTCATTTGTGGACGTTCTCCTGGAACCTCAACCCCCTACTTTGTCACATGCAGGAGTTGCCACTACTCTCGTTCCCAAAGCCTTTCAAAGGAAGGTTCTGGTAACAGCCAAATGACCTTGAACTTGGGATTTTGCTGGGTCTGGGCAACCCCTGCCGGTAGCCTGGAACCAATGGACAGGAACCAGAATGTATGATGGTAGTTTTACCATCAGACTTTCTGGTTCCATTTCCTGTTCCTGTTTGCTGGTTCCAAGGTACCAGCAGGGGTTGCCCAGGCCCAGCAAAATCCCAAGTTCAAGGTCATTTGGCTGTTACCAGAGGATTTGGGAACGAGAGTAGAGTTGCCACTTGCTGAGAACTCCCTGTCCACACCACTGTTTACCTAGGTGGACGTCCCAGGCCCTCCACATCCTGCCTGCCTTTAGAAGTCCTGCAGTATTTAGACAATTTCACCATGCTCAGGTGGTCAGGGGAGCAATGGTCAGTCTACTTCAGGCTTCTTGTCTTCGGGTTAAGCATTGTAAAAGCTCAAATGCTCATTGTGCATGTCAGTTCATGCAACTCATGAAATGCACAGTAGAGCATCCATTGTTTACCGTACCAGTATTTAGGGTGTTCAGACAATTTCTATTGACTGCAGAAAAGGTGAGTTTGTCATGCAGGATAGATAGGCGGGATCTAAACTAAGAGAATGCTGGCAGAATTGTAGCTCTAGCATCACTAGAACCATTTTAAATCAATTTTTCAGTACAGAAAGTAAGGGGTTTTGACAGGACAGGAGGACCCTCTCTTACCATGCAGTGGACTGGGTCAGAAATAGCCTCCCCTGCCAGAGTGTAGCAGGTGGTGATCCAGGTGCAGTAGAGGGTCACTTACATAGGGATTGTACTACTTCTCAGAAAGGATAGCACCACATATCTGTATATTATGCTGACTTAAATTCATCAATTCATTAAGATTTTTGGACAGTATATACTAGACACATATAGAATTTAAATGTGTGGTCACACACTTTTAACCTGCTAAGGGAGTGATCATTTATTATCAACAGGGGGGGGTGGGTTTGGAGGGGGTGCAAAAAAATGTGGACCCCTTGACCGGGGGGGTGGGCAAAAAAATTTGGACCCCTCTTGGGGGGGAGCAAAAAAATTTCACCTGTTTTGAGCCAAAAAGCCCGCGCGTTACTATGCTTCAAAGGGCCCGCGCACGAGCCGATTTTCTACCCTAAGGGGGGGGGTAAAAAATTTTGACCCCATGACCGGGGGGGGTAAAAAATTCTGCGCGCTCCCCGCGGAAACCCACCACACCCCTGTTGTTAAAAAATGGTTACTCCCTAAAATTTAAAGGTGATTTGATATACTTTAGAAATTATTCTATTGTAGCTCTGACTCTAGAAACCTGAGGATAGGATGTGATATCATAAAATGTAGGTTTATATCATGGCTTTCCAATGCAGTCATTTCCAAATTAATCGGAGAAGATTACCCCAGCATAATAGTCATTCTCCTACAGAGTGTCTTCGCAGAGCTGTCAATTTGCAGTCCCAAAAGTGGGTGCTCCACAGGCAGCACACACTTCCCAGTTGCCACCTACTCATTCAAATATAACCACTGCTTAACCTGATCAAATCATTGCAAAAACTTCATAGTTTGTAGACTGAAACCATAGCTTTCCAATGGTATGAAGATATATATAGTTTTTGGAGCCAATTAGCCATGAATAGGACAGGAGTGAAAGGAGAGGGGAATTGAGGGGAAAGGGCTAGTTGTCCGCGCTGTGGCAGGGCACTGTGAACAGCCTACAGTATTATCAAAATATATCTAAAATTTGTCTTTCATTTTTGTCCATGAATCACAGACCTAAAGGGGTCTGTGCATTTATGTACATATGTAATGCATATCACCTTTTTTTTATGTCCTTCAGTCTCGGTCAGCGTCTATCCTACCAGTTTGATAGCCTGGGAGCAGGCTCTCATCCTACCGAATACACATATTTCGATTACCTCTGTCAAGTGTAGGCGTAAATTAAACAATATCCCCCAGCTATATATAAAACAAATGTACTTGTTACATCAGAATAGTCAACATATATACAAAAACAAGATGTTCAAAACACAAATATATATCTCATGAATTAGTGGCTGTACATATTCTATAGTACAATCACCATGAGTTGAAAACCTTAAGTATGTTCCCCATTAAAGACTATTGAGGCCAGGTCTGTTTTGCTAATAAAGCCATTCCTAGGATGTCATGAACAAACTTCTTCTCTATGCCCCACCTCCCCAGTCTCTATGCTACGAGTACTTAATTTATACTACAACAGCTGGCCTTATCTTTGGTCAAATTGGCAAGAATATTACAAATATATCAAGACAAGGATGTCCTCAGCTCTGCTGTTATCAGAGGGGAGAGGGTGGCTGAGGAGGAGTGAGTCACACTCACTGATAAGGATAAAGTGTGTCTTGGTGTAGGGATGGGGGAAGGGTTATACACACGATATGAGGCATGTTAAAGTATGATGCATGTGCAGAATGTTATTCATGCTAATTACGTATGTAAAATGCAATGGCAATATTATTTTGGCTGTTGGATTTTGAGAAAATGACAAGATGACATTGTGGCTGTACTCGCTGGAACAAGACAGCTACATCCAAGCATTGCAAAATTAAGTTAAACCCTTGGATTTGAGGCAAGGCACAATGTCTGGATCAGGCATTGCCTCAATACAGTGAATATCGTGTGTATAACGCGTCCTGATAATAACCCCCTCAGCCCACTGTCACTGCTAGCATACTGCTCCTGTGCCCCTATCTGTGGCAGTGTACATACTCCCCCTGTAGAAGGCCCTGTTATCTCTGAGAGGTCTCTGGGCGCGTGTCAGGCTGCGTCTTATCTCACCACGTGGCTGCCCACTCTCAAGGATCTTCTGTGTGTGTGCTCTATGGAGGGGATGGGTAGGCCAAGAGAAAATGGTGTGTTGGTAGTCGGAGCAAAATACCATGAGAAAAATCTAATTCTTTTCTCAAAAGGGGATGACCCCTAGGACCATGCCCCTGGTTTCAGGTCTCCGAACCCTACAACCCTACCTGGTGAAACATGCCTAACCATTTTTGAAAAGAGTAAAATATGTCTCCTTGTTTTTGCATTGCTATGGTTGGATACTGGAATAGAAAGGGACGGTCTGATTAAATACATATAAAAGTTAGTTTTCAGTAACTAGGATCGGTAGGTAAGATGAGAAAAAGGGAAATGATGTGGGCAAAATTCTCTGTGCTGATTTCTGAGGCTAAGCTCTTTATAAAAACACAAAAACACACGGTGCTCTTTTGCTAGCATTAATCGATGCCTAGAAACAAACAAACAAAAGATTGGTGGGGGGATGAGGGTCTCCAGACAAGACTAAGTACAGGCACCTGGGGATCATGCTGATATCTTATTGGCATCTGACACACGCAAACCAAACTCTCCCATACTATCGTGCTCATTTTACTCAAGTTTATTTGGATCTGTGGTGGTTTTTATTTTCATGTTTCAGATGGTGACAGTTGTTAAGCTTTACTCAAGAACTACTTGAACATCTTGACACTAGAGGAGACTTTATGATATCTGCTAACCCTTTAAGGGCCGCTATGTACTTGCACTATCCCAGAGGTACATTCAAGCATCATTTTGATCCAATGGGATGATATAATCACGAAGGGTCAGGCATGATGCATGAATGCATACCTTGGCGAGGGGACTGGCTGCTACTGCATTTATGTATCACGAGACCAAGGGCATAGCACATTAATGCACTATGCGGTGCTTCAAGGGTTTAAGAATACTTGATATTTGTTGACAGTAGTTGACACCCATTGACAGCTGCATTTTGACATAGTGTGACACGTGTCCTCCCAGGTGCTGAGGATCCCTTATTGGGTTCCTTATTGATCAGCGATATCTTACTTAAAGTTGACATTATAAACCAGGATAAGACAAATGATAACTCGCCAGCTGTGAGAAACTTAAAAAGTGTTTTAGAGATTGTGAGTGGGTGGTGACAAGATCGGCATCAATACGTTTTTATATGTTATGAGCGATCAAGAGTTGTTAACTGAAATAAGAGGGGAGGGTCGGTTGTTTCCTCTAATTTTCATTTATTACATTCTAGGCTTATGTAAATGAACCTACATACATTGCAATGTAGTCTATAGTAATTACATATACATGTAGTGAAATGATAACTTACCAGCCCTCTAGATACCAAGCTTTAATTTTTGGTTGGTTGGTTGGTTGTTGGGTTTCTTTACGCCCTAATTAACAGCTATGGTCATTTTAAGGGTGGTGGTGGTGATCGAATCTATGAGGTGACTGAAGATAGAAAGCATGTCCCTACACTTTTACCGAGACAATAGTTCTTTTACACCCCACACTACATAGGCACAGTGTGAGGTGGGCAGGCCTTTGATATGCTGTAAGGCTAGATCTACCACAGCAGCAGGGAGGTCGCAGCTCAATCAGCAGGGTGCTGCTGTGTCTTGAAACCACGTTCTTGTGGGTGCTAGACGAACGCTCTGCCTCTGAGCTAACTCCCCACCCCTTAATTGTTTGGTAACCCCCCCCCCCTCTCCCAATTCCTTCATAGAACAACTCACTGCGTCAATCTTAAGGCACAATTTCAGACGTTGACAGTTTTGTAAAATGTTTTGTAAGGTTAGTATACATGTATATGGATGTACTGTGACGTCTATTGTGAACGTCCCTAGTAGTCCGCACGTGACAACGCAGGAGGAGCTATGAGATCACCCCACAGATCACTATCCAAGACACACACTGCACTTTGGTCGTGTTCTGTGCAGTAAGTGTTTCCAGATGCAGTCCCTACTCCGTCCTACACCTTCACATGTTAAAGGACGACATGATTCAAGGCTTTTTTGTAATCATGATGCACTGATTCATCACTTGTGAGTAACTCGCCGCCGCTGCATCGGTGCATCATGTCGACTCCTTGGAGGTGTAGCGCGAGTCGGCTTTTTGGATGGATTCATGCTTAATATAAAACTTTATAAATGCAGTGTGAATGCACCTATATGTTGTACAATGTAGTAGGCGGGGATGGGGATGTGGGCAGGAGGAGTGAAGATGTCATGTCTTGTCAGGGGGAGGATCGGTGAAAGTCCACAGAGTGTTGTAGTTATATTTCCCAGGCTCTCTGAACTGAAAAAATTCTCATTTTCTAGCCCAGCATATGATCTATAACGTTTGGTCTTTGGGACGAAATCTTCATAATATAGTCATAAGCAACACAATATGGTAGATCAAATGTTTCAATGAAATATTAATTACATATACTGTACATTGGACTAGTTTTAGTAACCTTATTTCCAGTAGTGCGTGTGGACATAACTGCCGTGGCCCTATGTGACCCTAATCAGGTAAATATTGGGAATGCAGCATTTGGTAATGTATGCCGGAGTGTGTGTTCACGTACCTGATAATAATAGTTTAATAAAAAATAAAATTTAAAAAAAGGGGGGTAAGGGGTTGGTGACTCTATAACAATGTGGGGGGGAGGGTACGCGCCATACCCGACGTCTGTACCACGACTGTGTAGTATGTCGATTAAAAGAACCCTTGCGTATGTTAGTCTGATTTCCACCTTCACTTCACCTCATAGATCGGATCATCGCCGCTGATCTCTAAGCTACATCACCAGCAACATATATACAACCCAACCCATCCCTGCCTGCTTCAAAGGCTACTTCAGATTTGCCATTTCCAGTCTTTCTCAATTTAACACCATCAAGCCCCACCTTCTCCTACCTCTCACTTTCTGTGAGGAGATAGATTACCTGTCCGCTATCTTTGCTGTTATCTGCTTTGTAAATGACACAGGTAATCTTTGTTTAGCCCCCAGATGGAGCTTTCTCACCTGGTGTTTGTCTGTACACTGATAGGGATCTCTAACTCAAACCCACACACTGTCACCTGTGTGGTTAATGTCTATCACACACTGTCACCTCAGTCTTTGCCAAAACTTTGTCATCCAACAGGATATCTGGTCCTGCAGATTTCCAATTTTAGAGGACCGGCTACCCCAGCCGGCTACATTCTTAAAGGACCGGATACCCACCTATCTGAAGATTTATGTATTGTAACTATAAGATTGTATTGTCCATTAAAAGTGCATTATATTTGTAAGCATTTATGGCCAATCAAGATAGATACACACTCAATTGACAAACATGATTGTTTCACCTTTAGAAACCAAACTAAATTATTTTTAGTTCAGAAAAGCCCAACAGGTGACTGGACATTCGATCCTGCTACACTTGTCAATCTGCTGAACTTGTGGCATTTTAGGATGGACATTGGCCACTGTTCTGCATGTTTTCGCAAAGGCCGACACCTGTGTGGCTAATGTTTCCTATACACACTGTCACCTGTGTGGCTTACGTGTCAAATGCACTGTCACTTGTGCGGCAACTTATTTGGTGAGGATCCTCACTCTTAAGCAGCCTTATGTGTTACTCTCTACAATGAGTATAGAGCAATTGCTCTCGACAATGGTGAACAAATCATGGAGGGGTCATACATCAAGCCCAAAGTGGGAGGGGAGTCTCTTTCCACATTTCCGTTTTTGTCTAAGGGAGTGCTCATTTATCAATAACAGGGGGGGCAGTGAGATTTCGCGCGGAGCGTGCGAAATTTTTTACCACCCCCTCCCCCCCCCCCGGGCAGGCTGAAAATCGCGCGTTCGCGCCCCTTTGTAGCATAGTAACGCGCAGGCTTTTTCCCTCAAACAGGTTGAATTTTTTTGACCCCCCCCAAGAGGGGTCTAAATTTGTTACCCCCCCCCCCCCCCAGTCAAGGGGTCCAAATTGTTTACCCCCCCCCCCCCCCGTTGTTAAAAAATGAGCACTCCCTAAGTGGCTGATGTACACACACAAACTGTTACATGTGTGGCAACTTTTTGGGTGAAAATTCCTCACCCTCAACAACCTATTGCCTGCTTTTACAATGGTGAACAAATGACCGAGGGAGTTATGCATCGAGCCCAAAGAGGGGGGGGGGTGTCTTTCCACTTTTTTTTTGTCTATGTGGCTAATGTCTCATATACACTGTCATCTGTGCGGCAACTTTTTCGGTGAAAATTCGCTCAGCCAGCCTGCTGTCTGACAATATGTCTCTACAATGGTGAACAAATCACCAAGGCAATGGAGTTATGTATCGAGCCCAAAGTTAGAGGGGGTGTCTTTCCGTCTTTTTGTTTTGTCTATGTGGCTAGTGACGCTAATGCGTCACTCACTGCCATCTGCGTGGCTCTGTCTCACCCATGTGTCTGTTAATATTAAAGTTATTTATGTAACTAAAAGAATCGATACCGAAATACTATTTCAAATAAATGTAAGTGCACTGTCCATCATTGGCACTGTGATCACATTGAGTTCACTCATTTACACCAAGGAAAGGTATCGTGTATGCATAACGTGTACTAACGTGCCATCTTGTAAACCACCAAGATCACGACCCCCACTAAACCCCCTTGTAACTGCGCCTCACCTAGAACAAGTGTCTTGTCATGGCTGGGTGATCTCTCCCCGGGACCCCTCATCAGTAGATCAGAGAGGCGGGGCGGGGGGGGGCGGGGTGACATACACTACTCTTCCAAGTGGGACAACAGGGAGAGGCAGGTGGGGGTGGGGGGGTAGAGGTGGGCATGATGGTCAAGTGAATGACTACAATCAAGTCACAGGTAAGCAAGGTGTGGTCAACCACTATCACCCCATACCACCACCACCACCACCACCATAAACGTCTTCTTTTTACACCTGTCCGTTTAGTGTGAGTGCACAGGTGAGTAAGTGTTGATGGGGACGTGGTGATGTGTGTGTGTGTGTGGGGGGGGGGGTTGAAAGTGGACAGTGGACAATGTAATTACCCCCCCCCCCCCCCACACACACACACACCCGGCTGCTGTTGTGGTCACAGTGTGTTACGTAACGACCTGATGAGCTGATGCCCCCCCCCCCCGTGTTGGGTGAGGAACCATATCGCACACACTGACACAACGAGTAGGCCTATCTACCTGGATACCACTGTTTCCAGTTGATTGGGGTGGGGGTGGGGGGGTTGGTGCAGAGGGTACTAGTAGTGCTCATCCTAGGGGTCATTATATATGTGAGAGTGGGAGGGGAGGGGTCATGAGGTACAGTAGATTGGTGGGGGTGGAGAGGGGAAGGTTTTTCACCATGTAACATGATTGAAAACACATCAGATTACTTCTCCATATTATCACTGATAGTAGCAGTAATTTTGTCATATTTGGATTAGTTTTGTTTGCGTATTATGGTTAAAGCTTATACTTCATTCAATTTATGATCTAACTCAGTCACCCATTGACCATTGACCACCCCATGGACCACTCACCACCGTCAGTCACTCATTTCTCTCAATCCCTGCCTCCACCCCCTCCCCTCCCTCCCTCCTGCCTCCCTCCCCCCACCTCCTGCCTCCCTCTCAGCTTCCACCCCATCTCCTATGCTACTTCCTCACACACACTCACTCCCACACACAGGTTGAGCCCCCCCCCCTCCAGCCCGGCCTCCTGTAGTACATAGTAGTCCCATACTGGTGCTGCTGGTGTGTGAAATGAGGCGTCCAGTGCTTCTAGACCGACGTAACCAGCAGCAAAAGCTAACACCACCACCTCCCAGCCCACCACCACCGGCCAGGTGGCCGACCCCAGGTACACCACCAACCACTAGCCTCCACACTCTCACCTTTAGAACTACTCCACGGATTTATAAAGACAGTTAAAAGTTGTATTTATTATGGGAATGTAACCTACCGTTGGTGACTTTGCGCGCCTTGGGCTTGGAGCGCATCTTGAGGCGTTGTTCTTCCCTAGTCCGTCCGTGTGACAGGTGTCTTGTATTATTTAGTAGCACTAGTCGTGGGAGGGGTAGGTAGTAATGGTAGAGTCTTACAAGTAGTTGTCGCTGCTGTCACAAAGTCTCAATAACAGTCACAAAGTTATTCCCACACGTATAACAAAATCACTTGGTATTATCACTCTCCTCCTGGGCGTGAACTCGGCTATCTCCAGGGCCAATGTTAACATATAGGTGACACGAAATCCGAGGGAATCCACCAACAAAAACAGGGGCCTATCAACCACTTGCAGAGAGCATGCGCCAAGGAGTCCTAGACGGAGGAACCATCGGGTAGTGTGGTGGTGGCGGCGGTGGTAGCTGGCTGGTGGGACGGGGCTTGGACAGGATGAAAGAGGCGGTTATGTAATGGTGCATTGTCAACGGATTGGTAGACGCCTGCCCGCCGAGAAACATATCTGGACTTGTCTTCCATGTCTGTGAGCAGGGGCCAGGGGCAGGGGCCACAGTGTTGTTGTGTGCAATGAATGAACGGGGTGTTTTTTTTAATGGTAGACCGGAGAGAGATAGGCACAGAATTTGACCAACTATTACCAAGGGTATAATAATTTACTGCTTGTTTTCAGTTATTAAGAGATAAATTTGGTTGTCCCTCAGTTTACCTTATACATGTACAATATGATATTATTAACTGTACCTAAAAGATGTACACTATTGCAGTGTGTCATGTCGTTTCTGTTTACAGATCAACCAGATAGATATTTTCACTTCGGACACAACTTGCTTGTTGATAAATGATGAAAAAAATGATATATTTTCTCTCTCTCCTTGTGAGATACATAGACCTCCGACACAGACCACGAGGCCCCTGCAAATGGTGTTCAAACATAACAACATATGTAGTTAACAAACAGTAATAAATAACCCATCAGATGAGGGTAGTTTTGTGGCCACCAAAACTCATCGGATTAATGTTAAAGTAATACTGAAAACAAGCATCCATTAATGCCATTTTGCCTATCAAAGTGCTATTCAGCTATCCAATCCCACTATAAGTATATAATTCATAAATATTGATGGATTTAACTAATTCTAATTTTTGGGCCTTGGACGTTAATCCACTTCAATGCTGACCTTGTCAAATTTTGTGTTACACGTCATAGAAGAATAAACATGCAAACATAACGTATGGTATAATAATTGTACCATAATTATTGCACCCATAGCCACCATTTACGTTCTTTATTTTATCGCCAACTGCCTTCATGCCGAATCTGATTTTATCATCATGGTTTCATTCATGAAAGCTGTATATTTACCTAATATTATCCAAATTAACATCAATGGAATGATTTATTTATGCCAAAATACTATTTTGTATTTAGCCCTAACACCCTGTGGACTCCACAGCAGCATGAATGTATAACAACATTTGTGCTACACTTCATAGAAGAATAAACATAACGTATGGTATAATTGCACCCATAGCCACCATTTATGTTCTTTATTTTATTGCCAACTGCATTTCTTCATGCCGACTCTGATTTTATCATCATGGTTTCATTCACGTTTTCCAATCACAAATTAAAGAACAACTATCTTTAACATCTCCAACAAAAGCTTATATATTTACCTGTAAATATCAACATCAATGAAAATCTGATTAATTGATGCTAACCTACTATTTTGTATAATCCCTAACACCCTTTTGAGTCCACAGCAGCATGAATGTATACAATGTATAACCTCTGTGGTACTGCCTCCCGACCTTGACTACTGGCAGCTAATTAACTATACAACTAATTAGTTAAATCGTCACGGGAACATGATCAATGAAACCTGCCACAAAGATGCCTATGGCGTCTATATATATATATATATATATAGAGAGAGAAAAGTGGTACAGAGGGTAGGGTAGGGGGAGGAGGGGGTGGCATGTCTGATCATGTCTCACAGGTATGACGCACCTGTGATATTGACCAGTGCACTGACCACTGCCCCATGACAGGGGATACTTCAACATACATACTCTCAGTACACTGTCAGCTTTTGTAAGGTGGTTCAGAGGCTATTTTAGCCAGTAGGAAAAACAAAATCGGGTGTTGCTTGAAGGAGGGGCATCAGTACCCAAGTTATTAAATTTGATGTCTTTGATGCATTCACTCGTATATTCTGAACATTGACACGACACCGTCTCTTCTATTTGTAAATTTACGTTTATTGTATGTCTGTTCCAACATATATACTCTATGTTGGGGCATAGGTGTCATAGGTTGCCTCCTTGCTATGGTGGATAGGCAACATATAAAGGCCTGTCCATCTCACACTATGACTAAGTTGTGTGGGGTATAAAAGAACCATTGCCTTTGTAGAAGTGCATGGTCATGCTTTCTACCGTCACCCAGATCACAGATTTCATCACCATCACAACCTTAGAATTACCCCAGCTATTAATCAGGGCGAAAGACACCTATGTATAGCATCACTCATGTGGCACACGTGATGGCTTTCGATGCCAGCGCAAAGTAAAGTTAGTTGATGTTCTCTATTTTGTAGATCAGTGGGGCATATCATAAGCCCAGCAGCATCTATTTGTGTCTTCACGTGTTGGACTCCTGGACCAGGAACGCCCCATGCCCCCATGTTATACGGCTAAGGGTCCCCCTACTCATAAAGAATGGTACAGAAATGATCTTACAGTCAATCCACATTTTGAAAACTCTGTCCGCATCAAATCATATAGCCAGTTATAAACTGCTTCTTTTTATTATAACTTTAAGAGCACAACATCCATATTCATGGAAATAAGATCAAAATGCAATACATCCTATTCCATCCCAGAAGCACATAGTGTTTTCTAGATAGTCACCCTGAGGTCCTTAACAGTATTTCAGTAAGGGAGAGTATTCTGTGCATAGCAAACATATTATTTTAGGTCATTTGTTTACTAAATTTGAGCATCACAAACCCATATCCTTACCAGCCTTAGGTTTATTATTTCGTGAGTAGTTTATTACGTTTTACAACAAAACCCATTTGAGTACATCTTGGCTAGTGCTTGGAGAAAATAAAACATCCCAGCGGAGTCGTTGGCTTTTTTTAAATTTTATTTTTGTAGCTTTTTGGGAGTGGTAGGGGTGGGGGTTGTAGATATCTACCCATCAAGAGCAGTGTAGTGTTTCCATGCCCTTTGTCAGCACTAGAGCGAGCAACTCACTGGTGCAGTACAAGTGAGTGGCTCACTGCATTACTGCTGTTTGCCAATCTCATGACATTGATACACTCCCAACAGCGGTGAGTTTCTCGTCAGCACTGCATTGTTAGCATCAAGCTGTCCTCAGAATGTATATGTACGTAGCATACACAGTCTTTGCCAAATCCTGCCGGACAGTGGCAATGTCCGTCTTAAATGGCTCTGGTCCGGCGGAATGACTGGTGCTGCAGGACCTGATGTCCTGGGCTTTCCAGAATTGAAAGAATTTTTAAAATATGTAATTCAATTAGAACTGCAGTTCAGTCCCATAGTCTAGGCAAAATAGAGCAAGTTTTTGTTATTATTCTCTTTTATGAATGCTATTCTATTCGAAATATTATTGAAAACTTGGATTTTTGTATCCGGTCCTGCAGAAATCTATCCGGTCCTGCAAAATTGGCAAGTTGCAGGACCGACTGTCCTGCATGCCGAAAAAGACTGCCTACATGGTGCACGGGTGGACAATATGGCGGCGTGGTGGAACTGACCAGTAGTGCTCAGTGTTATTGGCAGTGGGTGAGCTGTGCATACCGACAGTGGTGGACAGTGGATCGAGCACCAGGGGGGGGGGGGGAGCAGCAGGAGTAGCGCATGTCCAGTACTGACCTGTCTAGTCATGTCTGTGGGCGGTCAGCCTCGGCCAGCGACTATCCTACCAGTTGGATAGCCTGGGAGCAGGCCATCATCTCATCCCAATACACATCTTTCAACTACCTCTGTCAATTATAAGTGTTAATTGTACAGTAGCCCCCAGGTACTTTAATTACCCCTTTGATATTGATTAGCATCTCTCTGTACTTGGATGTGTATTGACCAATACACACCCATTTGCGCCACCAAACTGGCGCAAATGGGTATCAAGTGAGATGAATGTCTGCTCCCAGACCATACACAGCAGAGGGACCGGAGTAGTGTTGGTCTGGGAGTCCGAGACTGGTGGGCGGTCGGCAAACACCTGCTGAGTATAGAGAGTGTACACTGAAGACTCCATATCTACCTCATATATGGGATATATTGATGAATTTAATGGTAAAAAATGGAAATGTGATACTCACAGTATCAAAACTTGATTTATCATCATTGTAGCATACATCATAAGGACTTCTATGAAATCCCAACCGTTTAAATTACCAAACACATGATATATAACAGATTTTAAAATATTTCTCATCCACCAGTCAGGTAGTGGAAGACACAAACTATGGTATAAGAAGACTCATTCTACATTCTCTACCCCACCCCTTAGTCCTCATACTCCACCCTGGGTGATAGCCTGATAGGCATCAGAGAACTGTCAGCAGTCACACAATAAGGATGCTCCACGCCAGGAACCGGGGAGCATTCCTCATATTTGCATTCTGACCTTATTGAAACAATTATTTCATAAAGAAACATTACCGGCTCAAATTATTTACTTATTAAATTCTGCAAAGTGATCAGCAAGGCAGATAGGACTTTGACTTCACATACACACGGTGTAGCTTTTTTCCCTTAGGAAGAGCAAATTGAACGTGTAAAATGATCTAAGGCAATTCGGCCCAATGCACCCACTTTCTCTTTTTAAATACCACTTCCTCTGTCCCTACCCCCCCCCCCCCCCCCCACACACACACCCACACCCACACAGGAGCCACCTGAATGCAGACTACCTGGAGTTGGCTCCAGTCCCATACACACACCGTCCACAGATCACATCCAGTTACCTCCAGTCCACCTTAATAACCATTAAGGTCAACAATGCATCAAGGCTTCTTTGTCGCCATGATGCACCAATGCAGCGAGTCAGTCACTATAGCTGGCTCTGCTCTGGTGCATCATGCCGACCCTCTGGGAGTGTATCACCCCCTATCTAGGCATGCAGTACTATGGAGTAGCTCACCGGTGCTACAATCATGCACCTTAATTGCTAATGGAAAAGGTCCATTAAAGCACACTGCTTCCCTTAAAGAGTTACACATGTATTCCTCCAGTGGCTCACTACCTTTACTCACGCTGACCATGCGGCAGGCAGCTCCGACCCCCTGAGTATGTCAGATCTTATTTTGTCAGCACCTGGCCCCAGCCTACCTGGGATCTATCAGGTGGGTGGGTGGGTGGGTGGGGTGGGGGGGGGGGGGGGGTCTGCAGGGTGGGGGAGGTGGAGTAGGTGCATGTCGGGTTCATGCAGAAGGAGCGTGGTGGTGTTTATGAGTGGTATTAATGCTGGACAGTGGGCAGTGATTCACAGATATCGATAAGTAGCGGTAGTTTGTGTAGAATATAGCGGTGATCTGTCAAGGACATGCAGCTTTATGTTCCTATTACCTGCAAGAAACTACCTATATTTGGAAGATATGTAGTACAGATGAGTTTTTTTCCCAAGAAACTTATGCTCTCAAATTCATGTCATCAGGTCGTGACAGAAAGGTTAATAAAAACAAAATGAGTCAAATAACTGTAATGTATATTGGATTGATGATTCTGGGAATAATGTTGTTTAGTAAAGTTCTGTGCATGGGTGAGTTGAATGTAACAGGGTTCATGTAAAAAAAATATTAAATTTACCTCTTGTTTCATTAATACAAATTCTTGTTAAGCTAATCTCTGTCCATCATTAACACGTGGGATAATATTTCTTTTCTCATGTCATGACTTTACGATCAGTTCTCTTCCAGGAAATATCATATTAGATGTGAGGCAAGAGGAAAGGTTCTTTACGGGGAAATGTGTCAGTGTTTTCTGGTTACAGTCGAGGGGCAGATACACACACAGTCCACCAACAAAGGTGGAAGATCAAAACCACATGTCCCTTTCCCCCTCTCTTCGCCAATACGTGTACGCAAACCAAATGTTCTTAATGTTTCTTTAGGAGAGATTGCCTCCAGAGATTGGCATACCCCAGATTTGGTATCACATTTGTATCTTTTTATTTTAGTGATAGGGTTTACGCTTGGAATCAATTATTTCTGCGAGGGTACATCATACATGTTATTTTTTTCTCATTTTGCTCCTCTTCTGTTTCCATCTTATACCAAAATTGGATGCTCAAGTTAATTAAATTCAGCTTTTCTTCCATTGAAATACAGGTTGCCGTCAACGGTTTCAACAGAACAAACTCTTCCCACGTTGAGGAGTTAAGTCTTTAATTAGATAAGTTCAAAATACCCCTGACCACATGGACACCATAGCACACAGTTCCCACGGACGGTCCGGACATGCGCACTGTCTTGTTTGTTTTTGTGACGTCACAAAGTAGGGTAGTCATTCTTATTTGAACTTGTCAACGTCCGTGTGAAATTCAAAATGGCGGCCGCAGGTATGTAGCTGGTTGCTGTCGTCCGTGTGTCACCTGTGTTGGTTTAAGTTATAACGGCGGTGACCAGCGGACAGGTGTGGGTGTGGGTGTGTAGGTTTGGGGGGGGGGGTATTTATTTGTTCCTTATTCGGACAGTGGTCAGTCACCCGGCCGCTGTGCCCAGCATACAAGACTGACACACCTGCATTCCCATATAAATGCGAAATTAGTGTGTATTTAACTCAATTACCCATGCCCCTATACATATAAACACTTCATAAATACATCGGTTGTCATTTTCAAGGGACAAATAGAGATAGAACTTATTTTGAGGAGGAACTAAGTCTTAAGAAGAAGAAAATGATTTCTAGAGCCAAAGGTGTTTTTAGATCCAAAATTCAGCGTTTTCTCAGGACAAAAGAGACAATTTAAGTGAGAAAGGGGTTGGGTTTGAGAAGCTGGAATATATAGTTATGCCCTTCCAGTTACAATCAGATATTCTAGTTATAAACTGGCATTGATGAAGTCATATAGGCCTATGTTCTTGTTATCCTTCTGTATAGATAGGCCTGATGTGTATGGGCCTACCGATTGAAAGATACATCCATACATGCTTACATATCCTTAGAATGGTATATGTACATGGATTGTTGATAAACGTAACTGTATATAATGAACAGTATGGGCCCTGATAAGGGGCCCCTGATAACGTACGGTCAAATGTTAAATGGGATGTACACATTAGATCAACGGGCGTCTCACACACGAATGCATCTCTTTTTTATTTCAGTGATTTCTGAAATATAAACAACACAACTAGAGTCTAACATCGGTTTCAAGGTAACTTTTATCTAATTGAGTATTGAACCTACAATTTCTACAATGGAGCGTCTTCTTCGGAGGTCATACTTTTATTTCAACCATAGTCAAGAGATCAAACCAATTGGCCTCTTCAGACGTCCAGATAAATAAGCAGTCACTCCTGCCGTGATTCATGTCTCTAGTACACACACAGGAGGAGGGTCTGTGTGTGTGTGTGGGTGGGGGGGGGGGGGGTGATAATACCAGTCTTACAGCACCCCTGTAGGTGACAGCGTGATCTGCTGAGGAGGTAGACTTAGATCTGGGGTTGCCCCTGGAGGCAGTGACAAACAGAGCCCAAACACAGCCTCAGATTCTCCTCCAGTACCTCCATACTGTGTCTGTGTGTGTGTGTCTGTGTGTATAGGGGAACGTGTGCAGCAGGGGTGTCCATTAGTTATAGTGGGGGATCATATTGTGTGTAGGACATGGTAATTGGAGGTGCTGCTGCTATTGGTTTAAACACTACACTGTAAATAGTGAAACCAGAAATACGTCTTTTTATACTGTCAACCAACAATGATACATGCAATAATTATTTTGCTGCCTATGCATACTAGTGCTGTACATCAATGCTGTATAGTTAGTATATACTGTAAAACTGCAGTAGCCTCTATATATCACTGCTCAGCTACATTAACTTCTAACAGTGTACACAACATCCAGAGAGCAAAAAGATGTATAGTGAGTATACATGTATCTATTATAGAAGAGAATCAGAGAATAAGTCCTACACAAACCATGAGTTAATATTAGACAATACGTTGAATCCTTTTTAATACTCCAGACTAACCCTACATAATATCATATCGTGTAGTTATATAATGGTAAAGCATTCGGTATAATAGCATCTTATCAATTAGTTAGCAATCTCCCTATATATAGTTATATAGTAACCTGCCTTGTCCCCCATTCTACACCTTAATTCTAAACCCTTCCACCACATAGATGCCCCATTCACCAACCCTATGTAAGCCTTACACACCGGACTCCTCCAGTGATAGGCCCTGACGTGTCTGCCTGCTGTCCACCTACTGTCCACCCCACCCCCTCCCTGACACCGTCCTCCAGGGCAGCATGTTTGGACTACTGCTTACTCGGCCTGCAGCGGCGGCGATGGCCGCACCAGAAGCCGTGGGTTTATGTGGGGACACACTGCCGTGTCCACTCAGGCCAGCTCTAGATATATTCTATGTAAATCCCCAGAACCTATATTGTGTTTACATGTGACGGGTTTCGCCTATTGCAGAATGTCCAAGGGAATACTGGGGTTATTCTGGTTAAAGGTGCACCTTGGGTATATCAGGGCGTAGGACTCCGCTGGCACACACTCTGCTACTTAATTAATGTAGGGGCAGTTAGAGTTCGGTGCTTGTTGAAAAAATATTTATTAGCAGAAATTCAATGAACTAGTCACGTCTTTCAATTAAGGCCAAGCAGTAATGAAGATAATAACAAATAACCGGATATTAACTATTTAATTACCTGTCTTAAAGTGTTTTACAGCAACATAGAGTTAAGACCCCGGTTGGTTGCTATGGTGTCACAGATTTGTAATTTCCTGGAGTATTATCACATTATCTCCTTATATAGACTTTATATAGCAGTAGTCTACCGATAAACAGGATGGTACCACGCCGTCAGCAGGACCCAGATATATGGATGGGATTCAATGGTGAGAGTTGGGGCTGGAGTTTAGAGATATTCAGTCTCCAACAAGTAGAGATCCTATTCATTTATCTCCAGACGTTTAAGACGCATATACATGTGCCAATAGCTTGCTCGGTGCATATACTGTACAGTGATTCATCCTACAAATCCTTGGGGATGGGTCTATGTTATGAATGATTGTGCTGTGTATATTTTTTTTCATTTCCTCACAATTGTCGTCTAGATGGTAAATTAAGCTACTATACCACAGTGTCTACACTGTCAGCAGTAACTGTAGATGCACAGCGAGTTAAACTGTAGAACTACAATATAATAGGAGGTATTTTAAAGTTTGAAACCAACAATTCCTCATTTTATACTGTAGTTCTACAGTATAACTCGCTGTGCAGCTACAGTTACTTCTGACAGTGTAGGGCATTGCCACGAGAGCTGGAAGGAGATGCACACAGCATAGGTGTTGAAACACTGTTTCTCTGCTTTATTCTATTCTTATTTTTTGATGACATGATACCTGAATAAAGCCCTGGTGAATGTACCCGCCAGGGATGCATTTGTGCATCCCTCGGTGGAGTGGTGCTTTGTTTTCAAGGAAAGTTCTCTTTTTAGGAGGTTTTCCTAGAATGCAGCCCTGGTGACGGCATAATAAACTCGCCAGGGATGCACTTGTGCATCATGCCGACCCTCCATGAGTGTATCATGACCTTAGCTGCGGCCTCAGCCCCGGCCCCAGTCTCAGTCAGCCTGAGCTGCTCCCTGACCACGCCCCCTGCGTCTCCCCTGCGTCTCCCCTCCCCGAGCTGCTCCCCTCGGCACACAGGGATCCTCCCACTATCTTGTCTGCCGACTCATCACCTGTCAATCATCCTTCAAACCACGCCCCTCTGCTCTGATTGGTCAGTGGTGAGTCGTCCCACTTCCTGCCTGATGTCTTGAGCTGCTCATCTTGTCGACCAGACTGTTTGAGGATGTTAGCTTCTCCCCGGCCATGTACTAGGGTAGGATTCACGCACATCTGCCATTCCAGAAAACCGAAATTAAACTTTTTTTACGCCTGCGATTAGTTTCACTGCTCCACATGTCCTTGAAATACAGGAATATTGTGTGTTCTTTCACGTAGGACTGAACATATTTGATAGCGGGTATTTTTCAAGGGATGAGACCAGAAAATAATCATAGGGAATTGCTATTTCAATTAAAGTTCCTTACTGGTGTTAAGTATGCACCAATCGTGTTTTCTCAGCATTTTCACCCCCCCCCCCTTCCCGAGCCGATAAAACTCAATTATGAATGATTAAAACACTATGTTACTCTTACATTGTTAACCTTCATCTATCTCCCGTCTTTCAAATGAGAACATCGCATTAAAACAATATACTGTCCTTTATAACTGGCTCTTCTTCACTATATTTCCCCAAATGTGCCATCCACAAATCCCTGTCTGTGTATACTACTCATCCCACCACCACTGACTGACAGTGCCTGGGTTCATCCCCCATCTCCCTGTCCTACTCACACTCCTCCCCGTCCCCGCCCTCAGCGCATCCCACTGTCCGCCAAGTCCCGCCCCGCCCATCCCTCTCCCTGCTATTGGTTTGTACCACCCACTCTCTCCCTGAGCCGCCACACAGGGAGGATGACCCGTGTGGGGTGCCTGGATCATCCTTTCTGCGTGGCTACTCTGGTATTCTGGCAGTCCCCGCCTCGCGCGCATCCTACTGTCGGCTATTGGCGTGCCCGGCTCTGAGTGCTGGCTCGCTGCACTACTCACATTATCTAGTCTCCGCCCTGACTCATCCCCAGCCACTCCCTGAGCTGGGAGCTGCTCCCCCG
This sequence comes from Harmothoe impar, assembly GCA_947462335.1. Taxonomy (NCBI): domain Eukaryota; kingdom Metazoa; phylum Annelida; class Polychaeta; order Phyllodocida; family Polynoidae; genus Harmothoe; species Harmothoe impar. The sequence continues at coordinate 37,188,154 of OX381716.1, read as the reverse complement.
CCCCTCCCTGAGCTGCTCGATCAATACACACTACGGGGGGTGGTGGGCAGTGGGATGACCACCCCTCAGTGTTATATAAATATACTCTTTTCAGCCTTACCCCAACGCCAGCGGTTAGATAGTATAGCATTGTATGATATCGCGTTGTGTGGGAATGGAGATGGATTGTATCACCGTGTGGGGGCCTGGAGTAGGGGAGGGACTGGAGGAATCTCTGCCCTGGAGGAGGTCCTCCTCTCCCTACTCAGCAGACACTGGTGGCATGTGGGATGCGCAGTGGGGATGCGCAGACAGTGACAGGTGCGCGTGGGGGATGCGCAGTGGGCGGGAAGGGGGCGTGTGGAGGCAGGCATATTATCTGTGGGAGGAGGGGCATCACGGAAGGATGGAGCAGGGCTTCTCCTGGGGTTTATGGGCGTGCATTGTGTGAGTAAGTCTAACAGAATGCTACATAAGTATACTAGTACATGTAACATATGGTTTGAATGTGTGGATCGTAATCACATAGAATGCAGGATAATTTTGATTTATTGAATTTAAAGTCGGTGATTATTCGTGCTGAGATGTAACACCGTTTCTATCAGATTTCTGGTTAAAGTTGGGGCTAATAACATGTAGAACTGGATCTATGTATTATCCATTTTTGCATTAGAACGTAAAATGCGGGGTGGGAGGGGGGGGGGGGGATTGGATGAGGGACCAACAAAATGCACAGACGTCTCTATGCGGGGGTAGGGGATGTAAACGAATTTAAAGCACTCACGCAGGAAATCCAACCATTTTTTTTAAGTATTGCTCATTTTCATGAGCCCATGCCCATATATTGGGAATACCACACAGACAAAATGTGAGCGTCATGTGTAGTCAAAACGACCACCTTCTGACAGTCAGGCAATGACTCTCACAATTTTCTCTGTACACCTAGGCCTACAGATTCATCACTGTAGAAGGTTTCACGACGCACACTAAAGGGGTTTCTGCATGGTGCACTGGGCGTATAAATACCTTTGTAATCCACTATTACAAACTCATATAAGGGACGATGTCAAATCAATGATTTGGGGACAATGGAGTGTGATTAAGGGTAAGTGTTAACAGGGGTGAGTTAAGCGTCTGGTTACCGTCATTTTAATCCAGTAAGAGGCACATAATACGTGAATACACCATCTCCTGTGTTCTGTTCTAGGTCGATTCTGGTGAAAATGGAGGGGAACATAGCCGTTTGATTATCTGGATCATCATGTATTACAATGTCAAAATGTTTACCTATGTCAAAAGATAAATGTGAGATACAGGTGACCCTATCGATAGCTATTCAATTCTGAAAAGAAAGGGAGAATCTGGGGCTTCTGTGTCTATTTCCGCGTCGATTTAGTGGTCTAATAGACTATGCCATGAGCAAAGGCGGCGCCACGGTTTGCGGGTAAATTACCGTGCCTTAAATTAGAAAATGAGTAAATTTTGATATCTCAGTGCCTACCCTTGATTTTCAGACCATACTACTTGAAATACATCATTATCGCCTTCTTTTTTTTGGGGGGGGGGGGGGGTCCCATGGGCATGGCTGATTATATGCTGAGTTTCAACTTTGACATTCACACTGTCCCTGTAACCTATCTGGGGCTTATATATACATGTATATGCATGTATACATGTATGTGATATGTGTTTGAGGTGGGCGAGGACCAGTGAAATAAAAGATAGATACGTTCGATCAGAAAGAACAAAATAGGACCATGTAATGATATGAAATTTCAACAATGTTGTTATTTGAAAACTCAAAAGAGAAAATAAAAGTATGTCTTTTGCAGATTAATAGGTAGTAGCTAATACTGTTTCCCAATGTTCCCTGTGTGATGTGACTGCCTATGCTCAGTGTAACCTATGCATGGTAGTCCAGTGTAGATCAGGTGTCCAGTGTAGATCCACTGTCCCTATATATGTGTATACTAATGTGAGATAGGATCAGGAGTGGCAGGTTCTGGCACCGTACCAACAGACTTTGGCACCCCTCAATGCCACCTTTTACGTACAAGAAAGGACTCTACATAATAAGGGCCTGACCTCTACAGTCGTCCCTCCCCTACCCCCTTACATCCCTCTGATACACAATAGCCCCCTTCTCCAGCGGCCCTCCTTTGGTAGTTCCACAAAGACTGGTGAAAATGGTAACAAAAGGTAACCCTTTCCAAACCAGTTACAACGGCCACCCCCAGGACAGGAAACTAGAGCGGTTCACACCCAGGCCACCAGGGGCGACACCTGTTTCTTGGTAATCTCGAAGCAGTGCTTAGAATATGTTGGAGCAAAGCGGCAAAGGAAATGATAATGACTCATAAACAATCAATAATAGACTAACAAATATGATCCCTGTGTGCCATGATATTAGATGCACAGAATAAAGTCATAATGTTAAAATAGAGGGCCGATATATTACTGTTCTAACGTGTGATACGTACATAAAAATACACACTGGTATTAGTCAAAGTATTAGTGTGTACTCTTTAAATAAAATGCCACAGGACACTCGTATCAGACTATTTTGATATGATAGTCATTCAATTGCCATGTAAGGCTTGTTATATAGGAACATGTTTGTATCATGGATGGAATAAACCTAAATAGTCCAAATATTTTCCAAGTAGTATTTATTAGAGACATTTATGTCCTTTGCACAGATTTATGTTGATTTGGGAACCCTAGTTGGGAGATATCTCACAACTACAATGTAATACAACTTCAATAAAGTATAATTAAGGTTGATGTTTCTGCATGGGTGTGGTGATATTAGGAATAGTGTACAATAGTTGATGAGTGACACTGGGGGATATTTATATCACACGATAGTATTACAGCTTAACGCTTTGGTATGTATAACCAGAGGCATGGCTGTGGAATACTCTCCCATATTTATACTGCAGACAAGTGTCACTGTAGTTATGTAACCCATGCAGCAACCTGTCTGGTCCTGCAGCCCAGCACTGGGCACCTACTGTAGGGTAGGGGCTGGAGGAGGGAGGAGGAGGTATGGAATTAATGACCAAGGTTTTCTAAGGGACAATGTGGCTTTACAAGGTGTATAAGACCCTTAACCTTTACAATGACCAGAGACCAGTAGCTGCAGGCTTAGGCCACCATTAGTCTCAGATATAATGACACACATACCAGGATTTTAATAGCTCCCTCTACACTATAGTTGAATGCACAAATAAATAATGCGCGAAATCAGAAAATGTGTGTTTGTATGGGACATTGCAATATGATAGGTAGATGGTTAATCAATAAAATAAAGACAAGGCTAACTACTAGGGTAGAATCGATACAAACATACATTAGGAGCTATTTGTAGGAATACAAGAACCGAAATACATGTATACATAAACAAATGTACTCACACTGATATTCTGACCTTAGTCAGTAATGGCTAACAACTCAGTCATGGTCATATTATTGTCAGGTTATTTAGTAATGACCAACCCACTGTAGTCATTCCATTCTTGTGAGTATTTGAGTTAGTCTTTCTGAGTCTTTCTGAGTCCCCCTCTAGTTAATTCTCGTTTTTTTGAATATCAGTTCTTCATTCTGACCTATATCCATGTGACTAACCTGGGATATAGACACTACCGACGAAGGCCCGGATCATTTAGATTTGTAGTAGCTTGGAAATGGAGTCAAGACAACTATTTGGGCAGTAACGATACACACAAAATACAGTGGGACCTGTTTGGGAATACAACCAAGAGAGACTAAACTGTGTGGGTGATGGGGCGGGATACTGCTGGGAAAAGAGTGAACGTGCTACAGTCGTCTGCATACATGTACACTGATATATACTCGTAGTTGATCAGGGGCGGATCCAGGGATTTGAAGAAAAGAAAGGGGGGGGGGGGGGGGTGTCACCAAACACCAAACACCAAAGTACCAAAAGGAACAAAATATCATTAGAAAATCTAACATTTTTCCAAAAAGAAAAGAGGATGGGGGGGGGGGGGGGTCTGGATACATTTAATAGGGGGAACCTACGGGGCCACACTGGGAAATAGTATCAAGACATTTTCTCACATTGAATATGTGCCCCCCCCCCCCTCCTACACACACACCCTAATAGCATTATCAGAGGGTGGTGGGCGAGTTGTTGGAGCTGACTCAGGTTGTGATTGTGACGTGGTTATAAGGGTGTAATTAACCTGCTCCCTGACCCGTCACGTCACGTCAAACCACCCGTCACTGACCTAACAGGTGACGTTACCCCGGCCTGGGGAGGGCACTGCCTCTGTGACGGTACCCATTGACTGCCAAACCAGACCCTCTAGAATGTAGGTGACCGCCCCTAGGTTCCATAGAGACAAGCCACCACAACAGTTATTATTTAGGGATCACTGTATCTGGACCTGTCAAAGGAGGGGGGGGGTGATATTGGTTGTGCTTTCGGCTCTCGGCTACAATGATATAGGGACTCATTTTATTTATCTTTTATTTACTGAGATATTATCATTATTCAAATGCTTCACATCGTAAGTTCATACACTCATGTGTATACATTTTATGCAAATAGGCGCGAATTACGTGGTGGACATTTTATACACCACACATCTAAGAGGGATTGTCCTAGTGCATTAGATACCCTGAGACAAACCCTTTATACCCTTTGTTTTCAATTTATAGGATATACATAGCATGCATTGACATCATATGGAGAACAGCTCAGTCGCGTCACCTAGTGTCACACGTGCGTATTGCATGTAGTACTGTTATCCGACACTGGGGGACGCTACCTTCTTTTCTATTAATCATTTTAGTCGCACCTGTTTAACGGCATCGCCACTGGTGGTTGAAGATACATATGGTAATTTATAATTTTTATGGTTTGTGCCCTAAGAATGTGTTACTTTTAGAAAATTAAACGCCAAATATTTGAAGACCAGGGTCTTGGGGTTGCAGATATCCAGAGATGGCCTTCTGTAGCCTTCTCTATAATCATCAATGACCTCACGGGAAGTGGTATCGTTGCGTACATAGGACCTTTAATTTAATGTATACAAGAGCTTCACAGGAGTGTGGGGTCTTTTTCTTCAGAAAAATTAATGTGCGTACATACTTTATGGAAGGCCCCCAAGCTATTGTAAATGAGGCTATATGAGATATAGGACGTTAAGATGTTTAGCAACACGTAGGCCTACATTCCATATAACAAGGGAAATATCCGTTCCCTTGGCACACGGCATTGGTGGTGGGGATGGGGGTGTAGGGGGTTGTAGGTGGCATTGTTGGCCCTTATTACTAGCCCTATACGGACATTGCCGCTTTCATGTACGCCCCACACCCACAGAGATCACGTTATATATCGTAATGCACGAGAAAACACGAGCAAGTAGTTCCGTGATCCGCGGGTAGGGGGTGGCGACGCGCCCCCAGGCGGAGAGAGAGAGAACCATTGTCTGCGCGCGCCGGGCGGGCATCGATCAGCAGACGCATGGATTCATCACTGTCGTCGATCAGCAGATCGATGGATCCATCACTGTCACGCCTGCACCCCGCCTCCCGACCGGAAGTGGCCGGCGGACACGTTGATTGGTGCAGTGCAGCAGAGGTCAAGGTCATCCCAACGACCTTGGTCAAGGTCAATTAGAGAGAAGGCAACGTCCGGAAAGACGTTAGCCCCAAAATGGCTGCCACTTTGGATGGGAAGACATCTGGTATGTCTGTGTCATGACAACGCACTACAATACAAGTGCATGATACATTGTTGGGATGGGGGATTGTCGGGGGTTGATGGCAGGGGATAGTGGTAACATCCATTAATTTATAAAACATGGCTTCAAACATTCAATTTTGAAGTTGGTAGGCATCGCAAGGGAGATGTTGCAAGCTTCAACATTTATTTCAGTATATCGACTACATTTTGCCAGTCATAAATATTAGACCCCCTCTCCCATTTCGCATTAAAAATTATTATTTCTCAGGTGCTGAATATGTTTCGGGCAAAAATGTGCAAAGAGCCTATAATACACTACACAGATTTCTCAAATTGTACCTCTCTCACATCGGAAAACGTAGGGGCAGAGTTGCTCGGGCCCCCAATCAGAACTATTAACCCTTTAAGGCCGACCAAAAAAAAAGTTTGCTGGTGAAGGGGCCGGGACATTTTCATAGCAACCCTCTCAGGGCCGAGCCTTTGCTGATTCCCATAGAGTTATGATGACTATAGTCGATGCTCGGCCAGCCATGGCATCGACTATATAGTCGATGCTCGGCCAGCCATGGTATCGACTATAGTCGATGCTCGGCCCTAAAGGGTTAAAAGGGGACTCAAAACTCTCTTTTTTTATACGACTCCAATACAAGCGTGTATGAACGTCATCATACCGATATTTCAAGCTGGTTGGGGTAGGCCCCTCTAATGAAGATTTACTTCCTATGCCTCTATCCCTACCCACCCTACACGGGAGATGTCATTTGAGAGAGATGGTTAGATGTAAGTGGTGAGTTGGGGAGGGTAATAATAAAACAACCGGTGGGACATGGTATTGGTGGAGGTCGGGGGTAGGGGTGGGGGGGGGGGGCTGACAGAACGAGATCCACCCCAGTAAAACATGGATTCCCACTCCGATCCCAGGGTGCACGGCGCGGTAATTTAGTACTCTGCCCACTCACAAGGGGCGCCACTATCTGTGACGCTATCAGGACGCCGCCGGGTCACGTGACGTGAACAGCAGACGACATTTGGGGGTTGTTTACGTCGGGTTTACGTCTGTTTGTGTCAAGACTGAGTCTTATCTCAATCTGATACCACGTGGTTACCATTGATCCAGGATGGGAGAGCCTCTATCTATTAAATCTAAAAGTTGAATTAGGTATTATATTACCAGAGGCTATGAGGAAAGCGTGAATATAGTCGTGCATGTGGTCACAATTGTCATGGTTTCATAAAGAATAATGTTTATTACATGCGTATGACATGTACCTCTTGAGCAAAGATCCTTTGGTATTACAAAATTTACGTTGTTTTTAATCTAGTTGTATTTGCTTCTAACCAAACTTTCCAAATAGACATTATGACATCCAGATCACCTGAATTGCCATACCCGGTACACATGGTATGTCTCCTGGGCGAGGTGAGAAAGGTCACCTCCAGGAATCTCATCCTCCCTGCCATCCTCCTCGTCCACGCAGACATTCTCCTGCACCGCCAACCTACAGTGGTCATGGCAACCCCAACCTCTTACAGAGTCCCCCAGGGCTGAGAGGCCTCCAGTGGTAGATGTGATAACCCTTCAAGGGCCGCATAGTGGTTTAATGTGCGATGTTCTTGGTCATCATGATGCATGGATGCAACCCATGGCAAGTCCAGTTGGCAGGGTTACATTTATGCATCACGCCGACCTTTGGAGCATCAGGCAGATCCCATATATAGGACTACATTCATATACCATTAGGACAACTCAGCATAGCACACTGAAGTAATCTGCAGTCCTCCAATGGCTGTTATGTCTTACTGAAGGCAAGAACCCTTTAATGATGACATGATGCCTTCAGGGTGTTCATTTGTCGTCACAATTCCCCAATGCAGCACGACTCATTCAAAAACTGCTCCTGTCAAAGAGCTAAGCGTATATTACTTGATTTTTAATTCATACATATGTAACACTGTACATATTTTTAGTTCCATGCAGGAGGTGGTATTGCGGTTGGCACATTAACACATTTAATAAGAACATCTGGTATAGTGCATCCTGAGGATATGACACTAATTTATACATGAATCAGTGAGGAATCCCCCTCCACGTGGGTGCAATGCTTCCAGTTCTTTGCGATTCCTTGAAATTGTCATGGTGAGAATTCTCTGTAAAATGTAACATAACATATACCTTCAAATAGTTACCAAAGCTTAGGGGGTATCACTACCTAGGAATTGATTATTTCAATTCTTTACGAGGGACCCCTTGGTAGGTTGAATTATCATTCTGCTGATTTACAAGGGCCACAGCGGTGTTATAGAGAAGGGGGATTGGGCTGTCTCTTCGGGTTTCCCTGAAACTTTTATCGGTTGTAAACCCTGCAATCTAGGCTAAACATGTGTGTTTCAGGTAGCATACCCTGTAAATAATATGAAGGATGGCCTCAGTGAATAAAAGCATCCCCACTGAAGGCCCTGAGAGCCGCCACCGGGTGTGAGGGACTCAATAAGACATTGACCTGCTCACACCTACCCAGATACCCCTTCACCACTCCCACCCGCAGTTCCATGCTCCCCTACAGCTCCCCTTCCATACTCACAGTACACATTGCCGTTCCCTTGCTTCTCTTGGTACCTATAGATATGGTTACGTTGCCTCATTTATTCATCACATGTTCATTATACTTCAGTTGTATTCCCTTCTTTCATAAGCTATGTCTCTTTTTACACCTGTTGTCCCCATATAACATTGTCCTACCTGTCCATATATTCCATTGTCCTACATGTCCCTACACTACTGACAGTTCCACTTGTCTTTCCCTGTCCTGCCCTCCCTTGCTCCGTCTCCAGCCATGCCTACTCTGCCCTATCCTATCCTGTCCTGCCATGCAATGCCATGCAATGCCATGCAATGCCATGCAATGCCATGCAATGCCATGCAATGCCATGCAATACCATGCAATGCCATGCAATGCCATGCAATGTCATCCTATGCCATACCCTCCTGCCATACAGGTCCTGCATTAGCATAATCTTGAAATTGCCCCGAGTCCTGCTGTATAGTCCATGTATTGCCTCATTTACCATCCGCTCTCTCTATCGTCCAGTGGTAGATGTGATACATGTCTATAACCCTTCAAGGGATGTATTATGATTTAAGTTCAAGTGGCAGGTGCCAGCCTGGCAAGTGGCAGGGTTGCATTTTTGCATCACACCGACCTCGAGGAGCTTCATTCATGCATCATTAGGACAACTCAGCACAGCATATTAAAACAATCTGTTGTCCTTCAAGGGGTTCTAAGTCTCACTCAAGCTGTGAACCCTTTAAGGACGACAGGGGGCTTTCAGGGTATACTATAGAGTATTCATTTGAACCACTCTTCAGGGGGGATCACTGCCGAGGAATTGCGTTTATTGTCCTATATGTCACTAAGGAGACCGTTCTACATGTCTTTCCCTGTGACCTGTCCTGTCCTCACCAGCTCTGATTTCTGTAATACATACACAGAGAAAAGTAAAGGTGTCAACTGTGTCTCCCACATGGATCTGGTAAAAATTGAGCGTCAAATAGCTACTGACTCATATATCAAGGGTCAACCCGAGTTGACACTGATAATACAGAGTCAACTCAAGTTGACCCATCATATAAGCAGAGTCATCAGTAGTTTGACTATATATTTTACCAGAGCCACGTGGGAGACACAGTTGACCCTTTACTCCTCTTTGTGTACTCTGCCCTATCCTATCCTGTCCTGCCATGCAATGCCATCCTATGCCATACCCTCCTGCCATACAGGTCCTGCCTTTGCATATCTTGAAATTGCCCAGAGTCCTGCTGTATAGTGCATGTATTGCCTCCTTTACCATCCCCTCTCTTTGTCATCCAGTGGTAGATGTGATACATGTCTTTAACCCTTCAAGGGCTGCATAGTGCTTTAATGTGTGATACTCTTGTTCATCATGGTGCATGGATGCCATCCTAGCAAGTGGCAGGGGCCACCCTAGCAAGTGGCAGGGTTGCATTCTTGCATCACACCAACCTCCAAGAGCTTCATTCATGCATCATTAGGGAGTGCTCACTTTTTAACAACAGGGGGGGGGGTGAGATTTCGCGTGGAGCGCGCAACATTTTTTCACACCGCCCCTAGAGGGGTCGCAATTTTTTACCCCCCCCTGCAGGCCGAAAAATCGCGTGCATTCACGCCCCTTTGTAGCATAGTAACGCGCGGGCTTTTTCCCTCAAAACAGGTTGAATTTTTTTTATCCCCCCGGTCAAGGGGTCCAAAAATTTTTACCCCCCCCTACCAAATCCACCACCCCCCCCTGTTGTTAAAAAATGAGCACTCCCTTAGGACAACTCGGCACAGCACATTAAGGCAATCTGTTGGCCTTCAACGGGTTTCATGTCTTACTCAAGTTATGAACCCTTTAACCCTTTAAGGGCCGCTGCTGCCTCTGGGCAGCATCTGAAAAACCCTTGAAAACCCGCTGCTGCCATAGGGCAGCAAAATTGATACCCTAGGGCATCAATACAACTAAATTACAGCTCCTGCTATGAAACAAAGAATAAGAATTTTTGGATCAATCCAAAGATATTTAACATTCATACTACATCCCCTTGTCAAAAAAGTGTAAATTCTGTCTCCAATACAATTAATTTCACTCCTTAGCCACTCTCCCAGGGAGCACATACTTGCAAAGTTGCATATTCCCATGGAATAGGGCCGGTGGTTAAGTCCCAAATGACATTTTTCAAGGCCAGCAGGGAAAGGGTTAAGGGTGACATGATACCTCCAGGGTGTTACATTTGTTTGTCATCATGATCCTTCAATGCAGCACCATAGTTCATCTGAAAACTATGCTCCCCTCAAAGAGCTAAGCATATTCTACTCGATTATTAAGGTGGGTCAATCCCTTGGTGTGAAAGTAGCTAGATTTTCATCAGGGTTTTGGTCATAAGACCCTAATAGCATACAATTTCCAACAAAGAAAATAGGAGTGTCCAGAGCTGTTTTCTGAGAGCTGACTTCAAGCCTTAAGTCAATGTTGCATATAATAGGAGTATGTAGTGTTCTGCCACATATGTACATAAAATAATATTGAAAAGTAGCTAGATGTCTATATAACTCTCTCAGGATATAGGTTTAAATGTTCTCTCTCTAGAGAATCTCTTTTGAACATATGGTCCCAGGCATATTTCTAAAGTTTTTGTCCATTGAAAAAAAAAGTAGAAAGGAAATGGAAATATACTAAATGCTAGTTATGTATGACTTCTGAATGAGAGCCACCACCACAGACTCCATAGCACAGTGGCAGATTGCATGCCTTCATATCCAACGATTTATGGTTCTGAGCCCGGTTAGGTAACACCTTTGTCCATTTTAGGACAGTTTGATAAAACTTGTTCCCATATGAGACAAAGGTCCCCTGGTGGTCTATGGTCAATCTAGAGAATGTACCTATGTAGAAAATGGCACAGTAGACGAAAATGACCAGATTGAGCTTAATTCATATATTAAAACTGTAATTATTTCTAATTCTATAGAGGTGACGAGGGGGGGATTTCGGCTTGCACATTAACACATTTACAAAGAATACCTTGTATCATGCATCTTGTCACATGTGAATCAGTGTGGATCAGGTCCTCTACGGGAGTCCAGTGCTTTGTGGTAATTCTGATAATTTACAAGGACCATAGCGGTGTTATAGGAATCGAGTCGGTGGGGTGTCAGACAGTCTCTTTGGTTTTCCTTGAAAGCTATAGGTCTCAGACAGGGAATTACTCCCCCACTATACTTTAATATGGCATGACATGCAATAAATTGTATTATAAGGAGGTATTGAAAGAAAAGTCTATCATACGTCACTACAATGAACCTTCATACATAATCTATTAAAGTATAAGGAGACTTTGTTCACGAAAATCTGAAATGCCACTCCCAAATGTCTACAAACCTCCATGACCGGCCAGTTCTGCAGTGAATAAATTCATTTCAGACCCAACTCAGATAGACCCCAAAACAAAGGCCTTTACCTCCAAGAACCATGTTTTATTGCATGTCATATGATTTAGAATTTATATAGGGGCACCTGTGATTTTTAACAGAATTTTAGAAAATCCCCTAACTATTTTGACCACCCAGAACTCATCTGCTATTCTGTGCGGAGTTTGTCTTTCAGTAAGGATGCACCGAGTGACCTCGGGGAATTCCCTATTTGAGACCTGCAGAGTAAAGGCACCCAAAGGCGGACAGACCCTAATTCCGGACACCCTGCAATAATATGTGACACGATCTGCGAAAAAGGCCCTTAGTGCAGGGTGCACTAAGGTCCCTTTTCCAAGTACATGTCACATATGATGATTGTGGCACCAAATACATATATAATTGGTTATGTAACCATACTTTGTGAATGCCCTACATATGACCCTACCACAACCCAAGAAACTTGAAAGTAGCACACAATAGAACATGATTGAATCCCATATTACTGTTGGTATGTACTAACCCAGGTTTATAGAAACCACTTTCCTAATCAGTGATGCTAATCACAGAGACAAAGTAAAGTGGGTTATATTGTCAGTAAAGCATATGACACATGCATGATCTTACCAGATATGGACACATACAGTATTGACCTTCTATGGTGACCACTGGTGTTCAAATGAAATGTCAGAATCATACAAAATTAAGGTGTTTTGTAAGGTGTCCGGAATTAGGTGCCCATGTCCGGAATTAGGTGCCAAATTGACATTTAATCAATAGAACTTAACATATATTGCTGAGGAAGCAATCATTTCAAACCCAATGTATGCTTATAACAACATATTTGCCTTCCATATGCCACTATTTGCGCCTTATCAGATAACTCTTAAGCAGAGGAATTTGAGGATATCCACTAAGTGTACGGAACTAGGGTACTTTACTCTACTTCAAAATCCTTCAATCAAGGCTAAACATGACTTGTGTGTTCCAAGTAGGGTTCCTTGCAAATAAAGAGCAGAATGACTTGGTTTCTTTTTGATTATTCACATGGATATAGGTTGAAGACATGATGCCAAATTTCTGCGCTTTAAATAAATGTCCAAACTATCCTGAGAATTCTAGGTTAAACTCACTTGCTAGGCACACACACAATTCAATGTACTTCAGTGCTATGAGCAAAGCAATGTAGAATGGCGTTGGGAGAAAATAAAGAAAACAGGACTTGTACAAGTCTATGGTGGGTTGGTGTGTGATATGAAGGATGGCCTCAGTAGATAAAAAGCATCCCCACTGAAGGCCCTGCATGAGAGGCTCCCCCAGGTGTGAGGTACTCCCAGGGAGGTACTCAATAAGACATCGACCTGCCCACACCTACCCAGATACCCCCCCCCCCCCCACACACACACACCATGCTCACCAACTTCTCCCCTGTCATTTGTGATTCTCACAGGGACACAGTGCCATTCTCTTGTTTCCCCCCTATCTATAGATCCATTACATTGTCTTCTTTTATTCAGTTCTTTTGAAAGCTATATGTTTCTTTTTGTCCTACACGGCCCTATCACTGACAGTTTCTCATGTCTTTCCATGTCCTATTTTCTCCTGTCCTGTCCTGTCCTGTCCTGTCTGCCATGCCTACCCCATCCCGCCCTATCCTTTTCTGTCATGTAATGCTATCCTATGCCATAGGCTATAGCATCATGCCATATACGCCGTGCCTTTACATGATCACGCCCTGCCCCCTCTTGCCGTATAGAGCCTCCTTTACCGTCCCCTCCCTTTGCCATCCACTTCTATCCACCCCCCCCCCTCCCCTCCCTCCCCTCCTTCCACTCACTCCCCTCTTTCCCAATTACCTCGTCTGCCGTGTGTCATTTTCACAGAGGAGATGACATTTTTAGCGCGGCTCCATTTGCCGCCCTTTCTTGCTGCCCGCTGGGATGCCTGCAGCCCCCTACCGTCACTCAAAGCAAGCTCCCCCTCCCTGCTCCCGTCACCGCGAGATACCGCGAGAAAGGGCGAGAATTGATCACTCTGACGATGCGCGCGCAGGCAGGAAGTGACGGTAGGCGGGCGGGTGATTCAGGGAGCGGCTTCTCGGTGTGATTTGCCGTCTGTCCGCTTGGTGGCGCCCACAGCGCCTTATTACTGACGTCGCCTTTTTATGACGTCATCAAGCGTGTGTGCACGTGATCAGGACGCTGTCTGATGGTGTGACGCGAGGTAACAATATGGCGGCCTCGTGAAATGGCGGAGGATCAGAGGAAAGAAGGTTGTCCTTTTATATAAAAGGACCAATGGTCCATGGACGAGGAAGGAAAGGACATTTTGAATGAAGGAAAGGGGAAAGAGGAAATGGATAGAGAAAATTAGAAAATGAAAATATAATTATTTCATGGTGAATACGGCACTCCCATTGACTTAACCAAGGAAGGCCGTATTTAACACCCCCCATGAAATAACCCTCGCCTGTATTTCACGGCCTTTAAAATCATTAAAATTGATGATTTAAACACTATAAAATTGCTTTTTCAGACCGATTAAGTGGAATTTTGAAATATATAGTTAATTATGACATGAAATAAACACAAAGGAGCACTCGTATAGTTCCCCACTGAGGGTTATTTCACTCGGCTTCGCCTCGTGAAATAACCCTCAGTGGGGAACTATACTCGTGAACCTTTGTCTATGTATCACATTAGGGTGCAATATTTATAAGCCCACATGAAATGAATTATTTTTATTGTAACACCAGTGATATCTATAGTCACTAACATAGAACAGCATCCATTCTGAACTCTGAACATCACACACAATCTCCCCTCTTTGAAGCAGTATACATGTATACGGCTTCTCATCATTTAACGACAGCCATATTGACATAGTATATATATTGCGCGCGCAGCTCGGCGTATCGACAGCCGGAAGTGAAGGCGAGAGGAGTGCGTTGTAACACGTCCTCTGATTGGACGTTATCCGCCATTTCCGGTCCGGTGTCTGACACCAGTAACATATCTCAGGATTGGTCCACCAAGGGGCGGTCATGTGACCATTACCGGTCGTACAGATTGATGGCAAGATGGTGACTTGCATCAATCCTCAACTTTCTCTCTCCTCCCTTCATCCCTCCCACCTCCTACTGAGTGTTCAGCTTTTTGACCTCTCATTTCATCCCCCCTGATGCAATTGTTGACAGTGGTGCTCGCTCTCTGAAATCCTGCCCGGCTTTGAAAAAGATGGTAAGGGTTTTATTCCCTTGATTTTCACACTTTTTGTGATCTTGATTTATTATCACATTTTCTATTTTTGTCATCTCAGAATGGGCGAAAGAATCTGAATCTGGTGGGCAGAAACAGCGAAGCAAAGTAACATCATGCAATTGAAGACGTGGATGAATATACCAAAATAAGATATGCTGTACATGAGCTAACATGAGGGGTGCGTGCATAAGGGGTCAAGCTAGATGTCCTGTGGTCGCATCCATTACTTAAGCTAGTAACTGCGAGATAAGCACTGATAACAGCGGTCACATGGGTACAAGCTGTTACGTAATGCACCCTAAAAACTCTGCAGTAAATGTAGGGTGATATCTGATTGGTTAATAATGCATCCGGCTACATGCCTACCGGTATAGCACCCCATAGACTTAGGTAGATAGTAGTATAAGAATTGGGGAATAACTGACGGTAATGCTAAATGTACCACAGGGGTAAGCATACGCCATATATACTAACTACATTGTAAAACACTTCGCCAGAGGGGGGTAATATAGTGACTGTAGTTCATAAACTACGTGCTTATATGAAAAGGAAGGGGAACATTTAGTAATGTGAAATATGAGTACCGGGTAGGTCCATATGTAAATACTAACATACAGGTATGGATGGTATACTATATAGACATAGTCTATACACAGATAGTCATACAACGTGTCCCAATACCCACCACCCGACAGAGGGAGGCAGTGAGGCAGGAGGGCACTAACAGAGCGGCCAGGGGCCCCGCTAAGACGGCCCCCATCCTACCCCACAGCCGCAGCGCCATAAAATATTAAGATGTGTGTCAAAGCGAGGCTGACAGATGGAAGCGCCCCCTCCCGGCATTGGACTTAATCAGGAAGCGGTGGCAGCGAGGCAATCTACACGGGGGTTTGTGACGGCGAGGCAATCTCTGCGGCCGGCCTGGCGTGTAAGGCGGGCCGGGCGGGGTAAGCCATGCCCCGTCCTGATGTCCCTTTAAGGACCGCATCGTGCTTTAATGCACCATGTCCTTTGCTGCCATGATGCACATATATACAGGCCCAGGTTGCATCCATGCATCATACCTACCCACCGGGGTGATACACTCTCGAAGGGTCTGTTTGATGTGTGAATGCAGCACTGGCTGGAAGACTCACCCAGGACCGCATTGATGCACCATGCTGATGAGGAGCATGGCACATTAAAATACAATTCCATCCTCAGAGGGTCCTAGACGACTGGAGACCCAGCAGTCTCAGCCACCTGTCAATACCATGAATGCCTCCTCCAGGAAATGGCAGAAATTGGCCGAGACGCTGGGCAGCAGCCGCAATGGTGGATGCTGCAGACGGCCAGGGGATGGGTGGCCGACTCTGGGAGGGAAGGGAATAGAAGATGTGCCTCTACATGGGTAAAATTCGACACGGGCGACACGGCGACACGGCCCCTTTAAAAATCGACACATGCGACACGGCCCCTTTAAAAATCGACGGACACAGGGAAATAAAGGATAAAAATCGACCCACAGAGATTTTTTTCTAAGTTCTTATATAGCTAAAAATCGACCCAGTGACACGCCCCTTTTGCTAAAAATCGACACGCCGACATGGTCAAAAGTTCGGGTACCCATGTAGAGGCACGAAGATGGTTGAGGGACAACAAAATAGTAAAGATGTAAACTGGCAGAAGAGGGAGGAGATGAGTTTGCATTTGCAGTCAAAGATATAGGAGGGTGTAATGCTAGAGGGAACCGAGTAGATGAATAAAACTCTAATGGCCAAGAGGTGGAGAGGGAGAGAGGTATATATAAAGAAAGAGAGTGAGAGCGCGTGAGAGATAGGTAGCAAGAGGGAGAGAGAAAGAAGGCAGAGGATAAAGAACGAGGGAAGTAAGAAGGGGGTGTCAGAATGATAAATGAATTACACACCGATGGTATCTTTAGGGAGTCAATCCATGCAAGAAGAGCAGAATTGAGAGGGAACCGAAGGGGACAGAGAACTGTAAGGTGGAGTTTGTAAGGGGGAACAAAAATGGCTGACAGCAGGTCACGTGATGGATGAGGGACGCACCGTCCACTTCCGGTCGGCCATCTTGGTCGGCAGATGAATGGGACTGAGGGGACTGGATGTCACTGCTGAAGGGTTGTGGGCCTCTGGTCCAGCCCCCCCCCCCCCCCCCCCCACACACACCCTCAGCCAATCCCACCTTCACCCTAGCAGGCCCCTCACTGAGCCACCCAGCAGCTTTAGCCCCTAACTGCAGCATAGTGCCTTCATGCATCATGTCCATTATCGTCATGATGCATGAATGCATATAGTCCTAGCGATCAACTCGTCAGGGCTGCATTCATGCATCATGCTGACTCTATGCGGTGGATAACGTCCCAACGGTTCGCCAGGATCCATGAATGTTGTCTTGGCGAATTAACCCGCCAGCAAATGCCGACAGAGGATACAACACATTAAATCACTAGGCGGCTTTAAAGGGGTTGGACTACAGAAATCAAGGATCAATCGGCTCCCCTCTGAGAGAGAAAATATCCCGTTGCCATGACAACAGAGGACGCTAGGTGGCGCCCCCTGTCATGGCGGATCAGACCCAGCGTCCCTACAGGTCAGCTGACCAGGTCATGTGACTACCTGACCATCAAGGTCAGGGTCACTATGTCCGGTGTGAATGTAACCCTCTTCCGTAGAGCCATGCAATACTGCATGCCAATCAATGTCTAAGGTAACAAGAACTTGTTTTTAAAACAAGAAAATCGCACATTCTGATTAACAATGCTAATATCCAATATTAGTGCTGCAGCATTGAAGGCTAATTAGCTGAACACCCATCACCAAAAAAGACTAAAGGTCACTATATACCACTGGAAAGCTCTGATTATGGGCTTTTCAAATATGGTGAACGTTAAAGAAAAGGTTGCGAGGAATCCAAGATGGCCGCCAAAATCCAAGATGGCCGCCAAAATATCAGAATTCCATCTCCAATGACCTAGATATGGCTTAGAATACTTTTTGAACACTGCCTACCCCCCCTAATTTGGACCCAAGGAATCCAATGGTTCTATTGGTTTGTTTCTAAGACAGCTGGTTGCTTAGCAACAACTGTTCTAATTGTTTATCTGCCTAGCGACACAGTTTTACATGGTCCTGGGGTTGATTGCAACCATACCTACCCCCCCTAAATTGGACCCAAGGAATCCAATGGTTCTATTGCTTTGTTTCTGAGACAGCTGGTTGCTTAGCAACAGCTATTCTAATTTTTTGTCTGCCTAGCAACACATATTTCCATGGTGCTAAGATTGATTATAATCATACCGACCCCTTTAAACTGCACCCAAGGAATTCAATGGTAACAATATAATATATTTCATGGTCCTGAGGTTCATTATCAACAAGCATTGCAACAACTAAATAGCCTTGGATCCAGGTTATTGTGTGGTGTGAGATTGATAAAGAAACAAGCTCTGTGGACTGTTCAAGTAGCTCTTGGGACCCCTTTAGCGGCTCTTGGGACTCTGCAAGCCGTTCCGGGTACCCTCTCAGAGGCTTTGTGGGACCTTCCAGTTGCTCTGGGACCCCTTTAGTGACTCTGGACCCCTTCAGCTGCTCCGGGGACCCTACATGCGGCTCTGTGGACCCTTGCAGCTGCTCTGTAGACCCCTTTGGTGACACCCCCTTAGTGACTCAGTAGACCCTCCAAGCAGCGACCTTCCCAGAGGCTTTGGAGGCCCTTCCAGTGACTCTGTGAGCCCCTTCAATGACTCTGTGGACCCATCAGTGGCTCAGGGGACTCCTGCAGTGACTTGCTGGACCCTTTCAGTGACTATGGACACCCATTCAGTGACTCTCTGGACCCTTTCAGTAGCTCTGGGGACCCTTCCAGCTGCTCTGTGGACTCCTTCAATGATGCTGGACAACCCTTCAGTGACTATGTAGACCCTCTAAGCAGCTCTGGGGACCCTCCCAGAAGCTTTGGAGGTCCTTTCTAGTTGCTCTGACTCTAGGAACCCCTTCAGTGACACTGTGGACCCCTTCAGTGGGTCTGTGGACCCCGTCAGTGTCACAGAAAATCCATAAGTTGAAAGGGTTAGTCAGTGCAGACTATCCTAGGTTCGTCATATGTGTGTTAATCACAATGACAAAGTTATTTGCAAAAATGACTAAGGGATCAGTCAGTAGTGGCTAACCTAGGTTCATCATTGGTGTGTTGTATTTGTATACCACTAGTTGGTGCCACCTGTAAGATACTTTGATGACCACTTAGTGGCTCCCCCCTGGAAATGAAAAGACTCAGGTGGGTTGGTCAGTACTGACCAACCTGACAATAATAACTTACCTAGGTTGGTCGTATAGGGAGCCAAAAAATGACTAACTAGGTTAGGTACTAGTGACAGATAGATTGGTCGCATAGGCAGTCTAGGAATACCAGTGTGGGGGCCTCTGCAATGGCTCTAGGGACCCTTCAACGACTCTGTTGACCCTTGCAGTAGCACTGGGGACCCCTTCAGTGGCTCTGTGGACCCCTTCAGTAGTTCTGGGGACTCTTCCAGCTGCTCTGTGGACTCCTTCAGTGACTTTGGGCATCCCTTCAGTGACTCTGTGGACCCTCCAAGCAGCTTTGGAGGCCCTTCCAGTTACTCTTACTCTAGAGACCCCTTCAGTGACTCTGTGGACCCCTTCAGTGACACTGGGGACCCCTTCAGTGACTCTAGGGACCCTTCCAGTAGCTCTGGGGACCCCTTTAGTGACACTGGGGACCCCTTCAGTGGCTCTGTGGACCGTTCGAGTGGGTCTGGGGACCCCTTCAGTGGCTCTTGGGACCCTTCCAGCAGCTCTAGGGACCCTTCCAGTAGCTCTGCGGACCCCTTTAGTGACACTGGGGACCCCTTCAGTGACTCTGTGGACCGTTCCAATGGGTCTGGGGACCCCTTTAATGGCTCTGTAGACCGTTCCAGTGGGTCTGGTGACCCCTTCAGTGGCTCTGTAGACCCCTTCAGTGAGTCTTTGGACCCCTTCAGTGGACTGGGGACCCCTTCAGTGACTGTGGACCGTTCCAGTGGGTCTGGGGACCCCTTCAGTGGCTCTGAGGACTCTTCCAGCTGCTCTGTGGACTCCTTCAGTGACTTTGGGCACCCCTTCAGTGACTCTGTGGACCCTCCAAGCAGCTTTGGAGGCCCTTCCAGTTACTCTTACTCTAGGGACCCCTTCAGTGACTCTGTGAACCCCTTCAGTGACACTGGGGACCCCTTCAGTGACTCTAGGGACCCTTCCAGTAGCTCTGGGGACCCCTTTAGTGACACTGGGGACCCCTTCAGTGACTCTGTGGACCGTTCCAATGGGTCTGGGGACCCCTTTAGTGGCTCTGTAGACCGTTCCAGTGGGTCTGGTGACCCCTTCAGTGGCTCTTGGGACCCCTTCAGTGACTCTTTGGACCCCTTCAGTGCACTGGGGACCCCTTCAGTGACTCTGTGGACCGTTCCAGTGGGTCTGGGGACCCCTTCAGTGGCTCTTGGGACCCTTCCAGCGGCTCTTGGGACCCTTCCAGTTGTTCTGGAGACCCCTTTAGTGACACTGGGGACCCCTTCAGTGACTCTGTTGACCGTTCCAGTGGGTCTGGGGACCCCTTCAGTGGCTCTTGGGACCCCTTCAGTGACTCTTGGGACCCTTCCAACACCTCTGCTAACTCTGTGATTACCTCTACCCCTGGAAACACCCAGACGGGCTCTGGGTATGCGTACCCTGGCATTAGTAGATGTCTACAAGCTCTGGTACCAAGGAAGACTCCTCCCCTATACCAGAGACAACTGGATCATCTTCCCCTATACCAAGGATGGCTAGATTATCTTCCTTTATACCAGAGATGGCTAGATCATCTTCCCATATACCAGGGATGACTATCATCTTCCCCTATACCAGGGATGACTAGATCATCTTCCCCTACATCAGGGACAATTAGATCATCTTCCCCTATATCAGGGATGACTAGTACCTAGGTCGATTGTACCACCTCCCTCAGTATCCGGGCTGTAGCTGAAGGGTCCCAAGAGTTACAGAAGCGGTCAACAGAGCCGCTAGAAGGGTCCACAGAGCTGCTGGAAGGGTTCACAGTGCTGCTGAATGGGTCCACAGAGGTGATGGGAGCCACTGGAAGGGTCCCTTATCAACCAAGTTTTATTACAATAGCTACCCCCCCCCCCACCGTAAGAAGCTCAAGGGCTCTTGGGGGCCATCAACATGTAGCTAGCTGTTATGTACATACCCCCTAGCTACTAAACAGGTCCACAGAGCAGCTGGAGGGGTCTGCAGAGTCACTAAAGGGGTCCCAGAGCAACTGGAAGGTCCCACAAAGCCCCTTAGAGGGTCCCCAGAACTACTTGCAGGGTCCCAAGAGCTGCTAAAGGGGTCCCAAGAGCTACTTGAAGAGTCCACAGAGCTTGTTTCTTTATCAACCTTAAACCATAGAAAAGCCTGGATCAAAGTTGTTTAGTTGTTACCATGCTTGTTGGTAACGAACTTCAGGACCATGGAAATATGTTTTGTTAGGGAGATAAACAATAATAACAGTCGTTGCTAGGCAACTAGCTGTGTTAGCAGCAAACCAATTGAACCATTGAATTCCTTGGGTGCAGTTTAAAGGGGTAGGTATGATTATTATCAATCTTAGCACCATGGACATATGTGTTGCTAGGCAGATAAACAATTAGAATAGCTGTTGCTAAGAAACCAGCTACCTCAGAAACAAAGCAATAGAACCATTGAATTCCTTGGGTCCAATTTAGGGGGGGTAGGTATGGTTGTAATCAACCTCAGGACCATGGAAAACTGTGTTGCTAGGCAGATAAACAATGAGAACAGTTGTTGCTAAGCAACCAGCTGTCTTAGAAACAAACCAATAGAACCATTGGATTCCTTGGGTCCAAATTAGGGGGGGTAGGCAGTGTTCAAAAAGTATTCTAAGCCATATCTAGGTCATTGGAGATGGAATTCTGATATTTTGGCGGCCATCTTGGATTTTGGCGGCCATCTTGGATTCCTCGCAACCTTTTCTTTTACGCTCGCCATATCTGAAAAGCCCATGATCAGAGCTTTCCAGTGGTATATAGTGACCTTTAGTCTTTTTTGGTGATGGGTGTCGCCAGAAATAATGCTCCTAGCTCTCCAATGCTGCAGCACTATATACCTCATATGGCTCTGGAAAGGGTAGAGTGATACATTGGATGGGAATGTGTGTGGGAGAGGGGGGCGCAGGCCGGTAGGGGGTAGGGGGGGGGTCAGAAGTTAAAAGCAGATTAGTCTCAATGGGATCGGCGTAGGATCCATTAATGACATTGAGATCACAGTGTCAATAGACCCCACAGTACTCACTCAGTCACAGCAATTGACGTCAATTATACTTGATGACGTTATCGATGTCAATAGTGACATTCGAGAGATTTGATACATTTTTCAACTGGAAAATGCTATGCTGGTGTGTTTTTTATTGTACATCAGACATGTCATATGACCTTATAATTTTATTTATGTTATGGAGATCACCAGTAACTGTTGATTCTTACAATGAGAATAGAAGGGAAGGCACTGATTCTTAGGACTATTGGGATTTGAGAGGGAAATTTGAGACTATTTAGGTACACTACGACTTTTAATGATGTTTTATTTAAAGAATAACACTTAAAATAGAATAACCACAATATTAAGTGTCCGTCTCATGTAGGTATCTGTCCGACTCCAGGTGAATCCTATACAACACTAGAACATCCTAGTACCTCAGGTACTTGGGGGCTACATGTCCCAGGGGCGGATCCAGGAATTCGGGAAAGGGGGGGGGGGGCGCCGTAATACCTACAGCATTGGGGGTGTTCAACCATCTACATTAAAATTTACCAAAAAATAGGGGGGGGGGGGGCGCGCGCCCCTTACGCCCCCCCCCCTGGATCCGCCCCTGTCTCCTCATCAAGTAATAATGCACTGCTCTGCAGTCGGGGGCCTAACCACAATGCATTGCTCTGAGTCAACATGGCGGCCTCCATCGCCTAATATGCTACACTCAAAAAGTAAACTTGTCTCCAGACTCTTCATAAGTGACGATCATAAAATAAACAAGTTAAAAACTTGTCTAAGTGACAAGGAAGTGGGTCTTTTAGCTGGAGATAGAAGACCCACTTGGCATGTGCCAACCTGAAACCCGACATTTGCCAGCTCCAGAATCTATTTGTGGGATGGTAACATGATAGGTTAGACAACTTTTGACTCGTTTATTTTATGATAATCATTTAGACGAGTCTGGAGACAAGTTTTCTTTTTCAGTGTAGTCCTCTTATAGAGTGGCTGATACTGGAGAGTGGCCATGGGGAGGACCGGGGGGGGGGTAAAGGTAATGTGATGGGGGGGGGGGGAGATGAGGATTGTTTGTGGCAGACTGCGTCGTGCCTACCACCCATCTTATTGGCCGACGATGAGGTTCGTGATCCACTCTCCAGGAGTGCTTCTTTAAAAGTGCATGGGGGGCCAGGACCCGGCCACGGCCAACGCACGCCAAGACATCGTTGTTTTAAAAGTGGCCCTTCCAATTTCTATTAAGGTAATTTGGATGCTTAATGGTGGCGTGGCCTGGAGTCTCTTCGTGTATCCAGAAATACATCAGCAGCCAATTAGATTTGAAGGTCAGGGTGCAGGGTGCAGGGGAGGCACCTTACATGGATGGGTGGTAGAACAGCCTCGGCCAGCCTCCGATATCTATTTGGATAATCTGCAGTTACACGTTAGTTAGTTAGATATGAATAGCCAAAAAATGCCTGGGCAGCATAACGGCATTGCCAAGTCACAAAGGCAGATTATGTATTTACATAATAACTGTATTCCTTAATAAAAACACGTTAAAAAAATAGTTATTTACCAACAATAACTTGGTGTATCACGACGACAAATACACATAAAGCCTGGAGGCATTGTGTCATCCTTAATTAAAGGGTTAACCATCAATTTAAGTAATTTGTGTCGTTGGTAGGTGGCACTGCATCTGGGGTGAGGGGCAGAAAACACAGAACACAAAAATAATGATGTAGGTAGGTGTAGGTAGGGAATTGTTTAATTGGACTCACACTATTTTTGGTGCCTACCTGGGGGGTGGGGTTCCTTCAGGAGCTTCTGCCTTATTGATGAAGGCTGCGTGGTGTCATGCTGTTGTTGTGGGTTGTTTAATTAAATTCATTCACCTTCTTCGTTTCTTTTCTTTCTATTCCAGAGCAATAGGCTGTTGTAGAGGTTAATAGTAAAAGATAGGATCAGCATCTCACAAATGTAGTGTTCTGAGGACATTTAAGTTTCACTATAATTGATGCTCCCAAAAAGAATTATGTTGCTATGCTATGGGATCAATAACTAGGAGTGACATATTTTAAACAAACACTATCGTGACACGATTTGCGATAAGGTACCTTAGTGCAGGGTACACTAAGGTACCTTTTCCAAAAACATGTCATTTATATTATTGAATCCTCGGGGGAGCCGTACACAAGTATTCAGAAAGGAGAATGGCAGTCCTCCTTTTTAGTAAAGTTGAGGGTTGCCCCCTCCCACCTCCCAACATAATGCTGCACTCCATACTTACAGACGCACTGATTCTGCAAATGGAGATGTTATTGATCTGTGTAGATATAACATGGTCTATATGAGCCACTCAGGGCGGGCATCGATCTGCTCAGAGCAGCTCAGGTAGACAGCCAGGTGACAGCTCAGCTCCCTGTATAGCACAGGGACCCAGCAGACTAGGGCGAGCTTGGGCAAGCCATGGGAATACCCCAGCTCAAGCTTACCTTACTGAATTGGTTTGGGTATGCCCAAGACCAGCCCAACGTCGCACTGGGTAGTGCTAGTATATTGAATAAAATCTTCATAAGATAACCGACACATGAAAAGAGCCGGCAATTCACATATGTTTAGTATCTAAATGCCTTGTATCTAGGAGGGTTACACTTTACGCTGTTTGTGTCTCTCTTTCTCTCATATACTCTCTTTAATTCTCCTCACTCCAGCTGTTTATCTAACGCATCTTTTTTCTTTCTCATCATGTTTCTACAAGATATGTATGTATCACTGTAGCTGTCTCTCTCTGCCTCTCTGTCCCTCTTTCTCTCTCAATATCAAGTCTCTCTATACCTCACTCTCAGCCCCACCATTCCATTATCTCATATCCCCAACAATCCTCCCCAGTATCCCCCACATTGCAACTGTACACAACTTTACCTGCATCAGAAAGTAGCCTTATCAAAGGCAGTGTCCGACCTGTCACTCAATCTGTGCTGGGGTGGAGGGGTTTGTTACATGCACACAAACCCAGGCTGTTCTGTCAGTATGTGTGGGCAGTGAATAGGTCGAATTAAGAGGCACTTTAGGTATCACACCCCTGAATGTCCTGTCATGGTAGAATGGTATATTAGAATAATATACAGACGTGTCTGGTGCATTGCTTAACTTATACAGGTGTTTGAATTCACAGTGCGTTGCGAAGCTTGAATTTAGGTGTTGTTAGATTTAAAAAGAGCACTTTAAGTTTCTCTGAAGCATGGTTAGTGCATTGAATGGTTTGTTATTCACAGTTTCTTTAGGGGAATTAAGAGATAATACATAGTCACATTATTAGTAGACCATCATTTTCATAGTCCACGCTCTGTGAATCCCCAATTCCTTCATGTATACACATGTATCTGATAGTTATGTTTTGTAAAAGAAAAAAGTAAAAATTAAAGTTCCACAATTATGTTCGTGAACACTATTTATCTCAGACGGTCAGAATTATGTAAGATGTATTTGATAAAGAGATATTTGTTGAACCTTCCTCCTGCGTAATCAATTCTATATCACATTACATCCCATGTAGAAACATGATAATAGAGGCATTGGTACAATGTATGGTGATGTTGTATATCAATATCTGTGCCACTCGTGTGGCTGTTGATATAGCAGCCATGCAAGCGTTTAGTTTAGCACAACACAAGGTTTTCAGGACTGCACATTCAGAACCCAATTATCAGATATAATTATTATATGCACTGTTAGAAGTAAATGTAGCCGAGCAGTATAAACTACTGTAGTTTTATGGTATTATGTCACGGTATTGGTGTACATGGATACATGTATAGTAGCAGGGGCGTGGCAACCGGGGGGGGGGGGACGGGGGGGGACATGTCCCCCCCCCCACTTTTGACCAACCCCCATAAAGGTCAAACCAAAAAGGTCAAGTTAAAAGGGGTCAAAAAGGGGCAAAATACCCTCAGTCCCCCCACCTTTGAAACTGCTTGCCACGCCCCTGATAGTAGCATATACAGCTAGTTTACAATATAAAAGGAAGTATTTCTTTGTCTCAGGTGCTATTTACAGTGTATGTACCTGTATATAGTACATGATACATAGACCAGATTCCCACACTATATATGTAACCCTCCCCCCCTCACCTACCACCTCATCCTCCACACACTGGACTGTGGCACCTGTCCCCCAGGTGACACGTCCCGTCAATACCTGGTCAATACCTGGTGTTTGGTGGACGTTACCTGAGATAATCTCCCACAGGTAGAAGCCTCAGGTCCCCTCTCTATGACGTAACCCCCTCCCCACCCCTCACACCCCCACCATACCCTCACCACCTCACCAGGCCGAAATCTAATCCCTCAGTTCCAGCCACATCCGCCAGGGGTCAGTCACAGGAAGTGCCGACCACGTGACGATCGATCGACCAATCAGAGACCGGATATTGGCCGACGGCGTCCAGTGCCCAATGTCATCCAATAGGAGTCGGCGTATTGTTTGTGGTTCGGGACATCGGGCACTGGGGGTTTGGTGTCTTTAAACACGGAAAGTGATCACCAGTTGTATATCACATGGAGCCCCCGTTAGAACGGGTATTAATGGACTCCTGTTGTGGCTTGGGGTAAGCCTGGGAACGTGACTCTGGTTCACGATGTGGCCGCTAGGCGGACACGGGTCAGTGTTTACAATGGGATCTTAGAGTACATTAAGGAGCAATCTCAAGGTCTTGTCTACTGTGCATATATACACAACACCCTCCTACCATAACGATATCCATTCATATCTCGCCTCCCTTAGAACCTCCCAATAGGCAATACCCTTCTGTTAACCATCTAAGGGTTACATAATTATGATTATAACTTGCGATGCTTGAGTTTACATATAGCGAGTAACTCGCTAGTGCTGCATTCATGCATCGTGCTATCTCTATGGCTTTGAAACGCTCCTCTTGGTTGACATGATACATCATTGCATTGCAGTGGTGCAGCATACTAAAACATTTCCATAAATTACCGCGGTATGGAGCCTTCCTCAAAGGGTTAACTTGAGTGGCCCTGCATGACATGGTGCGCTAATACGGGTGGATATAGTTGCTCTTATACCCGTTAATCATCGGCAATATGCTGATAATGCTCAGATTAACCTGTCATTGTAATACCTTTGAAATCAAGATTCATTGACTATTTCACAGATATATTATACCAATAACGACTACTAGTAACCAGTTATTAAACGAAATATACGACAGATGGGGGGAGGGGGTACCGTAATCTCACCTGTTTTCAGTAATTATTATATGCTGCCAAGAGCCCTATCGCACCCATTGTCGACCCCCCCCCCCCCAACTCCATGGTTAAAAAATGATCACTGCCTTATGGATAGCACTATGATGTTGAGACCAAAATAATGCGATAAACGTCATGGAATCACTCTAAATTACGAAACTAGGCAAGTGTCAGCAAGTGCTGCCCTTCAATTCCACAACTGATAGCCTAAACCTCTGTCCCCTCCCCCACCCATACACCATTGGAATGACTATGAGTACTTGTACCGTTGTAATGATCGTAGCGTGCAGTGCTTTAAGCGGCCTTGTGTCGTCTATTATCATTGTCATACTGGGCCCTGCTGCTGGGTGGGATGTGTAGAACCGCCCAACATGGTGCACTCTCTTTTACGACATGTTTAACTCCACAGGCAGAGTCTGTGACCGTCTACTACACCCTCAGAAAAGTGAGAGTCATTGTCGCTAAAACTACCCTCACCTGAGGGTCAGGCAGTGCCTGACCCTCAGGTGAGGGTAGTTTTAGCGACAATGACTCTCACTTTTCTGTGTGTGTAGGTACAGGGGCGACCCCAGGAATTTGAAATAAGGGGAGGTGACCCAGCGAATGATATTGTTTTCTTCTTTCTTAAAACCGTATTTTTTTTCTTTCATTTTTCATATTATAATGTTGCTGAAACCAGAAAGGCGAGTACAAACATCAGCAGAAATGTCCTAGTCATTCAGAAAGAAACCATACATATAATGTGCAGGTATTCTATATTATTCCCTAATCGGTGATGTAGTTCTTACACTGTAAAAATTGTCCGTTGAAATTACGGAGAATCAATGCTAAATTTGACGGTGTATCACCATAATTGTGATTTACGGTGAGACACTGTAAAACTCATTACATTTACATTGAACATCCGTAAACCAGTACAGTGAAGCAATGTTTTTTCATTTACGTGGATCTCAAGTTAAAGGTTTGCCCACCAGGTGGCAGCTTGGTTTGATAGAGAGACTTTAGTGGGAGCTATCAACTAAAAACATACATAATTGTGTTAGATTTATAAAGATATCCAACTATCTCATTAATTACACAATCAAAATTCAAGCCTTTGGCATATTAAGGACAAAAAATATATAATTTCCTTTTTGAGACCCTGGGCACTAGTATGAATAGTATAAACACCCATGTTGTGGTATTTAGAATTATACATATTGAGACTGTTGTCAGAGTTTCTTTGTAACAATCCTAGAGTACCTTTTGCTCATGGATTGTAATTGTATACTGCTATGAGGCATTCAATTATGCTTCTCAGGCCTAATATATGCAGGCCTGGAATTAAAATAATATCATGAATAATACATCAATGAATCCAGAACCAATTATAATTATCATTGAATAGCAGAGAATCATCGTATAATAATGATGAATCACCGTAAAATAACAACAGGAAAGGCCTGTAAAATTTACGGGGAAAAGCAAAATACGGTGACCGTAAAAAAAACGGGAAACGGTCGGCATTCAGTGATGCCAGTGATTCACCGTAATTTTTACGGGATATTTTTTACAGTGTATCCTAGAATTAATGCAGGCTTGAGGAGTGTATGCTACTATATTAACTCTATGTCCTCATGTTAAAAGGTGGATATGCTGCCTCTAAAGAGTTACCAATACACTGTGACCGATAATACATGTAGTCTGAGATTCCAACGGTGCTAGGGAATTCCCAGGGTTCCTAGGGAGGGGCTACTTCCGGTACTGTTGCTGGTGCTGGTCGTACATCGGTTTAACCGTGCAATGAGGCAAAGTACCAGCAAGATCATCATTGCTCTGAATTACTTCAAATCACTCGAGATAGCACTTTGTATGGTAATGGATTGACAGTGTGTGTAGGGTTGGGGTGAGGCAAGTATATCGCTCAAGGAAATAGTAATACATATACAATGTATCCCAAAACGTCTTTGCATTCCTACTACACTGCCAGGGATCGATGAGTCTCTCTGTCATTCCACATACTTTCAAGATAAATCTCTCTTCTCTTTTCTGACCATCTTGTCTGAGACACCTTTATTTATTTGTTTGCCTATATAGTTATTACCATTGCTTGTAGTGACATTGTCAGAGGTATAAAAGCTAGTTATTTCTCCCACGTGAGATGGCCATTGCATTAATTAACCACCCACCCTCCTTACCTACATTACCCCACACTTTACTCAGTAACACACTGTTTTACTGTTGAGTTTGATTGAATTTGATTATTCTATTTGGCTTCATCGCATACAAGGTGCGCTTTTGAGGTGGCCTATAAGGTAGATTCATCTTGAGTCGGACACACAGCTTGAGACGGGCACTTTAATTCGAGCTTATTCAAGCATTCTAATCTCATGAATTTGTGAATGATGGTGAAGTTTAAGTGTTATCATTTCCAGGAAAAAACCCACTCGAAGTAATAGTGCACATGAGTAATCTTAGACCTCACTGTCCCTCTCAGGGTATGCGTCCTACTCATGGTGAGTCTACCCTATAGTCAGTGTAGAGTGGGTAGAGGGTGGGGGGGGTGGGGGGGGGGTAGAGGGAGGCGACATGTGACGTGCTCCTCAGGCCCGACTCTATACTCTCACGTTGATGGCGAAATGATGTTTTTAAGTGAATCGATCGTTGGAAGCATTTGAAACTGTCTGATTATATTGGCAGGCCTAGATAGCAGCCCCTCCCATTCACCACCCCCCCCCTTCTGTGCTCTCTATAGGCAGCCTCTGTCCGTGTTTGACTATCATTAAGCGGACTTCGTGACAGCCTCCCGCTGCGGCCAAACGTCAGAGATGGCGTCATTTAAAAGACATAGCTTCGTCCCTAGTCCCGCCTGCAGGGTAAATGTGATCCCGACTGTGGTGATAGAAAAATCCCGTGTTGCCATGAAGGCACTTGATGTATGGGTATGCATGTATACATGTGAGACAATGGGATGGGAGAGGAGGGAAGAGGAGGGGGGGGAGAGGGGAGGGGGAGGGGGGAGGGGGAGGGGGGAGGGGAGGGGGGAGGGGGGAGAGGATGAGGGCAGTGGGTTAGGAGAGGAAGAACAGGACGAGACGGGAGATGATAGGAAGGGAGGGGAAATGGCAGGACGGGCAGGACAGGACAAGACAGGACAGGATGGGATGGGATGGGACAGGACAGGATGGGATGAGACGGGTTGGGATGAGACAGGATGGGATTGGATGGGACGGGATGGGATAGGAAGGGACGGGATGGGATGAGACAGGGTAGGATTGGATGGGACGGGATGGAATAGGATGGGACGGGATGGGATGAATTGGGGCAGGACAGGACCGGAAGGGCTGGGACAGGACAGGACGGGAGGACAGAACCTGGATGGAAGGGCAGAAGCAGGTGGAGTGACAGAAGATGGGAGTAGAGGGAATGATGGAAACAGGAGGATGTAAGGTTGTGGGAAGGAGGGACGTGATTGAACAAGACGGGACATGAGGATAAGAGAGTAGTGGAGTAAAGAAGCCAAGAGGGAAAGAAGAAAGAATGTAAGGAAGAAAGAAAGAAAGAAAGAAAGAAAGAAAGAAAGAACTGAGTGAACCAAACGAACAAGTACGTAGGACGGAACGATGGAAGGATAGAAGGATGGATGGAAGAAAGCAGAGGAGAGTGTCATTGCAAGGCACATACTCCATACTACACTGTAAAAATTTCTGTTGAAATTACGGAGAATCAATGCTAAATTTGACGGTGTATCACCATAATTGTGATTTACGGTGAGACACTGTCAAACTCATTACTTTTACATTGAACATCTGTTAACCAGTACAGTGAAACAATGTTTTTTTATTTACTGTGAATCACTCATTAAAAGTTTTCCCACCAGGTGGCAGCTTGGTTTGATAGAGAGACTTTAGTGGAAGCTATCAACTAAAAACATACATAATTATGTTAGATTTATAAAGATATCCAACTATCTCATTAATTACATAATCAAAATTGAAGCCTTTGGCATATTAAGGATAAAATATATATAATTTCCTATTTTGAGACCCTGGGCACTAGTACAAATAGTATAAACACCCATGTTGTGGTAATTAGAATTATACATATTGAGACTGTTGTCAGAGTTTCTTTGTATCAATCCTAGCGTACCTTTTGCTCATGGATTGTAATTGTATATTGCTACGAGGCATTCAATGAGGACCTGAGAGTTGTTCTACACTAGGTGGGGCTTCAAGTAGTCCAGGTAAACGCGATCCTGGTTTTGTTACATGTATTTACACCTGTAGAAAACATGTATCAAAACTGGGATCTCGTTTACCTGGACTACTTGAAGCCCCATCTAGTGTAGAACAAATCTCGGGGTCTCGTTATGCTTCTCAGGCCTAATATATGTATATGTATATATACAGGCCTGGAATTAAGATGATATCATGAAATATACATCAATGAATCCAGAAACAATTATAATTATCATTGAATAGCAGAGAATCATCGTATAATAATGATGAATCACCGTAAAATAACAACAGGAAAGGCCTGTAAAATTTACGGGGTAAAACAAAACACGGTGACCGTTAAAAAAAAGGGAAACGGTCGGCATTCAGTAATGCCAGTGATTCACCGTAATTTTTAGGGGATATTTTCTACAGTGTAGGCTCCAACTCCGGGGGCATTATGAGGCTGATCGCCGAGACTGTGTCATCATTCTAACTCGACATATTCCCATAGCATTGTTTCTACCCACCTACATTGTCTTTCATATGCCAAGGTGGTGATATAGTAAATAGACAGCCATGATTCCAGTCACCGAACATGGCCACCCTTGTACCTTTTTTCCCCAGCCCCTACCCCTGGGTCCTATCCCCTTGCTCCCACCCCCTATTCATCCCCTCCATCCTTCCCACAACTCCCCTACCCTCCCTATAACCTCACCGATGAGCTACACTCTCTGGGATGATTTCCTTCCTGCCCTCCTCCTCTGCCCTCCTCCCTCCCTCCCTCCCTCACTCCATCCCCAGGTGACTAATTGCCCATCCCTCCAGTGCTGCCACCTGCTTGCTCTTCCTCCGCGCGTACAGCCCCCCGACTGCCGGAAGGACGGGTAGGTTGGCGCATGCGTACGTCACACGAGGTATCAATTGTTTTAATGGCGGCCGGAAGTGCAAACAAAGCGATGACTTCCGGTTGGGCCCGCCCCCTGGGGGAATTTGTGTAAACTAGGAGGCAGATGGTGCATCGGGCGGAGGGTGGCGGGTGGAAGACGGAATAGCCGCGCACCCTCCGTCTGGATCGGCCGATAGAGGATGGTTTTAGTAGTGAGGGGTCTATTTTAGGTTGCAGGGCTGACAGTGACGATCAGTCTGTGCTCTATGTAATCAAGCACTGAGTTTATTCAGACCGCAAGTAAGGTGTGTTGTAGCGCTCTTATTCGCCTGCCTAAAGGGTGCGTTCCACTGTAGCCGGATGGCATAGGAACATCGCTGTATGTCACCCCCCCCCCTCCATCGGTTCCATTAGCTATGACTCCACTACCCGATTTCGTCGTGAGATCGGACCCATTCTCACAAATCGGACCCAAAATATAACAAACTCTAACATCTGATAATCCGTGCTACCATCATCTGAGAGATTATATACTTTCGTGAGAATCGACGAGAATATCGATTAATAGAACCTCAGCTGTGGTATCCAATTATTTTTAAATACAGAATCGGCCGGAAAGGCACTTGACAAACAATTGGCCTGTAATCTTCACATTGCCCGAAAAGCTAATGCCGGTCTATAAGGCGCTGAAAAAAGTTTTAATATCATGCCTTAGGCTTCTCTTATTAATTTTTGAATACAATATTGTTCAATTCATAGTATAGTGACTAAATCTTCACTCGCCTGGTTGGCAATCATAATATTCCCAGAATCCGGATAGATATATAAATAAATAAATGAAATATTAATCAGAAATACCATACAATATCAACATGATGGAAGAGGTTTGGATGCCTCGATAATAAAAGCAAACTGAAGTAGGTCTTCCCTGAAATAAACACAGTCCTAATAAGTCACTATCTGATGTAGGCCCGTTTAGTGCTCTATTGTGCTATGCCCTCTGTCATCATGATACATAAATGCATCCCTGGCGCTTTTATACTCTTCAGTGCTGCAATCATGCATCATGCTGACCATCAGAGAGTGTATCAACATTCATGAATGCAGCCCCTGGCAAGTAGACTCGCTGGGACTCGCTGGGGATGTATCATGATGACAAGAGCACTATTCGGGCCTAAAGGGTTATTGTCTGCGCTGATCTACATGTACCATTCCATAGGGATGATCTAGTTGTATGGCCACCATCCATCCCAGAGTTCCAAACACCGCCATCCATCCCAGAGTTCCACTGGTAGCGGAAGTGGTCTGGGCGTCCCCTTGGTTACCCCTGACAGGGCGGAGTGTCTCTATGACAACGGGAGCATCTTAGATCAGCGAGCAGAAGAACTACTCCATGAGCTGCTCCGGAAAACACTAGACTATGGGTGAGAGGGGTGAGGGTGAGGGGCCAGCAGAGGAGGATGTAAGAGGGTAGGGGAGATCAGGGTGTTTGGGCAGTGCTGTATATACCATTGTAGTACTAAGGTAAATCAGGGGCAGACCCACACCAGGGATTTGAAGAGGGAGAGGTGGGGGTATACCGATACGCACTGCAAGTCGAAGCAGATCTAAATAAGTAAATACCATTACAAAAAGGATCTTAATCTTTTTTTTTCCAAAGGGGAAGCTGAGGCACCCGGGGGTCCTGGATTTGCCCCTAGACCGTAAAGATACATGTCAGATGGCATTTTGTAACATTCTATTCTGTAAATGGACATGAATAAACTATAAACCATTGATGTAGTCCATTGTGCAGATTGGCAAAGATACACGACGTGATCAACATGTTATGATGTACAGTACATGCGTATGTTATTTCTAGTTTGTTGTGTTGTGGGTTCATTCATCAATTACATGTTAACTCCATTATGCAGTGTAAAACAATGAATCTGGGACGTGTCCATTTGTGAGATTTGTGACAAAAATGATGTGTTCCATGTTGTGTGGTAATGTTCCATAATGTTCCATGTTCAAACACAATTAGACAATATCAATATTATGAGAATAATTATCTTCATGGGGACATCGTATTTATCATAATTTTTCAAATAAATATAATCCAACATTATCTGAAATAGATATAACATATCGATCTGTCACAATCATATATTATTGACCCTGATTTCTAAACTGACACATCCTCCCCCACAAACAGAGGAAATCCCTCATCCACCCAGACCGATACACGTTATACACTAAACTGTCCTGTTAGGCCAATCAATGAACATTGACAGCACAGAGGCCTGGTCTCGACGCTCTTTGCTAGGAACACAATATATGCGCTGCCATGCTGATATAGGATGCTCCATGAGAGTGCTTGGCTACTCATTCTCCCTACTTTTATATGTGCTTTTCCTATGAAGAAGATATATGTTTTTATATGTTACATGGTCTCAAAATCTAGGCTGAGAAAAAAAGGATATATTTAAGTTTTTATTCTTTTTTTAAACTGCTTGTCAACTAACCCATAAGAGCCCAGCCACCTGATGAAAGATATTCATGATGACTTATGTGCTTGAGCATTAGGATCGCACCTTTTTAGCACCAACAGACTCAGTTTTGTTTCATTCTTGCAGTATCTGCAGTATAATAGTCACGATAATATTGCTGGAGACCGACTATAGTTATAGGCCCCTGTACATCTGCTCACCAGTTGTGATAAGCTGCGGAAACACTACATAATGAGCAAATTGGTAAACTGCTCATATGGGTGTCAGTGTGACCCATCCTGTGTGAGTCAGTGCTAGTGAGCAGCTTGGGAGCAGCTCAGCTATGGCATTACTTGAACAGCCAGCCAGAAAAGATGCCCTATGTAGGTGTACATATAGACAGAGGTTCACGATGATCTGTCTGAATGACAGGTTTCTCCATGTGTGGCACCTTGGGTCTTATCACACGAGGCGGGGGCCCATACACCCTCAGTCAGTCATTCACTCACTTACACATACACACTGGCTCATTTATTCACTCACTCGTTTACTCGTTTACTCATTCAATTGCTCACTCACTCATTTATTCACTCACTCACTCACCCGCTCGCTTGCCCACACACTCACCCACCCATGACTCACTCACTCACTTACTCCCTCACTCACTCACTCACTCACTCACTCACTCACTCATTCACTCACTCACTCACCCACTCACCCACTCACCCACTCACTCACCCATTCACTCACTCGGATTTATATGCTGAAACTGAATGAAAATATCATCTCCAATT
This sequence comes from Harmothoe impar, assembly GCA_947462335.1. NCBI lineage: Eukaryota > Metazoa > Annelida > Polychaeta > Phyllodocida > Polynoidae > Harmothoe > Harmothoe impar. Next base: position 37,152,312 of record OX381716.1, on the reverse strand, counting down.
CAATAGCTGTGACCAAATGACTGAAAAGGAACGGCTCTAATAATGATAGAAATGACGAAATTATGTTAACTATATAGAGATGGCTCTATAACAATAAGATACAGGGCTTTAATATCGCCATTTGGGATTGGGCAGGAACAACCCATATTCGAGAAGCCATTCCTGAAAACTAGAAATGATACATGCTATCACTAACCAGCTCAAGATTTTCATTTTATAATTGACCTTTTCCTTGGAAATGTTTATAAACCTTGGTTGTAAATATTTTATGTGTTTCAGAATTATACTAACTTCACCAAGATACGTTTCTTACCAGCACCCTTCTGGCCTTATAACCACAGCTAAAATCACTGTGCCGGCAGCTTAGAACTGCTCCAACCTGAACAGAATCAGATCCATGAGTCCTAACGCCGGACACCACGGCCCTACACAGCTGCCACCCGGTGGACATTTGTTGAACTGAAATAAGAACAGTTACTTGTATTTTAACCCTTCTGTTCTTCCACTGCACAAACATTTAGACATTGCCCCCTCTCTCCCCATTTTCCAATAATTAGCCATTATAAACATAGTCTTTATGTGAGGTACAAAAAAGAGCAAATATTTTATGAATCGTAACCATGGTGCCCGGGCCATGGTAACAATAAGATGTACATCTAAATGATGGTTTCATATGAATGACTAAGTGGAAGTTGGCTTGACAAGGCTGTGTATACATGGAGGCACGCACCTTTGGACACTGCAAATAGGGTGTGCAAATGTCATGTATCCAAAGAACATGCTGCTCTAGAAAATATTTCAGGCAGAGGCCATTTGGCCAATCAATTCAGAATTATCAAATGAAAAAGCAGTAATACACATTCAATACCCTCAGTTAAACTGCTCTTAATGGAGACCTCCTTTCATTCAAAACACTGGGCTTATTGACTCCACTATGGTACGCTAGACCAGAAAATGGTGTGTCCCAGGTTACATGTACCCGGCCCTATTAAGCAGGGTCCTGGACATTTGGTCCAAATTTTTTATACATGTAGCTCATTTACAACCATTTTAGTTATAATTTCGGAAACTGATGCTAGTTGCTACTGTTTCCCACCGTCTTGACTGTTCTTCAATGGATATCATTATGATGCAGCCTATGTCAGTCTATATGCGTCAGCGATTTTGCACTTTATTGTTTGACTAAATTGGAATTATTACATTTTGACTGCATTGTTTGAGCCACATGGCCCATTCTTAAGTAGGCCGTGCTGATGGGGTACATGTTTCCTTTGGTATACTGATGAATAGTCTAAAGAGAAAATAAGTCTGAGGGAAATCTTAATTCCTCTATGAGGGTTCTAGTGCTGGTACATGTGTGGAGATTGGCGTTGCTGTTGGAAGCACTGATGGACAGCATTAGTGCTGTCATCTAGTGGTCTACTCTCACACTACCCCTGAATCTGCACCTGTGTCGCCACCTAATGTTGTGTTCAGTACCTGGTCTCTTGGACCTAGACCGGATGGGCCTGACCAGCGTACTACTAGAGTGGTGAAGTGGAGCGGGGATTGTGTTGCTTTAATTACAGAATAGCAGACCAAAACATAATCACTTTATCCTTCTCAGAACATGTACATTTAACGTTATCAATCTTAAGCTTTGATCAACACTGCACTAAGGTGATTGCATCGGTGCGTGTAAAGTTGACAAATATTAGATTTCTCCGCAAATTTATGAATCAAGATCTGTGTATACTTATATATAAACAAATGATTCTGCCGGCCCTGGATTATGGGGACTTTGTCATCGACGGTGCAAACGAGGCCTTTGGTGAGACACTCCAAACTTTACAAAACCACTGTCTACGGGTTTGCTTGGCTATATATGATCCTCGTTTGATAAGTAGACGTGAGCTCCATTCGCTCTGTTTCTGTGACAAGTTAGTTGAGAGACGGAGACGTGGGCTCCTGCGGCTTATGTATAAATTCTCGAGAAATCCTGATAATGTGGTAGTCCCTGTGCGGAGATTACGGGATCATGATAAAGTGAAATTAAGGACCCAAAGGCCACGGGATCAACTGTATAGAGACAGCCCAGTATATAGAGGGTACCGACTGTGGAGTAAGCTTGACGCTGAAGTCCAGTCGCTCCCTGCGCTAGGGCAATTTATGAAAAAGATAAAGGATTAAGTATGTAACAACATCTGTGTTTAGAACTGCTTGCTCCTCATCCTCCCGCTGACCTGTACTTGTACGTGAATGATAATTTTATAGAATGTATTTGACCTGTTGGAACTTTATTTGTTAACACAGTCCCTACTACCTGCCGGACATTGATACCCACTTTACTGCCTTTATGTAATGTCATGTTTTGTGTGAGGGGTTTGTAAAGTTACTCCTTTTGATAGCTGCCGGCGTTTTTTGGTCTCAGGATGCAGCAATTTGTGTACCTAGATTGTATCATCGTTAATTGACTATAAAATTTGTTACCTACCTGACATGTAATATTGGATCAGGAGATAAGAGTACAATATCTTTTTTTCATGCAACTCGTGTATTTTTCTCATTGATTAACATTGTGTATACTTGGCTCTGATTGAAAGGCGTGACTTTGTTCAACGAATTTTTGCCAATAAAAATCTTTTCAAACAAACCAACAATGTGGGTTGTAGCACAGAGAAAATTATCAGAGTCATAATAACTCCCTTGTCAGGGTTAAACTGGGTTTAACTCTTTTACAAGCTCATTTGACTCTACTAATGTAAGGTGTCAATCCCTATTTGACTCTTTTATCACTATCGACTCCCTTGCACTGCAGAGTTAAGTTGGGTTTAACTCTGTCAGTAGCAGAGTCAAACTCACATTGACTCTTCACAAGAGTCAAAGTGAGTTTGACTCTTATGTGTTTATTTTGTGATTACCACCAGGTGGTGCCACCTGCGAAATAGCTGGGTGTTGACACTAGATGGCAGCAGTATATATTATAGAGAGAATTCCCTCCAATGTGTGATACACTTTGCTTAACTGCAATTGAGGCAAATGTGTCAATCCGTTGATGAATGTATAAGGAGGAAGGTATTTAAATGTAGTTTCCTAATGTATAGAGGTTTCCCTTTGAATGTGTAAAATTCAGATAGAAAATGAAATATTTAACTGGAAATACCTTACTTGCAGTTTTAGATTAACTATAAGCATGTAACAACAGTTCCTGAAGGTATCAACTAAACATTGGATGGCAAAGATGATAGACTTAAAATGGCCACTTGCATCAGTCTTATTGTGCCTGAGTCTAACTTGATGAATATTGTTTTCTATCTTTCATTATTCATAACTTGAGAGGTTCCCTGGGTATCCAAAAGAATCCTTACTTCTACTCTTCTAGAGGGGAGAGTCAATGATGGTTTAACTCTCCACTTTTAAGGAGTCGACCCTACTTTGACTCTGATTAAAGGGTGTCAAACAGGTTTTGACTCCTTGTACAGCAGAGTCAAATATGCTTTAACTCCATTCCAGAAGAGAGTCAAATATAGTTTGACTCTCTTACCTATTAAAGAGAGTCAAGGGGAGAGTCATTCTGGCGATAGAGTTTCAACTCTGCTAAAAGAGTTAAGTTGACTCTGATAATTTTCTCTGTGAGTGCTATACGGCACTTACATGTTTAGAGGGATGCAAAATCATATATCATAATTATTGGCTTGATAAAATTCCATGGGAGTAATAAGATATCTATAATAGTTGATGTTTAGCTCCTACAAATTACATTGAGTTTGAGTTTTTTGAGTTTTGATATTATTTATTTGCTCTCTTCACAGGTACAAGTACACGTGGTCTTCCTTTAAGCAAAGTCAGGGTAAAGAACATTGAAGGCCCTGATCCAGGAATTTTCTATAATAAATTCCGTGGGTTGTACACAATAAAAGGCACTGTTTCAACAGTCAATATTAATGAAAAATAAGCAGCGGATATGAGACTCTTGTATGTTTGTTATAAGTTAACAATAAAGGAAATAAATCATAGTGACATTTCTTGTTTCGTATTACTATGTTTATGTATGTATAACCTATACCGCGTCCAGAATATAACCGGTCTAAGATATATTTATAGTACAAAAGATCCTACTACAGTACACATATCCTTATGAGTATACAGGAAAAGAACAGTTCTTTGTAGACTAGATAAATGAGGGGGTTTCTGCACCCTACCCTGTCTTGGGTTATATAGTCACATCACATAAAATACAGTCAATGCAAGAACAAAAGAAGAAAGTTTACAAAAATAGAACAGATGTATCTTAGCTCCCTTTTAAACCTGGTATCATAGTAATCTAAGTAATCTTGTACATCGTAGATTGATCGTGTGGACTTTACAAGTCCATGACTTCTTGTCCATTCAAGAAGCAAGGAGTACAAACATTGTCATATAAGCCAGATGTCAATGACCGTTTCTGATCTGCTTAGTGGGGGGGGGGGGGGGGGGGGCTACTGTGTACCAATCAGCCCCAGTGTTTTTTGATCTGTTTGTCTACCAAACCAGATTTACATTTATAATAGGATGGGATGCAGGGACGCATCTAATATTTGATATGATCTTGATGTGATTTGATTTAGGAGTCTGTATACCAGACCTCCTGTGCTCTTTAGGTATTAGCCTTGAAATTTTTTACCATATTCTTGAAAATTTCAATTTTTGGCGCCCTTTGGATAGTGGGATCTAATTTGTCCCATTCCTTGATGCCTCTGGTCCAAGGTGATTTATCTGAGCTGGCAAAATGATTTATTCGGTGTACAAACTTAACCTTTCTATCATTTCGAGTACGTCTCAGGTTCTCATCAATACTATACCCAATTTGCTTAGATTTTTTGAACATATAGCAAAGTAGTTGTTGATACCTCCTGTCCAGTAGAGTGGACAACCCATATTCAGTATGTAACTCTGTGGCAGAGCACCTCTGATACATGTTTTTGTACTTGCATATTCGTAGTGCTTTATTTTGTAAGCGTTGAACCTTGGCAACCAAGTCCTGGGTAGTGCAATCTATTAAGAACCCAGCATAATCAGCATACGGAGTAATTTTATGCATATATATCATAACAGCTTGTCTCTCGCTTGTATATCTCCTAATTCTACCCAACATGGAGTTTTTATGACTCATGGACTTGATAAGTCCCAATGTGTTTGGCTTGAAAGTCATTTTCTTGTCGATTGTTATACCGAGATAGCGATACTCATCAACCTCATCTAGAGTATGTTCACCCACCTTTATTTCTAACCCTGGGACCTCTCCTCTCTGTCTATTTCTTATAAAGCGCATTACCTTTGTTTTTTTCTTATTTATGGTTAGGCAGTTTTTAATACACCAGTTATTAGCTACCTCCATGTCGTGATTTAGTTGGTCGTCAGCTTCAGCAAAACTATCACCTTCAGCCACTATTACAATATCATCCGCATACATGTATACATCAGATCTATCTATGAACATTGGGAAATCATTAACGAAAATTAAGAAGAGGAGAGGTCCCAGGGTGCTTCCCTGTGGGACCCCAAATTTGACTGGATGTTCGGCAGATCTCAAACCGTTTAGAAGACTGGTCTGCCTCCTGTTTCCTAAGTAGGATGTCAACCATGTCAAGGTGCCCTGGTCAAACCTAAGGGCTTTACATTTCTTTAGCAAGACATTGTGATGTACCGAGTCGAACGCTTTACTTCCATCAATAAAGCATGCACTAAGTTGCTTACCCCTATCCAATTTATCATACAGAGAGGTTACAAAGTCAAAAATCGCATCGGCTGTCCCCATACCAGGTCGAAAACCATACTGGCATTTGGTTAGTAGATTATTATTGTTAAGGTGAGTGATCATGTGGTTATGTACTGATTTTTCTAGGATGCGGCCGGGGATTGGCAGTAGGTTAATGGGTCTCCAATTACTTATATTTTTTAAATCTCCAGCTTTGGGTATAGGAACTACTGTACTTACAGCCCATTTATCAGGGAAAATACCTTTATCTATTGAGTTTTGGAAGATACAATGTAATTGTGGGATTAGGACACTAAGAGCATCCTTTAGGACTCTCGCGTTTATGTTGTCAATGCCACTAGATTTGTGTATTTTAATATTATCAACCATCTTTTCCACCTCTGTGTAAGATATGCGTAGATGCTGGCATTCAATAGGTACCCTATACTCGAGGTTTATGTCCTCGTCTCTGTACACAAAATTCATCTTATCACACATCGTTTGACCAACTGAGGCAAAGAATTCGTTAAAATAGTTTGCCGATTCAGTCAGTTCCACCCTGTCCCCAGTTTCATGATGCAGAAATTCCGCCCTTGTACCCGTTGTCTTTGGGTTTAACAAGTTTGAGATCTCCTTCCAGAACTGTTGGTGCCCATCTTTTACATCATTAAATGCTATGTCAATTTTGTTTCTCTTTACATTCTCACAGCTTCTATTTATTTGACATCTAAGATTTTTGGCCCTTCTCAGGTCCGCAACTTGGTTACGCTCTAGGAATTCATGCATGTACATGTTACGATCGGCAATGAGTTCTTTGGTTTCCCTGTTTAAGCACTCTTGGTTTAGACCTTTGGTGGACATTGTTTTTATCGGGCAGGTAACATCAAGATATTCAAGTATTGTATCTAGAATTATATTCCATTGCACATCAGGAGTACAAGTGTTGGTATACAGCATTTTCCAGTCCCTATACAACAGAAATTCTTGTAAGTCATTAGAATTGTACTTTCTGTAACTACGACCAGTAAATGTTTGAATATCACATTGATTTCTGGGTTTTTTCTGTACACAAATTACAGGCAAATGATCACTGATAAGCCATGGCAGTACATTTGAGTAGATTATGTTATTTGCATTTGTCAGGATATTATCAATGATACTTATTTTACCTTCCTTGGGCCTCGTAGGTTTATCAATAAGGGCCGTCATGTTGTGTGTCTTCATCATACTGTCTATGTGGATCAGCCTATCGTCCTCCCCGGGTGCAAAGTTGATGTTGAAATCTCCACCCACCCATACGTCAGTGTTGATGGTGTCCAGATCATCCAGCACATCATCAATGTCTTTAGCAAATTTGGCAGCATCTCCTCGCGGAGGTTTGTATACACACATGATCAACTTATTTTTAACACAAGGTTTTTCAATAATTATTGACAGCATTTCAGTATTTTCATTTACAAATGTGCCTTTAACCACTACAGTTGCATGACTGGCAAGATTATTGTCAATAAACATCAAGACTCCCCCTGCCTTATCAGCTTCCCTGTCCATCCTAAAAAGCTTTTTGTCCGGCCAGTGTAGCTCACCGTCTGTGTGAGTATCGTTTAACCAGGATTCGTTTGCACATACAATATTAGCAGTTTTGAATTCATCTCTGATCAATGACAATTTATAGTAAATACTCCTTGCATTCAAGAATACTGTTTGAAAACCTTTGGGTGGCTCACCTTTGCCTGTAAGTTATGGCGGGTCGTACCCGTGGTTCCCTAGATACCTGGTTTTCCTTCCCGTCATGAAAACCTTAATCCCAATTTGTTCACCTCTTTTTGTGAGTAAGACAAACATCTGAGCAATAACATTACCTTTAATCCTGTGTTTGCGTGTTCGTAAAGGTTTCAACATGGTGATTTGTGCAAGTTTGGTTACCAGTTTTTGCAATGCAATTTACACTACATTTTGTGAAGTGATGCTCGGCAAATTGGAAAGGTGCCCTATCCTTTATTGTGGTTTTATTTACAAGTTAGTTTTAGTTTTAGGTTCCAGTTGATAAGATGTAAACATTCGACTTAGTGGATAACTAGTATTCTATGTGGATCTACTAAAATGGAAAAAGAGGGCCTTGGAAACTTGAATCGATACGGTAAGGGAGCAGTGACGACCACAATGCCCCCCCCCTCACTGACGGCCTACACTCAATTCATGACAGGGGAAATCGGATCACCTTAGTACATGTAATACGTGTGATGTCTACTTTCTGGTATAACTGTCCGTCACAGATCGCGGTTAGTGGGGCCATCTTCAGCAAACAAGTTTGTACAAGTTTGCTGGGGTGGTGAAAGCTATATGTCCTCATCCGACGGGACAAAATAACATTGCTAACCTGTTAGCGGCCGCATACTGCTTTAACGTGCCATGCTCTTAGTCGTCATAATGCATTTATGCAGCCCTGGCGAATACTTGCCAGGGATGCATAAGGCATTCAAGCAGCATGCGGTTTGTAAAGGGTTAATGTGTGATTGCCTTTTGGGATCTTATACATGAGAGACTTATGAAAAATTAAACATTATACACTGATAAAATTAAAGGTTATCAGATACACGCGAAGTTGTCGTAAACTGAAAACGCGATAAGGAAAAAGTAATCAAGAGTGATTACCCGCTACTTTTTGTCATCACGGTGATTGTGTCACCTGTGATTACTTAGTTATCACTAGGATAATTAATGTGATGATCCTGGGTTTTTACTTTTTTTTAAATCATTTATTATTAATTTCATATAATTTATTTCTCTGTATAACAAGGCATCAATCCCTAATGGTTTTATAATTAGGCCCTGCTCCTGTCATCAGACCTTAATTGAACACGTCTACCCCTCATAGCAATCCCAATAATGCATAGATGTGTATATAGTAACATGTGTGCTTTGAGAATTTGATCAGAACTTACTTTTACATTTAAGTACTTGAGTTTCTAGTGTGGTAATATTCCTCATATATATATATACATATTTCATTTAATAAGTTTCTAAGTTAATGAAGATAAAAATCAATAATTGTCCTGGAATAGGTACTGCATATCCCTAAGTTATCAGTGTACAATAATACTTTAGGGTCCTCTATGTGACTGTCAAGTAAAAAAAAAACAGGTTAGAGGTTGTCTATACTATTACTTACCAACCCACAAGACAACACTGGGTTCATCAGACTGTGGCCTTGTCAAAGTGTACATGGTAAATGGGAATATGGTATGGATATGATTGATCTAACTACATGTACCAGTGTTAGCAGTAATGTATGTATGTGTATACATGTATACACCACTGCTCCAGATGTGCAGTCAGCTATTTCTAGAGACCTGCACTGCCCCACATGGGCGTGACTTGGAGGCAGTGTGGTCCAGTGTAGTTCCTGTCGCCCATTCATACACACGTCACCAACATCTTACAAAGCCAGTTCATTGGGCCTGATACCTTTTGCTGGGATGTCATTCTAATGTAAGTATTGGCTATTTAATGTTGGTAGTTTATCATGGCATTCAGCATGGCGATCCTTGTACAGTCGGGTGTCAGCAGCATGATGAAAGTGATAGAGACATCTGAAGTTATGTATGGATCAGGTTGGTTGGTTACACCCAGGCAGTATATAATATACCTATACACGTAGCCCCAGATAGGCAGCCCCAGAGATATGTTTATTTATACCCCGTTTTGGGCTGGCATGTACTTTATTATTGTACCTTCGCGAAAATGAGCCTGGACACTCTTAAATTTGACGGGGCTGTTACCCCCTTTTCTGCTACAAGACAGGGTCATATTTAAGGTTGATCGCTACTCTTAACTTTTCATCCATAGAATTTCCTAATTTTTGCCTCCGGGTAGTTTATATCGTTAGGGAATCGAAAATGTATAAATAGGGGGGTCCCAAGCTACTTTCTTTATAACAGATTTTTGAAGAAAAAAAGTATTTGCTATTTTTGGCAAAGAATACCAGAATTCTTTTTTTCTTAGTGGACCACTGGCCACATCAATGTTATAATCCTATATTGTGTCCTTAAATGAAAAAAATCAAATCAACCCTTTCATGAAAAAGAAAATGAAGGTTTGAAGACGATTAATTCAATTTAATGCTAAATTTGTTAACAATAAATCATCTTAAAAAATGGCAAAAAATAAATCCATACTTTCTCAAAAGATTGTTCAGATCATTTGCTAACCTAAACATGTAATTTTGATAGGGGGTCCTGTGCTTTGGGCCTTTGAAGTAAAAAAAAAATAGGGGAAAATACTGTCTAAATCTCTTATTTAAAAGCCAAAATAATGAGTAAAAGGCAAAGGATCGGGATAAAAATGTATAGCACCCCTCTAAAACCCAAATTCTCTCTTTAAAGGGACTCATATAAGCGCAGGTTCCTGTATAAGCGCAGGCGGTAACAGGGACTTGAAATGTATGAGTGCAGGGGTGCTTAGACGAGCCACTACAGTATATCAATCTAGATAATGATTTATTGATAAATAATTGCAATGTTCTGATTTATGTTCACAATAGCAAATTTCACTGGCTCCAAACATATCAAATGGTCAAAGTGCAATAAAATGCTCAATTTTGCTTGGGATTATCCAATTTAGTGTGCGTGTTTTTATATCCAGTTTTCTAATATTAGCCCATTTTGTCAGTTTTAAGCTATATGCGCAGAGAGCTGCGCAGTAGTCCATATTCTATGAGTAGCAATCAACCTTAAGGGGTGCTGAATCATCATCCTCGCCTCTATTAGGCCTGTGTCCACTACCATATACCAGGCCGTTTGTCGTCCGTCAAAATGTGAATTTAAATACAAATATGAAATATATGTTTTGTCTCCCTGTGGACACAGGCAGACGACAAAATCCTCAAATACAAAAGTTGGGTAGCAGTCTGTGGGTGTAAAAAGTGCACGACAAAAGTGGGTATTTAAACATCTGAAATGTTTGATTTTTAGTGCAGAAATTGGGCAATATGCTCTTTTTTCTATTATAACAGCTTGATCATTTATGCCCCAGACAGTCTGGAAGGTTTTTTAGCATGCCCAATGGACCCACCATGCCTGCAGTGAAAGGGGAATATATTTAGGAAATAATTATATTCCCAAATATTCACATATAACCGAACGTCAAACAGGTGAAATCGCCCACTTTCCTTGTCGTATAGTGGACACACACCTATTCCCAATTAGGTATAAATGATATTAAGGCAGATTTGAAAGTTCGTACGTCGACCCTACAATCTGCAAGTCAACATTGCACAGTCTACATCGCAATTAACAAGTTATCATTGCTACTAAAAGATCATGTCGCCTGGAAAAACACCTCCCATTATGTCCAAATATGTGACACGATCTGCGAAAAGGGACCATAGTGCACCCTGCACTCAGGTCCCCATTCCCAGTGCATGTCACACGTTATTCATATATTATCATCTACTACCTTACCGTTGCGGGGCTCTTACCCACCTTACAAGACGCTTATACAAGACAGGTGCTTATTCAAGGTCATGACTCTAGTGCTTAAGAAGCATTTGGAGGCCCCTATACCCCCTGGCGCTTATTCAAGACCGGCGCTCATTCAAGACCAGGTGCTTTATCGCGACAGTACGGTATAAGTAGCTCGGTAATGATGCCCCCAAACGATACCAACATTCCTCCCATTGGTGTGCCTTCAAAAGGGGATATCTTGAGGTGGATCCTTTAGTGGCCCCATAGAGTCAAATTACTGTCATATTAAAAGGTAATCAACAGTGGTGACTTAGTGTGCAGGGAAAGCCCGGCCTTTACCTGGTATTTATATAAGTAACAGCTCCTTATAATCTCTGGGTAAAGTTACCCGCACATCACCTGAATGCTCCCAACCAGAACTGACTCAACAAAGCAGTTCACGTGTATGTATAATTATGTATGATAGGGTCGCAGGCATGCATCCATTAACCAATAATTGTCGTATTAGGTGTGTATCCACTATACGACAAGGGAAGTGAAATATTTCCGTTATTTGTCGTTCAGCAATGTGTGTGTATTTGAGAATTTATTTCCTTGATATATTCTACTTTAATTGCAGGTATGCTGTGTCCACTAGGCATTATAAATTGCTGCCCAGACTGCCCAGGGCAGACATGGACGAGTTATTATGATAGAATAAAGAGCATATCGCCCAATTTCTGCACTAAAATTCAAATATGGTAGATTTCTACATTCTCATTTTTGTCGTCCATTTTTGATACCCCCAAATTGCTATCCCATGCACTGTTCTATTTGAGAATTTTGTCGTCCACCTGTGTCCACAGAGAGACAAAACATATTATATTTCATATTTGTATTCAAATTCACGTTTGAAGGACGACAAACGGCCTTATATATGCTAGTGGACACAGGCCTGTTGTAGAAAACGAGGAGCTTCGTGTTGTTGAACCACAACTACAAGAGTGCCCATAAACCCTATACAATAATTGGTGTATGCCAAGACCTCATGGTCACGACACAGAAAGCATGCTCTACGACCCCCCCCCCCCATGGATCATCCTCTCTGTTTAACTGAGCACCTTCTTGAAAAAAACGAATGCAAACGATCGACACATTTAGATATGTGACCAGCCAAGCGGAAAGGATGATCCGCGGTCCCCTCCATCTGTCCCTATGGAGCAGTTTATTGACACCTTGTTAACCTTGTTGTGTGGCTGCTAGGGGAATAACCCAGTAAACAAATAACGTTAAATACACCATTTTATAACGTTATATGTCAACGTTTTTCTAAGGCTCTTTAGTATGACATAACGTTATGTAAAATTTAAAACGTTATTTTGACGTAAAATAACGGTTTTTTTTGTTAGCTGGGTAAGCTAAAGCTAGATTACTGCTGCAGCATCACTATCATTGTAATTCATGGTAGGAGAAGTAGGTTTATGGACAATGACATCTATCATTTCTGTTCAGCGACGCCGCATATATCTTAGGTGCATATATAGATCGATCATCTACTTATGGTAGTTTACACTTTCTGTATTTCTACATGCAACTGAAATGTCAAGAGAACCCTATGCCCTGTTATCTTCTTTTATATAAGTGAACACACATTTGCCCATTGTGATAGACTTTACATGTTAATTTTCAGATACAGTCGGATAGACATGTTACAGGATGATATCATCTGGAACACGCTCTCCGAACAAAACGTGGAACGGAAGATGAACAACATTGCCAAAATTGAATAATTGACTGCATCAGACTTGCCCATTATTTTCATGTCCAGTTGAGAAGTGATATTTATGAATTCATCACCCTGATACATGGGCAGGTAGAGGACCAGTTGGGCACAAAATGGCAGGATTTTTAATAAGGAATTACAGCATCGCTAGTCTTGGCATTCTCGGTATTTATTTCACATTTCTGATAGTTAGACCAATGACATCACATGAAGAACGCTTCCTGAGGCCTAAGGAGAACCACAACAAGGGTGATCATCCCACTTCAAAACTGCTCACCCTCTTTACATCATTTGCTGATAGGTCTGACAAGTTGTTCATCTACAAGAATATCATTGTAAATTGGGGCAGCCTTAGCCCACATGTACAACCTGTACTGTTTGGAAATTTCTCCAGTGAGGATGAGTTAGTTAGATTAGCATTCAAACACGGGTGGTTGATACACCCATTGTTTAACGCTAATTCCACGATGCCACCACCTTTTAAAGACTTCTATCGCCATGCAGTGAAACTGACTGACAGCAAGTTTTATGGATTCTGCAATGGCGACATGCTTTTTAATGAAGGCTTAGTGAAAACCCTTCGAGCTATACTGAGGTATGATACAACCTTAGCCGCAACTTTAGTAGTCGGCCGCAGGACAAATGTCAATGTGACTTCAATGGATGACTTCTCTAACTTCAGTAAACTAACTGAGATAGCACAGACATTAGGGATACTAGACAATCCCTTTGCAGAGGATTATTTCATCATAAGACATGTGGATTTATTCCCCTGGCACACTCTTAGGGATGAGATCATCATAGGCCGCACTGCTTATGACAACTACGTGGTAGGTCAGGCCATTAAAGGTAATGTCAGTGTTGTGGATGTGACTGAGACTGTACTGGCCGTACATCAAACTGATGGGGATGGGAGACTAGCTTCAGCACATGCCAGTACATACAAAGACTACAATAAGCAAGTGATAGGTCCATACGACTACCATCAGGGCTACATAGACCATTCTCAATTTGTTACAGACAGGGATGTTTCTGGTCAAATATATGTTGGTAGGCGAAAAAATGCAACAATTAAAGGAGGGCACTAGACGAATGCTCATGTCATTTTAAATAGGCTTTAGGGAGTGCTCTCTATTTTTTTTATACAGCGGGCAATGTATTCAGAGAAGATAAAGATGGAAGGTGGAACATAACTATGTGGACCACATTCATGAGTTTTAAACGATTGAAAACAAAAGTGCTAATCGCTGCTAATAGTAGAAACAACATAGGGCCAACTTTTTTTTTTAAAGGTTTATTTCCCGTAACCCGACCGGGTCTAGCAAAACAGTGCCGGGTGCCCCTATCATTTTCACTTTCCTTCATTTTTTGCCACTTTCTGTTTTTTATGGTCCGTAAATCGGACGATTATTAAGGACTTTAGAGAGAAAATGCAAATTCCAGGCCTAAAAATGAGATAAGCAAAAAAAAAGTTGAAAAAAAATATCCGACTGGTCGGGCCTGCTTTGTCAGACCATGTTACCGAATACCAATCTTTCAAAAAATTTGGCCCAGTGTTCCCTATTCACAAAAAAATATATTAAAAAAATAAGGGCTGTTTGGAGTGATATACCTAAAAGGAATAAGGCAATTATAACAAAATATGTATTTGCAATACAATAGCAGTTTTATTTGTTATTAGAAGTGAGGGATGGGTAAAACATATTGAATGCTTGACCGTATTGATATCGACTTGTGTCCATTTTCTCTATCACCTTCATCAAGAATGTCATGCATATTGCAGTGTCGATTTCTCCAGGTCTTTATTTCTATGATCCGCATGATGGCTTGAGCCCTACAAAAATATACACAAGGTTCACCAGCCTAAGGTTGTTTGCAATGACGACTAAAGCATTTAGTGAATTAATTGTCCAGTCACTATAGTTGCTGTAATGGCGTACGTGGCAACTATAATATAATTATATAGTGTATATAATACTTTATAACAATCTCCTGCTCAAAATGGACCACGCCCAACTGAACATTGTCAATTAATAAGAATATGTATAGGCCTATTTGGCTGACTGGTATAATTATGTTCTGACTATGTGTAATCCTTAATCCTCCCCTTTTGCCTTCACACAGGAAGGATAAAAGCGAAGCTGGGTATCATAAACATTACTTCATTTTCAATCACTGTTATAACCTTTAGAGAGTCTTCATTTTATAACAAAGGTGTTTGGGGGTTGTTGTTTTTTCTGCGCGAGAGGAAGAGGGGTGACTGCGCGACAGGGGGGTACATCCCCCTACCCGAGCACCATTTAATGTCTAGTAACCTGTAGGATTTTCCTCTAAAAATAATGACTTCATTTGGTCTTTCACCGAAAAGGGGTCTGAGGGTTTTTGCCCCCCTCCTCCCTTCTCGAGGAATCCAAAATCTGTAGGTCCTCCCAATCTACCCCTTGGTGTTACAAAATGACAACTCTCATGTGGATTTATCCTGATCTCCAGAATAAATATTATATATTAGATAGATGAATATAAATGTAAAATACCCTCTCGATGCCAGCAGGCTGCAAAAGCAGCCAGAGTATTTAACCTACTGATCTAAAACATTACCAATTTCCCATAGGTAATTTCCTACAGGTTCTGTTTAAAGCACCCCCGGGAAAGCACCCCATATTTGGTATCATAATAAAGCTTATGACATCCTCTGTCACATCCCACATTCTATTTATATCCACAAAACATCCAATGAGTGACCATGACAACAACTCATTTCAAAATCAAATATTTCAGAGTTTTTTTTCTTTTATGTGAAAAACTGGAGGAATCTGGTGCTGAAAGGGTTAAAACAATCAATTTGAGAAGCCACACACAGAGAGAAGAAACAGCGTCAAAAGGGAGTCCAGGTTGACCCAGAGAGCTATATGACTCCCCCAGGTGACTCCCTTAGGCCAGCCAGAGAGTCCCCTAGGCTGCCTTAAGCGACCTGGACTCCCCTAGAGAGGGGGGTCATTCTGGAGGCAACCTGGACTCCTTTTTCACGCTGTTTCTTTTCTGTGTGCATCTTCCATACGGGGGCTTCCAGCAGATCCTTTCTCACAGGCTGCTCACCTCTTTAAGATTAAAATAACAATATCATTGAATCACCAAAATGCTATATATATTGTGCACAACAGTTAATGGCACATCGTTTACGATTAACATGATATGCACTTATGTTTTAATCAAAAGCACGCCATAAGTATGATTGACCAGGCATTGAGTAGCTGTGGCTATATACTTGGCTGGGGATGTGAACACATTGAAGCATGTCATCCGGAATTCCTTTTCTCTGAATAAAACAAACATACAAAGTACAGTTTTTCTCGACGTCACTTCTTTTCATAATACCCTCAGCCATGTTCAAAGGAGAGTACTTAAAGCCTCATTCTCCCCACTCACACTTCACCAAATAGTAACTAGAACGGTACTAGAACATTGTCCTGTACATCCTTGGTAAGAATGCCGGTGTAGTCCCCCTGCTGATAGTAATAGGATTTATCCTGGAACTATCTACTTGACCTTTCTCAAGAGACCACATGGTCCAATGAGAAGCAATGTCTTATCATTAAGAATGTACACCCAGCATATACCTTTAATGCTTATTATAGTGCCAGTGTGAACATATCACATAATGTCTGACTATAGCCCTTAAAGGCCCAGGAGCATGTTTCACTTTGGTAATCGTGGGAAAAAGTGTATTTCCAAACGGATTTCCTTGAGTGAAGAAATGCAATCATATTCGTGAGCAAAATCGTTTAGCTATATGAGACATAATAAAACGTAAGAAATAAAGAAAAAAAATCACTCAAACGTGCTCGTTACTACAGCATTTCTAAGTGGAAACGTGGTCGTTTCTAAAGAGAAAAAGGCTCCAGAGCCCCTATATATAGAGCTGAGTAGCTGTCCCGACTGCACTCTGACTGTTACTGGACGTGCAGTAAGATCTGCGGGTTGAAATACCGTACATACACTTCTGTCTGTGTTTCATGTCCTTGTGAAACCATGTGTCATATTTATAATTATGTAACCATAGCTTACTACACTACTGTCCAACAACGTGTAACTGTAAGGCACCATTGTGTTCAACTGTTGTTACTTAAGGTGGGTAGACCCTATAGTCTAAAAGTAATTAAATTTTCTCACGATTTTCACCATGAGGCCCAAATTATAAGTACTCTCTTATAATGTCAAGAAAATAGGGGGGGGGGGGGTCCCGAGCTAGTTTCTTACATATCTGACTTTGATTTTGGAGTGATCTGCAATAGGATCGTATAGTATTTAGCCACATACATGCATGAAATCACATCTTGAAGTGACTAAATGTCTCTATGGTTCTCTCAGAATATAGTTTCTAATGCTTTACATCCAGAAACAATATTTTGAACATGGTCCCCTGCATAATATGTTATCAGTGTTAAAAATAAATAAATGGGGCACATAACATAAAGGGGGCGTACAGGTATAGCTTTCAACAGGCCTACTACCAGAGCCCCAGTAGAGTAGGGGTAAAACATTAGCCTTACATGCATGATATCCTGGGTTCAAGCCCCAGTCAGGTCTTGCAGGCTATTTTTGACTACACATGGAATTACAGCCCTAATATACAAAAATATGACAAAGGCACCTCCGGGTATATGCGCACATACCTGCGCAGTGGACGTGTTCACAATAGGGTCTGGCTACCTTAATAATAGGGTAGTGCAATTATGGATAGGAGGGAAGATACGATATAGATCTATAGATATAGATCTATAGATTTATAAATAAATAAATATATATATATATAGATCTATGGGTATAGATAGATAGATACACTGTCAAAAGTAATTGTAGCTGCACAGCGAGTTAAACTGCATATATGTACAGTACAAGAGGAGGTATTTTTGGTTTTGAAACCAGAAATACCTCCTTTTATATTGTAAATCTACAGTATATTTCTGACAGTGTAGGTATATATTTAGATGATATATACATAGATATACATATCGCTGCGGATTAAACCTGCTAATCGATGTACATTTATTTCATGGTGAATACGGCAGACCCATTATTAGAAGGAAGTCATACCTCACACCCTTGTTGGATAATATTCATTATTTCATATATATAGTGAACACAACAATCATAATGCTATATAAGTACTAGAAACCCTGTATTCCATGCGGGCCACGGCATACAGTGTTCCCATATCACATGGCCTATCATCATTAAATTTTGTTTAAATTTCTATGGCCATTTGAGGGCAATTTAACATATTTTGAATAGAAGGAAAAGATAATTATAAAGGCAAAGGCCCATGGCAAAGGTAATTTTGGAACATTCCTAACTTAGTGAGACTAGGGCGGCATCCTACTCAGCCTTTGGCTTTGTGGGTCTCACCTCGGGAGGATCGATCCAAAATTGCCTTCTTGCCAAGGGCCTTTGTCCTATGTATCTCACGGTCTATCAATTCGTAACATCTGATATTCAAACAGAGTATACAATGTTCTTTCCTCTTGTGCTGGGTCTCTCATATATCATTTTTTGGGCCGCATAGTGCATTTATCTCTTAATCGCCATCATGCTTGAATGAAGTCTTGGCACGTAACTCACTAGACATGCATCCATGCACCATGCCGACCCCACAGGTGTGATACATTCCCAAATGGTCGGCATGATGCATGGATACAACCATGATGCGTGGACTTGCCAGGGCTGCATACATGCATAATCAAGATAAATGACAGAACACATCAACGACCTTTCAAGGGTTAACATCAAATACCGATGTCAGAAACTTTTCTTAGGGCCATTTTCCACTAGCCGATGTGGCCATGCTGTCGGCTGCTGATCGGCAGGAAGGGTCATAACAGTTACGGTACTGTTACTGATAACAGCTCACTGGTAGTACACTCTGTGTAGTGTAGTTGCTTTGACCCTAAATGCCGATTAGCGGCCGACAGCATGACCAAATCAGCTAATGGAAAATACACCTTATAATTAGTACTTGACACAATCACATCAAACAGACCAGCAGCAAACCACCGGCCACCCCCAGGATCCCAATCGGCAGATCTCCCCTCCTACCGAACAGCTTGCTGATGAACTTAGCCATCACAAACCCAAACACCCCACAACCATGGAACAGCACGATGAAGCCGATGACCTCTGACACAGTGATGGCCCTGTTCATGGCTATGGACATGATGTAGAAGGCCTCCCACACCACCGAGGCCACAGCAGCCAGGATGACGATGAGCCACACGTACACAGGGGTGGGGTGCTCCTCCTCCACCACCGCCTGCTGCGGCCGGTTCACGATCTTCATGCTGCAGGCTGGTCTAAACCAAGGCAGCACTTGGTGACAGACTTGGTGACAGACTTGGTGACAGTCTTGGTGAGAGACTCGGTGACAGACTCGGTGACAGACTCGGTGACAGTTTTGGTGACAGACTTGGTGACAGTCTTGGTGACAGACTTGGTGACAGACTTCGTGACAGATTTGAGATGGCCCCAACACTTGGTGACAGACTCGGTGACAGACTTGGTGAAGTATTGGTGACAGACTTCGTGACAGACTTCGTGACAGATTTGAGATGGCCCCAAGACTTAATATCGCTCCAACACTTGCTGACAGACTTAATATCGCTCCAACACTTGGTGACAGACTTAAGATCGCTGCAACACTTGGTGACAGATTTGAGATGGCACCAACACTTGGTGACAGACTCAAGATCGCTCCAGCACTTCGTGACAGACTCTGTGCCAGACTTTGTGACAGAGTTAAGATGGCTTTAGCACTTGATGACAGACTTAAAATGTCTGCAACATTTTGTGACGAACTAAGATCGCTCCACCACTTGGTGATACACTTAAGATGGCTGCAACACTTGAGGACAGACTTAAGATCGCTCCAACATTCGGTGACAAAATGGTGACAGATTAGAGATGTGCCTCTACATGGGTCCTCAAAATATTGACCGTGTCGCCGTGTCGATTTTTAACAAAGGGGCCGTGTCGTTGTGTTTGATTTTTAGGTATATAAGAACTTAGAGAAAAAAACCTGTGGGTCGATTTTTATCCCTAATTTTCCTGTGTCCGTCGATTTTTAAAATGGCCTAGAAGGGCCGTGTCGCTGTGTCGCCCGTGTCGATTTTTACCCATGTAGAGGCACAGAGATGGGTCAAACACTTTATGACAGATTGAGATGGCTCCAGCACTTGGTGACAGACTTTGTGAAAGAAGTAAGATGGGTCAGACACTAGATGGTGACAGACTTAAGATTGCTTCAGTACTTTGTGACAGACCTGAGATAGCTCCAGTAATTTGTGACAAACTTGAAATCGATCTTGCACGTGGCGATAGACCTGAGATCGCTCCAACACTTGGTGGCAGATTGGAGACTGCTCCAGCACTTGGTGACAGACTTGGTGACAGTCTTGAAATCACTCCAACACTTTGTGACAGACCTGATATCGCTCCTACACTCAGTGACAGACTCGGTGACAGACTTTGTGACAGACTTTGTGACAGGCTTAAGATGGCTCCAGCACTTGGTGACAGACTTCAGATCGCTCCAGCACTGGACGGCAATCCACTTAAAATGGTTTCGTAAGTGCAGGTGATTGTAGTGACCCCTATAATGGGTTCAGCAGTTGATGGTATCAAACTGCCTCAGAATATGATGGCGACACACTTGAGATGAGTCCAGTGCGATAGACGGTATAAAATCCTTAACACTCCAGCCTTGGACGTGGTAGTCTCACACCTTGAAGACCCAGTAGCAGTTAGCAGATCGTGTTAACATGGTAACTGACTCCAGCAGTTTAACAGCCTTAAAATGAGCAGTGATGGTGCCAGTAACAGCCCTGAGTGGGCTTTTAAAACACTGATCAAATATGTGTCGTGAAGCCAATGGTATGGTATAATCACATGAGCAGAAGTAGGGATGGAGGAGTAGTTGAGTGAGTGTAACAGTGGGAGCCGGCTCCTGGTCTAACCAATCTACCTGTCCACTTCCCAGCAGACAGCCAGAGCCACCTGTCAGTGAGCCACCTGTGTGAGGCAGTGTTTGTTACTGGTAGGATGAGCGACTCTTAATTAACTCTTTAAGGACAGCAGGATACAGCAAGGCTCAATGCTCCTATGCTGTAGTGTTGAATCATTTCAGTGGTAATGAGTCATGCATTAGTGCATCATTCAAGAGTGTATCAACCTGGTAGGCTCAGTTAATCAAGCTCTGGTGAGTTACACACCAGGGCTGTAGCCTATTCATGAATTGGTTGATTTAAATTGATATTCTTTCATTTACGCTGGACGATTTCTATGATATATACAAAACACACAGTACCTTGGTGGTGCACTAGGTATAACCAGGACATGGATCGAGAAATGCTCTCAGATGATAATTATAAACAAGGTGTTAGGCAATAAATTGGCATAGCTCATTAAAGCAGTATGCTGTGCCCAAAGGGTTAAGTGTGGCAGTGGACAGGTGGGCTGCGGTGGCAACAGGTATGGCGTGATAGGTGCTAAGTAAGCCGAGCAGGGTAGTGACACGCGTATACCTGTAGTCTGAGAAACAATTATATCTCTGTCATTGTCATGGTAACCCCTGCCTCCTCCTGGGCGTGTGTGTGTGTTTGCGTGCGTGTGTGATTTTAATACCCACGCGTACAATACCGTTTGATATAAGGCTACGTCAATGTGTGTGCGTGGTTGTCAGCTTGTGGGGTCATCCAGGAGGCTGCTGATGATTGCCAGGATGTGGGGCTATATATATAGCAGTCCTAAGGAAGTGGCCACTTTTTAACAACAGGAGGGGGGAGGCAAAAAATGTTGACTCCTTGACCGGGTGGGGTTGACATTTTCTACCCCTTTTGAGGAGGGGGCGGGGGTGAAAAAAACCTACCTGTTTTCTGTGAAAAGGCTCACGCGTTACGTTTCAAAGGGCCCGCGCCCGTGGGGGGAGGGGGCAATTTCGACCCCCTGTCACCAGACAGGGTGTGTAAAAGAATCCACCCCCCCCCTGATGTTAACAAATGATCACTCCCTAAAGATAACCTTTGTATACTCCACCAGGTAATGATTGACCATTTCAGGACGGTGTGATGCCTCAAGACCATCATGGTACCAACACAGTACTGGGATGTAACTTGCTGGCTCTGCATTGGTGCATCACGCTGATCCTTCAGGAGTGTACCACGCCCATAGGGTCAACATGCGAGTTATTTGGCAGGGCTGCATTACCGCATCATGATGACTAAGGAAACAGTATTTATTGCATTCAACCATTATGCAATCTTTAAAGGGTTAAGGATGGTTTTAGAAAAGTGTACTAAAGTGTAGACATGCTTTTATTGTTTCAGTTCTCTTTCTGGGTCAATTATAATGAATGTCAATGACTGTTATATTGGTTCACATGCAGGTTTAACGTAGTGCCTCTAAAAAACGCACCTGCGCTTGTAAATTTAGATGGCACCATTTATCCTGCTCTTATACAAGACCTGGGCTTATTCAAGTCAAGATATTTAAAAAAAAGTCATTTCAATATTATTGCCCCTGCGCTTATTCAAGCCCGTATCCAAGCCACTACGGTATGTATATATATATATATATATATATATATATATATATATATATATATATATATATATATATATATATTATTTATTTATATATATATATATATATATATATATATATATATATATATATATATATATATATATATATATATATATACTCTCAGAGAGGATGTCCCACGGGGAGCTCTTCATCCAATCCTTTAAGGGCCGCATAGTGCTTTAATATGCAATACCTTTTATTGTCCTGAAGCAGGAAGGACGCATCCGGCGAGTCTACTCGTTGGGGGAAGTGAGAATAAATCAAACATCACTTCAGTTTTATTTCATCAATCTCGAACCAGATCTGGCAAATACGGGATAGCTCTCCCAGGTGTGCGGACAAACGTCAACAGCACAATCTTAAAATAACAAATTAAAATGTCTTAATCTAAGGCAAAAATGAAAATAATAAAATTTGAAAAAAGGGGGTTGGGGGGCAGAGCCCCCCATTACATACTAGTCAACTAGCCTATCCCACAATGGACTATCGGCGCACCTAGGAGAGCTACCCCGGGCGTGTCCAGATCTTTTGCTAATGGACTGAAAAAGCGTGTATGGCTCCATCTGGAGTGTAAACTCGATTACTTTTAGTAGGTGCTCACAGAGGGCCCTGGTGTCTCTACTCATGTAGGTATAGTAAGGGATGTATCGTGTTCATCTTGTTTATGTTCAAATGTAGCACACTGGTCATGGTCTAGATCCTGCAATATACATCTAGTCTCCAAAGAGCCGGTGGCGGTGTGATATGATACTAATTACGATGCACTGATTCTTTACCAAAGGTGATATGTCACATACCGAGTATATCTTTTAGCAACAATTATTTTCATTTGTCATCGAGATTTTTACCACAGTTGCATGTTACTAGTCAGAGGGTAGGACAAAGTAATTTAAGAGCAATCTTGACAGACCTTCAGATTTTGAGTCTGTCTTGAGCTCTATAACTGGGTGATCTCTTGAACCTATCCTTTGGGAGAATTGACACTGTTTGATGGAAAATCCATGTATCAACCAAATTCTTTTTTTGTTTGAAGCGTCTTGTATGCAGGCATGTCATGGGAGGTCCTATAGTTACTTGCGACAATCATGTCTTTCATAGATAAGCCTCCTAAAATTATGTATTTTTAGCTCAATTATTTTTCTAGAACTCCTTAATTGGTAGATTACGGTAGACTACTGAAAATAGAGCTAAACGAGGTGAAAATGATGCATTTGGAATGGAAATGATACAACCTACCACCTGCCAGCACCAGGGCATCTCCTGGGGGTCATATATGAGGCTTCTTATCAGTTCAGACATGGTGCTTAACCAGATGGCAGCACTTTATAACACAGGGGTCTATGGGGTGCAATGGTGCATGAAGGCCATTGTTTCAGCTGATACACCCCAGGTGGCATATTGGTACAGTCAGAAGACTGCTATGAGCTGTAATGTTGGCCTTGGCACCAGTTTGAAACCTGTCAGAAGGTTTGCCAGGGTGAGGTAGATTCAAACCACTATAGCTAATTCCCTATTTCTTGCATCACCATGACAAAAGTAGTCTTGGAAATGTGAATATTAGGGCTATTGGTAAATATGCATCATGTTTATGTCATATCGTTTTATAAAAATGGTCCGGCCACCCTACTATATTACGTATACAGGCCTGTATGCAGATGCGATCCAATGAGCACCCTCTCCTTCTGTGAGTGTAAGTCAGATAAGTGGATACTCGTGCGTAGCTGATTAAGCGTTACAAGCCTTGGACATTGGTGATTATCCTTGACCTGCACCTTGGGCAATTACCCTGTCCTTGGTGTATAACACTTATAGAGCTACTCACTTGTACCATATCTACCACTAAACTTAAACTAACACTTCATGAGTGTATCAAATGTAGGGTAGGTTTGATCCGTACATGCAGCACCGGCTGTTGCTTGTCAATGTTGCTTGCATGCTAGTCCAAGAACTTTAGACTTTAAGGTTAAACAAAAACGGAACAAGCCAATTTTTGGATAGAAAATGAACCAACATGGGTGACACCCCTGAACTTCTAACCCTAGGCTCGGCAAGCGTCTATCCTACCTGTTTGATTCATAGCATATAGGGAGCTGGAGTCTGGGACTGACCTATCTCCAGATCCTTGCATATATATACATGTTCCCCGTGCCAGCCACCCTGTAGGACATCTACCACCATAGGACAACTACCCCCTTGGACTTTTACCCCCTTGGACTTTTGTCCCCTGGGACATATGCCCACTAAACATCTACCCTGGCACCATGGCACTAGGAAATCAACTTCCTTAGACTTCTACCCAATTGGACCTTCGCCCTCTCGGTCATACACCCCCATTACCGCTATCAAAGCCCTATGCTGTCCTTATAGGGTTAAGTAGTGGAAATGGGGGCAGAGATATGACAATTGACATGCACCAGCTACCCTCAGCGTCCGCGAACCGTGGCATTACTTAACATGCTAGCAGCAACAGAGGATGTTTAATACCGATATCCCGACCACATGGTAAGTATGAAGGTTTCTATATATCTGAATCTAGCATAACAACACAGAGACCAGCATCGTCACACTGTCAAGGGAGAGTCCATCATTGTAAGATTTGTAAGATTTCTAGTTCCCATACCATTGCTACAATTACCCTGCAGTCTGAGAATGCCGGAATCACCGAGGAGAGCTCAGTGTTGCTGACCCTTGTTGAAATACCTGAACCTCAAAATAGTGGGGTCTGGAACCAAGAACACACCCGGTCTAGGCTCACCTAGTATAAAAAGAACTTGGGGGCAATTCTAATAGCTGATACACCCTCTGAAATCCATGCACTCATAATAGCTTACGAAATACCTTCCTTATATTATGCTATTATATACAATACATTTGTGTACCTCATGATGCATACACTTTATGCTAGATTCATGCATGGTTGCCTTTTTGTTACAAAGATTATACTTGTGACACTATGACAGGTAGATCCTATATGTGTTACACCACTAATAGCTTGGAAATCAACTGAAATCGTGTTTTTTTTAAGACTGGAACGCATAGGAAGCCCCTCGCACAACCCATGGCATCTTGCATCCTGTTCCATTCCCCTTTAACGGTCGCATAATGCTCTAAAGCGTCATGTGCATTTATAATAAACAATGTGATAATAATTATCAGACCTTATACTACATCTACTAAAGCTTTTACTTCATCTGTACCGGTTCTCATATAGGTCCTCAAGCATTGACTTTGACATACTCTAAAGCCGTTACAAACCACGTCGTTGTCTTTACCCTTTAAAGATGGTGTCCCAGCTAAAATTCCATGACGTTTTAACCATGCCATATTACTATTGTATATCCTATCCTATACATACTCCCTAAATTTTAAAAGAATTGGCAGGGTCTAAATACATAAGATTTTAACACATGTAGTACAGTCATTTTTACTGTAGGTCGACACTAAAACTTGCTATGTTGTGGTACTGCATGGCTCAGTGCTTTCTCTACCAGGCTAGTTTCCCCTGTACTCACCTGGGGGAGTGACTGAGTCAGTGAGGTGAATAAGCAACATTGTTTTCTATCTCAAATGATGCATTTATAGACAAATATATTTAACATTGAGTACTGCATATCAGCTAAAATAATAACAAAACCCTTGACATTCAAATGATATCCATTTTGAAGAAAAGGTTTGGGAAGTCGATTAGCTGATACACCAGCTTTAATCACATATCTTATGCTCGTTTTAACACGTTAACTGCTACATATTTACCATTTCACAGGACAAAACTTCCCATTTAGAAAAGACTGTGTTGTATACACACTAACTGTAGCGTCGTGATGGATGTCGTGATGTTTCTGTCTGAGAGGCTTATACATCCTGTGTTATGTCACATTTTAAAAGACGTTTTGATTGCTCACACTAGAGTGACCATACTAATTATGAGTCGTAACCCAGATAGATCTAATTCAAAACTCATTTAACTATACCACGGAGTATAGATGTTATATATCGCGTCCATAGTTAAGGTACATGATGTGTGCTTACATGTTATACCCTGTGTGTATGTACCATTATTAGGATCTATATGACTTTGTTTAAAAAAAATTGATTGTGGTGTACGGTCATTTTCAGACTAAGAACGATGCAGAATGACTTCCCCTAATAAGGCTGAAGAACAAGAGTATACTTACATGAACGGTAACTATCATCTTCCAGGGTCGCATAGTGATTTAATGTGCTAGGGCTATGTCGGCATGATGTCGTCTCTGACTACCCACCAGGGCTGCATTCACGCATCATGCCTACTCTTCCCGGAGACTATCATTTTAAAACCCATAGGACATAATGAATAACATCACTATGCAGCAGTTAATTAAAGTACGTTTATGATGGATATAGATGAGGCAAAATAATCGTAGTAAATACATCTGACATGTGCGAGACTATAGCTAGCCTAAGTGCAAAGGGGGCAAATGGTCACATTGGGTAAATAGCAAAGCAATGCTTCCATGGAAATTGCTAATTCTTCCAGATGTTTTGGGGTAAGAATAACTAGATGTACCTTTAGACAATGTTATAAATCATAATCACAACTCACATTGTCACCATTAGGTTTATTATTTCGTAAGTAGTTTATTTAAATAATTGTTTCTGCCAAGAAAATGAAGGTGTGTTTCAGGCAACATGGTCCCACAAATTAGGGTAGTTCGGTCGGATTTGTTGGGTGTTTTTTTTATGTGAAAAGTTTAAGAAATGAGTCCTGAAGCACCGCATCAACTTATCATTCATAAAGATAACTCACTGATTCCTCCGGTAACTAAAAATATCACAAAACTGTTGGTTATCCTTGTTAAAAGGCATTTTCCTGAGGTCCGACAATTAATTAGGATCAGTGGGGTTTTGTTCTTCCTGACCAAAAATTGCATGAGTGTATAAAAAAAAACGCTAAAAAATTAACAGGCAAAAAAAAAATACTAGGGTCGGCCTTTTTAAAATCTGGGTCGGGTTGACTGAAAGATACCTATATGTTGCCTAAAGTGGAGCAAAAACGTTCAAACAAGTAATTTCATTCTATTTATATTCATATTATAGTTCTATTTATATCCATATAGACTATACAACCACGGTAACCCCCAGTGATATAGAGGTGGACTACCTTAACGTCTACAGTGGCTACGATAATCCACCTGCCAGAAATCAATACGAAGGCTTGGATGAAAGAACCAAGGAGGTTTACCCCAACGCCCAAGTGCAGGACACGTCAGAAATAGTAGAAATGGAGGAGACAGCTCCACGTATTCAGACCCACAGATGGTGTCGGATCCCTCCTGTGTGGGGTTGGATTCTAATTGCTATAGGAATAGCAGTGCTTGTTCTCCTGGTTGTGTTGCTGGCAATATACTCCCAAAGTTAGTAGGGTATTTTATTCTTTCATGTGATTAACAGTATTTATCATATTTAAGGCATTGCAAAGGTTTGGTTTACTTAATCTTACCAGGAAACTCTCAGTTATTGACTATATCATTTGCAATAAACAGTTTTACTGTAAATATGTATTTTAGTAGTTAACCCTTTAAGAGACATCATGATGCATGAATCTAGTCATCAGGGTTGTATAGGGCCCTAGGGATACCCTCGTTCCACCATAACCCACAAGGGGGCGGTAGTAGCGTATGCCGGTTTGAGTCGTGGGGTGACAGCACAAGTCGTGGGACATGTATGTATTTCCTGAGCGACTGTATGGGGGGCCTAAGGAATGTGCAAGGGGAGTCTCCCGCCTCATTGTCTTCCTGAGTAACTGCATGGAGGAGTCTAGGACAGGTTCAAAGGGAGTCCCCCACCCCCAGGACTTCCTATGTCGGGGTATCCATCCCAGGTAAATCCCTCCGCCCTCCCCTCACACCTACCTCTCTGTCTGTACCCCCCCCCCCCCCCCCACAGTCCGATTCTTCACCTGTCCAGAATGTTTCCCCTCCCCAAGTTTACCCCCAAATCACCTTACTTATTGCTAAAATTCGGACACAGTGAACTATGGAATTATAACCCACAGTAACATACCAAATATCCATGGTGATAAAGGGAATAACGCAATAAACTGTTAAGGCATTATGTGGTCCCTTTAGGTGGTTCTGAGTACTATAGATCTATTGGCATGGTAAACCATGCTATACATTTTAGTAGAAACCATACCAGAGCATGCTATTTTAATCTGTAATCGGCAATACAAATACTCTTTGTTGCTACTTCTTCCCACAGAGACATGTCCGGCAGAGGCTGAACGTACCAAACACCAGTCTGGTAGGTGAATATAAACCGCCATGAACATATTTTTAAATTACATATTCATAATATCATGAGGTTTGATACACTCCTGAAGGGTAATCATGATGCACTGAGAAGGGGGTGGAGCGGATGCTCGACATGTTTTTCATCCCACTCTGCCTAAAGTTGAGTTGAGTTGAGTTGAATAAGTTTTTATTAACCATAAAACATCATGAGAAGTCTTTCAGATACAGCCTATCATATATTTATACACACAATATGCTAATACAACCAAGTAGGCCTAGAGAGTACTTTACACATATCTACACGATAAACACAAGAAAGTACAAATGGGTAGTGAGGGGCTCTTCACAATGCATGAATAACTGCACATTTGAATATCATCCTCAATGTAACATGTGTCCGACTCATGGTGAATCTACCCTACCTTGACAGCAGTAGGCGCCTGTTTGATGACACGCCTCACGCACACTACAGCAAACCTCCCCCTGTCACCTGACGGTGTCACAGTGACAGTAGACTGTGTGACAGGGGCCACCCTACCAGGGGGGTGGACTACATATGACACAACATGTAGCAATGGCACCTGGAGTGTGACTGCCTCTTGTGGTAAGTTACTCAAGTTATTCCATCATGAATATAAGAATTATAGACAGAGGTAAATGATAATCTGTCTGAACGGCAGGTTTCTCCACAAGTGGTGCCTTGGATGACTTGGATTGAATCACACCATGCATAGCTGAGTGTGATGCGATCTAAGGACACAAGTGTAGAAACCAGGAGCTCAGACTGATTAGAGTGGATCTTTGTGTTTTAGTTCATATGATTTAACAACATAATGCATTTAAAGAGTTCGTGCATAGCTATTTTTATCACGCCAAAGTGGAGAACTAAGCCATGGAGAAAGAGATTCAGTTTCTCAAAACTATGGTGACATTGTTTCTCCACATGAAATAAACTACATGTATACTTGAAAAATGAATTTCAGACTATTTCCATGTGTAAATCTAAATGTCTCGTGTAACATAAGTGAGGTCCAACTTGTGGAGAACAACTTCACTCCCATGGATATTATCTATTTACTAGTGGTTCATGTCAGATACTCTCTTGGCGATAAATGTAATAATTATAACCTGGAAGAATTAAGATATAGGTTAGTAACATGAACTGATGTTTTACTTTGGTTTTGTTAATTAAATTAGTTTCATAGATCAAAAACATGAGAGTGGTTTCAATGAGTGTTCGTTCTTAATGATGATTTCAATGAGTCTTTACGCTAAATGATCAAATTATGTGTTTCTTTTATCCAGCCTTCGTGGATTGTCTAGCGGCATATAACAAAGGACACAGAACCTCAGGCGTGTTCAGAATATCCCCAGATGGTCTGCAGCAAATGGTGGTTTACTGTGAGCAAGAAGGGGATCTGGGAGGCTGGACGGTCTGTACTCATATTGTACATCTATGCACATACATTTAGCAGTAATATAGCACCCAAGTCTACTCACCCAGCCAACATTGCTTATAGTGGGGTCCATATATGTGTTTTTACTTGGACAAGCTGTCTAGCCACATCTGGGTCATGATCCTCATTGTCAAGGGCTAAAAGTGAGAGCCCAGATGGGTCAGCCCAGATCTAAAAGTGCCCAGCTCAAGCCAAGATTTATTCCACACTGTAAATAGTTATTGTAGGTACACAGCAGAATCCACTGTAGATCGACAGTAGAATCTACTGTAGAATGAGTTTACAATAGAATCTGATGGTGATTCATAGTAGATTCTACTGTTTACATACAATGAACTGTACATTTACAGTAGAATCTACTGTACACCTGCAAAAATGGCAACCAACATTTTACAGTGCACTTTAGCACAAACTATAAGAAAGTACAATGAATGGTGATTTATGGAGGAAAATGAGATGTCACCACGTTATGAAATATTTACAACGTATTTATTTTTTTGTTTCTATTGTTGTTGTTTTTCTAAAAAGGGGTCCCCCAATTGGCTCTAGCAATGCCTCCTACTAATGAATTTAATGAGTTTCTCTTTGATTTTTTCAAATGGAAAGTGTACATATTTCAATGAGAAATAGTGGTGGTCAATGAACATTCAAGGTGAAATTGCGTCAGCCTAGTGAAATCTCATACTACGATTAATGGTCCCATGATAATGAATATAAACTGCATTAGGTTCAGCTGTAAATGCAGCTTAGGGTAGGCATGATGCAAAGATGCAGCCTTGGTGAGTAACTCCCAGGGCTGCATTCATGCATCATGGCGACAAACGGCATAACATCTCAAGGCAACCTTCCATTCTTACAAACTTTGTTACAGGTTATTCAAAGGAGGCAAAATGGATATGTGAGCTTTTACCAAGACTGGCATACCTACAAGATGGGTTTTGGCAATGTGAGTGGTGAGTACTGGCTGGGTAATGACAACATCCATGCACTTACAGCTGGACGAGGTCAGAGACTCAAGGTGGAGATGAGGCACCCCAACACCACACTGGCTCAAGCAGAATACTCCGAGTTCTGGATTGACGATGAGGCCAGGAAGTATCAGCTGCATGCATCAGGCTTTAGGAATGCTACTCCTCCAGGTTGGTATTGTCCTCCTGTTGTTAACCCTTTAAGGGCAACGTCTGGTTGTTAACCCTTTAAGGGCAACGTCTGGTTGGATCACCTGTGTAAGGTTGATAGAAACATTGAGGTTTTCGTACTATCCACTAAATCGCCTACCAGCAAGCACAGGCTTGTTATCAGTGTATATAGACCACCCAAGGGTAATGTAAAGACCTTCTACAAAGAACTTGGAAGCATCATAACAAACAGTGATATTATATATACCCATTGGCATGATGCATGAATGCAGCACATATTTCATAGTGCCACCCTGGCCACAGAGGGTCGGCACTATAATACAATATATAATATGATATAATAATGATATCACATAAAATTATACCTACTATTATCAAAATTCACATTTTGGTAAGTAACAGATAATGCATCACAACCGCTATCTAAAATTACAATGTATAGTATGGTCCTAATTATGTTACAATATTTCACAATGTTTTCTATTCAGGTGATGCCCTTGCCTATCATAATGGCCATGTCTTCACCACGATAGACCAAGATAATGATATGCATGCCATATTTAACTGTGCCCGTGTCCATATTGGGGCCTGGTGGTACAGGGACTGTATGTACTCCAACCTTAATGGACTCTACAAGGGTGACGGCCACCAAGGTATCCGCTGGCACCCCTTTACACAACATGCCGAGTCCCTGACCAATGTCAGAATGATGGTAAAGGCGGCCTGAAGCTAGGATTTCATAAGTGCTGACAATGGTAGCCCCTATGGTAAATGGAGAGGGTACACTGTTAAAAGTTGGTTGCAATGTTTGTAGGTATACAGTAGAATCTGCTGTAGGTGTACAGATTATTGTAGGTGTACGGCAGAATCTACTGTAAAGCTACAGCATTTCCTGTAAAACTACAGTATATTCGATTGTATACCTACAATTACTATTTACAGTGTACCAAACATGACTCACGCGATTAAAGAAATGGACTTGTTTAAGTTGATCTATAAAGTCCTGTGAAGTCAATGTCATCCAGTATATTCCATGTACCGGTAGATGTTATGGCAGCAGCATATTATAGCCATATTGTCAGTATATGTGTATAGGCATTTGTATTGTATAGCATTTATTGGAGGAAAGTTGAGGATAGTGATCTGATATTATTTTGATTAAATCCAGTCACTCCATACAAAATCCCCTGGACACATGGGGAATGATCTATTTCGGCCCACCCTCACACAGCACAGGGCAGAATGTTATCTTATAGAGCTCCACCATGTGCCTATGCTGGCCTGAATAAGGACCCTAAAACTCTACTATTTATTGTCGGCGTGGCTGAGACTGCTTTAGAGAAGGTGACAATCAAACATTTTTATTCACTCAGAGAGTACAGTGACAAGAAATGATCATGGCCACACAATGTGTATTCTTATGAACAGATTTGAGCAAGTCTGTAAAGTAGATCTTGTAGTAGGTATAGGGTAGATTCACCATAAGTCGACCCTTCCTGTCACAGCCTTTGGTGGCCATCAGAAGATCCTTAATAATGTTATGTAAAATAGCTGTGACAGGAACCATGCCCTACCAGACAACAGATAAGGATTCAAATATCTCAAATAATTAAGTTTTATAATTTTTTTATAAGCAATATTATATCTAGATTATTTCCGACCATGTCGACCAAAATTGACCTAGAGTCGACCAGTCTTAACTCAATCAAAATAACATGAAACCATCTAAATTTATATCCAGACCAACTAGTTTTATTTTAAGAAATGGTAAAAGAATCATATTGATTTACCATTTTCTCATTAATCTTGATTTTTCATGATCTGTAGACAATAATGAAAAGTAGACTTTATGTGTAGGAATCCTTATAGAATCACCATTTCTTTGGACTGCAGATAGAGGTCGTCTTATGGTGAAATTATGGTCGCTTTATGGTGAAATCTCTTGGTTTGGATGAATAACTTCTAAAATAGATTTTCAAAGATTTTCTAGTAAAAATGCATTTGATTCACACCTATGAGATATGCATCTATTCATATAAAATCATAAAGCAGTGACTTGATGAAAGCAAATGGTCACAACTAGGCACAAAGTCGGAAATTTATGGAAAATTCCTGATTTCTCTTATATCAAAATAGGTCATACAGTCGCACTTCGGTGCATTATATGTATATTATAATGTGAAAATATGCAAAATATAATGGTATAATAGAATGCATCAACACTTGAATTTCCCTCCAAATAAAGCATTAACACTCTGTGTAGCATAGGAACTTAACAATATGATGCCGTAGGTAGGGGAGTTCTGGGGGGATGCAATAGGCAGAGCTTACTCAAAGAATATGTCTCCTAGGAGAACCAGACAGGAACTGGCAATGACCACTCGCCAACTGTCGTATATACCAGCCGTGTTCACAAGAAGAAAGATCCATCGTGAATGACTGGTTTGCGCATTATGCTATATAGAAACACAGAGGAAGAGCATTTAGTTCCACAAGACTAAGGGAGTGGTCATTTTTTAACAACAGGGGGGGGGGGGGGGTTGGTGGATTTGGGGGGGGGGGGGACCAAAACAATTTGGACCCCTTGAAGGGGGGGGACCAAAAAAATTACACCCCTTTTTAGCAGAAAAGCCCGCGCATTACCAAAAAAATTTCCCAAAAAGATTTTGACCTGCTCGCGCGGAAATCCACCAACCCCCCCTGTTGTTAAAAAATGACCACTCCCTTATACTACAGCATTCAAGGTACCAGTAGTAGAGTGTAGGTGGCGACACAAAAGAATGTATAATAGTTCAGGTAGTGCTTCCCAGACTGCAGCATTTATCAAAAGCAGAATATCCCAGTAAACAAAAAACGTTATACTGCATTTTATAACGTTATATAACGTTTCTCTAAGCCTCCTTACTATGGCATAACGTTATATAAAGTTTTAGAACGTTATTTTGACGTAAAATAAAGTTTTTTTGTTAGCTGGGATATGGGGACTCTTTGTAGCAAAGCTTCTGGTCTCAGTGAAGAAAATGGTTCTGCTATATACGTTAATATAACATTACACACAATAACAACTACTGGGACAAATAGCTACTGACCACAAGACATTTGAACACTGGGCTGTACCGTAAAACTACTTGAATTTGCACTGAATAAACTGCGTTTTAACTAATTCCCAATCCAGCCTTTGAAAAAAAAGTGTAAACTCACTGAGAATCCCTTTCCCATTGTTTGATTCAATTTAGCAAACATTCAGCAGCATAAATTATATACTAGTTTTCAAAATGTTGGCCATTCAGTGCTCCTACAGTACTTAGTTCCGACCACAATAGTATACGACTTTCAGTTTGCAACGGGATTTCACTCACCCAGACCTTCTGCGAATGCCTACTCTGCGTGTCAGAATAATGTTACTGCTACTGAGGATGCAACCGTTTATGTATTTTAGATTTTGTTACAAGCTTCTAATTCTTTACCTACGCTTGCTCACAATGACGAGGTTACCATAACCATTAAATCAAGTTAAAACACAATCGTTATAATAGTTTCAAGGTTATTCCTTTATTTCCATTTTCAAATACATTGTTTTCAACATACATTATTATTGGTGTTTACATCTATAGTATCGGGATACTATATACAATTGTAATAGATTATAAGTAGTTGAGTATTGAAGAATGAATAATATATAGATATAGGGTAGATTCAGTATGAGTCGGACACATACCTTTAGACGTACACTTAGATTTCTATATATTCAAGCGTTATAACATCTTTTTTTTTAATAATTGTGAAGTTTAGGTCTCCCTTTTTTCCAACAAAAAAAAATAGAAATATTATCATACATAGATACTAGTAACTAGAAATCTCAGTGTCCGTCTCATGGTATGTGTCCGAATCATGGAGACTCTACCATAGGTATATCCAGCAGGATGCTCTAATACTTGGCAGGCAGCGGGTTGGCTAGTTTATACACCAATTAGACTTAGAAACAGTGAAAGTTTAGATGTAAAACAACCCCCAAAGTCTATGTACTGTAGACATAAAGTAAATCTAACTATGCATGCCTACCGTAAAACCTCGGTTATTAGTATGATTTTATTTGGCGTTTCTATATAGTAATAGTCGAATCTTAATCCCCCAACTCTCATTCGGCTGATAGACGAGGTATTATTATCTAGGAATAGGCCCTATTATATTTGGTATTTAGTGAATACAAATGTCAAGCTCTTTTATCATAAGTCGACTTTTTTCTCTCAAACTTATAATTGGCCTATAACTAAGGTATACTTATAACCGACGTTTTACGGTACATGGAGCTGTAACAATTCCTACAAAACCCGCCGAATTAAGACACTGGACAAATAGCATAATGGGTAACACTGTCACACCTCATTAAATGCAGGTGCATAAATGTACAATGTGTAACATCATATATAAGGATGGATTGAGGGTAGAAAGCACTTTGAGGCCTTATAAAATGCTTCTAGCTGCAATTTAACATTGGTCCTTAAAGTAGGCAGTATATATCATTCATTGTACTATAGACAATGACAGTTTAGAAGTCCACTATAACCATGATACATTTTGATTTCTATAGACTGGCTGTAGTCTATAAACACACATTGTATTGCTACTATGGCGTTTTTATATAGGGCAAGAAACAGCGCAGGATCACTATTAAGTACCATTATGTTTACAGATACACAATATTGAATTGTACAGCAGGGAATAAACAGGGTCTGGAGTGTAGACTGGAGGTATAATTATCTCCTGGAGGACATTGTTCATGCAACTTATATATTAGAAATATAAGTATATTAGAAAATGCAATCATTTCGTTCTATATAATAATGTAGCATTGTACAAGGAGGGAAATGCATTGTGCATTGGTCAATAACCCTAGGGAATTTACTGAATTTATAAATAACAATTATTCTGTTTGACTAATATATAAGTCATGTTATATGTATAGATACATGTTCATAGCTTAATATTGTACCATGATAATGATAAGCCAAAAAGCTACAGGGTAGGATAAATACTCTTTACAACTAGTCAACAGTATATCACATTTTAGCAAAGTGGCAACAACCACCAACTGGGATAACATTCATTTTTGCCAAGCTACAGGCAAGGCAAAATGACAGGGAGTTGGACACACTAACTGTTTCATTAAACATGGAGGATGTCAGTACCTTTTAGTAATGCTTATACATTCATATGTAGACATGTTTTGGCAGCAGCCATCTTTGAATACACACCACTGAAGAAGATCCTGGTAAGATCTGCTCTTCTATTATGCTATATATACTCATTATATTGGTGATAGAGAGCAAGGTTCTTCCTAGTTATGTTTCGTATCAGTTCTTACAACATTATTTTAAGTCAAAATCATGTAGTTATGTGATGTTGCACATGTAAAGCACTTTGATGTGATTCATCACTCCAGGTCTTTGTGGCTATCCGACGTGGTAGATCTGTATCATTAACATCTGTATCAGATCATTAGGCTTGCACCATAGTAACCTTAGTTGTCCCACCCAATATCATCCAGTCTGTACTTTAAAAAAGATGCAGTGAGATGCATTGCTCTGTTCAGTTCTTCAACTCCTGGTGACTGCCTTTCGGTGTGTCATCCCTTATTATCGCTCGCTTCAGGGTCTCTCTCAGTTCATTCAAGATTTCTGGATTTGGGAATTTCTCCAGCTCAATAATATCATGTCGAGCACCAGCTCTCCAGACCGCCATTGGTGTGAGCTTTTTGTTGATCTTCCGCAGTTGTCCGTTTGAATCTTCCAGCACAACTTCGCAATCGGACTTTTTCAGTACTGTGACATCCGCACAGCGCCCGACTCCGAGCGACCCAACGACATCACTTCTTCGGATTGCATTTGCAGCATTGGCCGTGACAGCCCGTATGATATCATTCAATGGCATGCCCACATGCAGCATCTTGGTCATGATGGTGGGGAGATCATACACGGGTCCCATGATGTTTTCAGCATGGATGTTGGTGCTTATTAAGTCAGGATAGAAACCTTGGTTGGCGCATCGTTCAGCGACAGTCCAGGTAAAGGCGTGCTGGCCATGACCGACATCAAAGAAGATGCCCCGCTCTTTGGCATTGATGACACTGTCATAAACTGTGAGGGTGCGCGGATTCAGGATGCCACTCGCATGGCCTTGGAAGACCTGGCTGTAGATGTCCCCTTTACGGAGACTTCCAGGACACCCCATGGTCCCTGCAGGAAGGAGGCAAATGAATGTGGATGATAACTTCTTTTACACCATCATTTATAGGTTCACATTGTTTTACGTCATTAGATCCCACTAGATCCTATTATGGTATCAAAATAATTCCTTGCCAAATAAAACATATTTAACTCTAATTCAAATTTTTAATAAATAATTTCGGTCAGATTAGCTTATTAGCATCATTTAAAAGAAACTCAGCTCTCTCAGCATGTCTGAATATAGTATGCACTATTATATATAAAATAACACTATGCTCCTTTAATATCCATACATGCATTGAAATCTTGCTGTAATGAGGGCCTTTTGGCAAGGTATATTTGCTATTATAAGCAATGTTCTTTTTAACCAATACTAAATATGGAGAGAATGGAATTTTGGCAATTGAAACGTGTGTAATGAGATTTCACTGATATTCACTTTCTTTATCCAGTTGAGTTTATTTGTGTTATTGTTTACCTGTCATGGCGTCTGTAGGTATGGTAGACTCTGCATGGTGAGTTAGCAGTGGCATGTTGGTCTTCTGACACGTGTTCAGGGCAATCCTATAGAAAACAAGAATAATAGCATTATTTGATTGAATGCTTACTCTTTAAGGATGGCATGATCGCGGGACTTCAGGTTATATTCATATCCCATACTCATCTCTACTTAATAACAGAACATGCTAAACTCTCCTCAGCGAATTTTTGATGATTTTTGTCACATTTCCTACAAGAACCAATACAACTAACGTAAATTCTCGCGTGGAAGCCACATCCAGTACACGAGCCAGTGCAGCTTATATATGCCCAGAGTCAGGGTGCAGCTTATACATGAGTTTATGCTACTATAGTGCAGTACTAAAGTCACCATAATCAGATCGCCAGTGCAGCTTTAATATAGGATCAGTCCAAAATC
Organism: Harmothoe impar; assembly: GCA_947462335.1. Lineage (NCBI taxonomy): Eukaryota > Metazoa > Annelida > Polychaeta > Phyllodocida > Polynoidae > Harmothoe > Harmothoe impar. Next base: position 37,113,722 of record OX381716.1, on the reverse strand, counting down.
AGGGTGCTGCTTATACGTGAGTTAAGCTTTTACACGAGAATTTACGGTATGTCTTACCGGAATGCATCATCTTCATTCTTGCCCCTTGCGCATGCGTCTGCCCTCAATCTGACCTTGACTCCAACAATCATATCCTTATTGGCGTCGATACACTTTATGCACATAGCTGGGTCCACAAGCTTCAGCGAATCGTACTCTCCTCCAACATCTGAAGAATTAATGAGGAAAATAAATATTTTATTGCAAGTCAGTTTTGATTTGGTCAAGATGAAGAAGCAGCCTGAAATAGTAAAATGGCATGACTCAAAGCAGGATTGGTTTATTAGCATTGAGCAAGTAATTAAAGACTGCCAATATACATGCCATAGTGGTAGACAGACATGTAATGCCATCATGTGTATGAGATATTTTTGTCGATTATGGTTATGCTTGTCTCTAGACCAACAGCAACAGCTGGCCTGGCTCTTTCTCTTAATGAATGAGCCAGTATATAGCAAAAACTGAATAAAAGTAAATAGGAAACCAGATTGTAAATCATATCTATTTGCAAGCTGTGTATGAACTGTCATGCTTTATAGAGTGGTTCTGTCTTAGGAATTGTGCAACATAATGCTATAAAAGGTAAATTATAGATTTAATGTAACCTATGGTAATTCTGTGAATTCTTCAATTGATTATAAGCTCTTAGTAGATAGAATTATAAAGTGGAAGAATGAGAGATGAAGGGGAAGATTTAGATATAGAAACCATTTTTTCTTATGTCATGTTAGAAGAGAGATCAATCTCAAAAGTGTAAGGAATGTCATTTTATATTAAATATAAAAGGCTACCATCTCATATGTACACCCTTCATATCTACTGCCAACACCTACGTCAACTAGGATGGAAGATGTAAATATAAATCTATGGGGTTGGTCTTAAATGCATTGGGCTATTAACAAAGAGTGAGGGATACTAAAAGGGGTTGATGGATTATTCTGCACATCACCTAACGAGGACTCTGGTAAGCAAATTCCATTCAAAATGAGCTTAAAAAATAACTCAATAGACTTGTGAGCATTCTGAGAGCCGGTTTATTTCAGTTCATCCTTTTTTTGTAAGGTGTTAGCTTCATCGTCAACAGCAACTCTCATGAATGTAGTATTCATCGTTTGTGATGTACACACGTTTTTATTTACACATAATTATATAGCTGTAATATATCCATCCTTGCTTGATAAACACACATGGATATCTAATGGCTAAGTCTGTGGTACTATGCTATTATGAAATACAGCTGAAATGCAATGCAATGCAATATCTTTGCAGTTAAACTAGAATAATGCGGGTAGATAATTATGTCATGCAGGCTGGCCACTATACCAACAGCTCTGGGCATGGGATTTCACAGGCATTTCTATACCTTCTATCTGTCTAGCATTAATGTGCTAACAACCATCGTCTATTTTCTATGCGACCCCCCCCCCCCCACGCGCTCCCCGCCGCCAAACTGACTCCCTTTGAATACTGTGCCCAGCATTGCATGAGAGAGAGGCCAGCATTGCATTCCATATAGAGTCATTTTGAGGTTGTACTGTGACCTAGGTTCGTGCATTACCTCGCATTAATGAGGAGGAGAGTCAAACATTGCCTGACTCCCTTTAAAAAATTGTCGCCTTTCAGAAAGAACCAGGAAGGGTTGTGTTCCACCCTAGCCTCCAGGGTTGCCTGACTCTTGGAGGAGAGGGAGAGTCGAGCATTGCCTGACTCTCCTTGAATAGGAAGAGAGTCAAGCATGCTTTTGAAGGTTGACATACAATGCTGGACTCAAATCAAAAGGGACATGTTTGCATTTGAAAAGAGAGTCAGGCAGCAGTCCTTATGCCATGTGTAGCCACAATATTGTATAGGTGTTTCCACAGAGGGTCCCGGTTAGTCCAAAGATCCAAAGCATTTCCTGTTGCTAACTCTCCCTTTCAGGGGTTCATTCACCAGACATATATATATACCGTTGCTCCACCATGCAAAAATCTTAATAATTATATAGCCTCACTCCACCATGCATAATGTCTTAAGAATAGAGATATAGCTTAAGGAGGAAAGCTAGAAAGCAGATTGTTTCTTAAGGTATAAAGTAGTCAGAGGTTAGAATAGAAATGTCAATAGAGAAAGCACCTCGGTCCTTCATGATTGAGGTTCGACCGATGGTGTCGCGTGAAGCAGAGTGGCGACTGTCCTTTATTCGTGTAGCCTCACCACCCACTGTGTACAAATAACCACAAAGAGGAGGTCAGTAAATGTGGTACTTTATATGTGTCCTTTCATACCATATCATAATTGTTAGCATTATGTTTATTTTAATTAATTAAATATGAATTAGAATTTATCAGATGATTACGTCATACAGGTTGGAACTTTTGGTGGTTGTTGAAAATAGTAATGCTAGCTTGTATTTTCATTTCTAGGGTTCAATTCTTAAGTGCCAATATTCTATAGGCATGGTAACATGTGTGATCATCAGCTCAGTCTAGCGTCTTCCAGATTAAAAGTGTATAAATTTATCCTCTTGTAGACTAATCAAAATAGTGGGCGCTGGCCGAGGATCGCCTGTCCCTCGTCGGCTTGACGCCTGACTGAGCTTTGGTAAATGGCATTTTTTAAAATTAAAGAACGCTCATATTTTATAATCCAGTTGCATGTTAAACCACCAATATAGTTGGAACTAAACAGAATGCAGTGGCCCAAATGGTCTCATTGGACGGATCAATTTGTCTGAGTAAATTCATTTCTTATGGCTGTTATGACCATTTTATCGAAAAAATGGGGTGGATAAAATCCAACCAATTCAGGAATATTTGTCCATTGTTTTCATGACAACCATCATTCTATTTTCCCAAAAGAAATATAAAAAGTACCTCAATTTTTGAATACCTTGTTGTATCACCTTTAATGTAATGTATATAGATATCAAATTTATATGAATTGACCCCCCAGAGAAGCTAGAGACTGTATAAAAGTTGTGTGAAAATCTTGAAAACATTTCTTGGATGATGGATTTTGTAGGAGGTGTATGTATGTGCCACCCATATTTGAATCGATAATCGTCATGTAAGTATACGTTGATTTTTTTTTAAATATATGTTAGGGGTAGGGTAAATAAGGGTAAAATGCCTAGTGGGATAAAAGGCCTACTAACTCACCCTGTATCAGAAATAATCTCAATCCATCATGTTGACACTATTGTGCAATATAGATTACATCTCTGACAGATTTGGAGTAGAAATATATATAAGAAAATTCTGGCCAAAATGTTGAATAAAATTAATGAAAAAAAATTCTAATAAATTCTTACAGATTTCTTTATTATATTTTTTTCCGAATAGTGTAGTTCATTACACAGCTGATGAATAATGAATTAGACGTTTTAAAAATAAAGTTAAGCAACAGTAATTAATCAAATTGAGTACCCTACATAGTAAGTAAGAATTAAATCAAATGCCAACAAATTGTTTAATATCTAATTTAAAATAGTACTCAACCTCAAAGCTGGATGCATTGTGCTCGGTCGAACACAGCTTCACCTAACTGCGCTGTACATGTATTATATTTTACCATCCCCCAGTATCCACCAGCTGCCGACTAATGCCTCGCCCCTAACACTGACACTGCATGCATATTTAAATGTACAACAATAGTGAGAACTAATACAATATTTGGACGTGTGAAAAATGTTGTGATATTGAACACTGTATACACAGCTAATAATTGATAATTAAAGAAATACGTACCCTTGTCCCCTGCGGCCATACCGTGCATGGCTATGTTGAGGAAGGCATAGAGCCGGGTATGTTTGGCCTCACCGATAAACTTCTTCAGTCCCATGAAGGTTGTTGCTCCTGTCAGGGAAAGAAGGGGATGATTAATGTGCAAAGTTGGCAGGATCTCCTTTTCTGTAATTTTCTAGGCAACCATTTAAGTATCAACAGCTCTCATTGGGAAAAGGGGTGTTTCTTTGCAATAAATACCAAACACATCCACACAAGCACATTTGCAAAATATTGAAAGTAAATATGATTATTAAAACTGTCTTTGCAGGCCGGTCATTATAGTTTAATCTTAAGTCTTAAGTTCTAACATGGGGGGGGGGGTGTAATTCAATCATATATTGTAGTGCTTGGTATTGAGACACTTTTATTTTAGTTGCCTGAGCATGAAGGCCCTTTACCTGAAGCTCCGCCGTCCACAGCTGTGGTGACTCCCCTGCCCAGGCAGTGCCTGTCTATGTCAATGCCGAAAGGTGTGGCGTACTGGTAGGCGTGTACCTGGATGTCAATCAGACCCGGCGTCACCACGCAACCTGTGGCGTCATAGAACACGTCACGACGCCCTGACGTTGGCTGGAGGGCGTTCCCCACCGCCACTATGACGTCATCCTTGATGGCTACGTCACACTTGGTGTCAATGTCGTTGGCAGGGTCAATCACGTGTCCATTGGTGATGATGACGTCAGCATCGATAGTTCTGAAAACGGAATGATGGAATTTTAGATTTATTGAGCGAAACTTGAGCTAAAATCTCGAATAAAAATATAAAAATGTAACTTATGTAAAAATAAAAAGTTATTCCAAAAATTTTGCGATGGCCAAATACAGCTCTTGATGGGGGTTCTGGTGACTAAATCTGGGCTAAAATGGAATGGGGAAGGAGGATGTAATTATTAGCGAGAGGTTTAATCTCTGGATCATCTTTAACCATAATTTTGACTATTCCTGGCTGGCAGCCAACATACCCATGCCCATTAAAGGTTTCACATCTTACATGTCTTACAGTAGATGAATCTCCAAACCGGATGATTATAGAGGTTGTTAGTAGTATGCAGTCCCTTCTAATGGCCAATATGTTAACCATGTCAGTGCGGCATGCTACTCCAAGGCAACGTGTTGTCATCATGATGCACCAATACAGTGCTGCAGAGTACCCCGCCAACATAATATGCATTTGTGCATCATGCATCGGAGAGTATCAGCCATCACAGAGTGGCTATCTAGTATGAATAAAGCCCTAGTTGGCGACCTATCAGTATGCTGCTCAGTTTAAGCCTGTGATTAGAGCAGTACTAAGGCTATGTCGTCCTTAAATGGTTAATCGGCTTCTGAGCCTTCCACTATAAGGTAGATTCACCCTAAGTCGGACACATACCTTGAGACGAACGCTTGAATTTCTGTGTATTCAATCATTCCAATATCTTTATTTGTGAATAATAGTAAAGTTCAGGTCTCATATTATCCAACATAGAACCACTATAAGTATTTACGTACGTAAATACCTAAAGCTCTCAGTGTCCGTCCCATGGTGTGTGTCCGACTCATGGTGAATGTACCCTATCACCATGCCCTTTTACCTGAACCTGTATACTAAAGGTCTAGTGCTAGTATACCCCCAAAAACTGCTTCTGCTAGAGTGCTAATGGAGGAAAGCGTTTTCTTACCAACGGAGTGACCTACCAAGGCTTTCAGCTTATTTACCATAGCTACAAGGCATTGGTTTTTGGCATTTGTTGGAGGACAACATAGGTGCCAGTTCATACTATAGTGGCTGCCTTATATGAGTCAGAGCAGAGCTCTTATTATGAAACATATTATATTCTAAGATCCAGTGGGGAACCATGTATAACGTGCCTCTAATGCAGCTTTATAAATCTGTAGATAAGAACTCACCAAGATCAACATCTAAATTGCCAATTACTGCATAAATCCATAGTAGTACTGGTTGGGTTCAAGTATTGCATGGGTTACGGTGAGAGGCATAGCTCGGCCTGCGCTTCCCGTGCTATATGCATGCAGGACTGTTTAGATCTAAATGTAATAATCTAAATGCTCTGGGCCTTGGTCTGTAGTGGCTACCCCAGGTTAGTCATGGAGATATTGGTCAGGATGACGAACTGATTGTTAAGGCAAACAAAATGTGACTAAGGCATAATACTCATAGGGATGGAATGACTAAGGTGTATCAGTCACTACTGACTTTATCCAATAGTATTAACTAACCATGGTTGGTCGTATAGGGAGCCAAAAGAAGACTTTACAAGGTACGTCGCTGTTGACTTAGGCCAAATAAAAACAGGGGTTTGTTTCAGGTCACCCGACCAACCCTAGAAAAACAGGACCGACCCGACGTTTTTTTGTGCAATTTTGAAGAAAATGTCATATTCTTACAGTTTTTGGGTCATTTTTTGGGTTTACACGGAGGATGCCTATTACTATCATGTTAACAAAATAAAATAAAATAAATATCCGACCTACCGACCCTAGTCTTTCTTCTCATGTTACCTGAAACATACCTTCTTATTTTTTGGGCTTAAGTTCTGGAGTTCAGTGTAGCTGGCATTTTAAAATATAAGGTTATATCCAGGTTATGTCGGGCAATAATTTTGCTGACGAAGCTTTTCCTACCACCACCCCTCCCCACCACTGCACCCCGTGGCTGAGATGGAAGTGGGGTGTCCTAGGGCAGATCAATAATGTCAATACCCCAGTATATACCCCACTAGGTGGACGTCAACATGGAGGTTATATACCTTGTGTGTCTACAGGTGCAGGGGTCCCTCAGGAACGTATTACATCAAGCACACCCTGCTTATTCATAATCCACTATTTACCACCGTGGTAATGAACGCATTCAGTCCGTTACTATAGTCTATAGTCTCAGCCTTATAGTTATGACACTGTGTTTGCATCTTTGTCTATCTATAGATAATATCTTTCTCTGACTCTGTCCCTCTGTCTCTCTGTCTCTCTCTTCCTGTCTGTCCGTCTGTCCGTCTGTCTCTGTCGGTCTCTGTCGGTCTCTGTCTCTGTTTCTCTGTTTGTCTTTTCTCTGCCACTGTCTCTCTGGCTGTGTATTTTTTCTCTCAGTCTCTGTCTCTCTGTCTGTATTCTTTCTCTGCCCATGTCCCTCTCCTTCCTTAAACAAGTAGATATTGAATAATTATGACTGTAGGCCCTTCACGGAAATTATTAATAAGCAATGACATTTACATCAAAAATACATAACCAAGAATGTTCACAACACATCCATTGTCTAATACGTCCACCATACGCCGCAGATGCTCTATCTCTGCACAATATATTATTGATCTTGTTTATGATGTTCACAAAAGCAAATATTATGTCCCTCTCAATCCACTATTTTGTGAATCCTATATAGACTATCATATTCGCCGTCCAAATCTCATTTTAACCCTCTGCACACCGTTTCCTCCCCCCTATGTATCCAGTGCCGCTGGTGTCCCTCAACACCCACTCTCCTCCTATAAACCACATTTCCACAACTAGGGAGTGGTCATCATTTAACCCTTAGAGGCCCAGTGACGTAAAATGGCGTATTTTGCACTTATCCAAAGTCCATCATGGTTCTATAATATAAATATTAAGTGTAGACAACTGTAAGACATACCCATGTCTCCGGGATGACCTCAGCATTTCATACATGAGCTTGTATTTGTTATCCAATAGATATTTAAAATTCTAGAGTAAATAAAGTGGGAAAATGATGATAAATATCAGCAATTTCAGGTTTGGCCACTGGCTGAGCCTGAGTATTCTCCCCTATGATGATATTATTATTTCTCATCTTATTTCTCATCCTACATTTCTGGGCATGTAAGGGTTAACAACAACGGGGTGGGGAGGGAGGGAGCTTGGTTGATTTGGAGGGCCTCAGACAAGTTCCAATCCCTCTAAAGGGGTGGGGGCAAATTCCGCACACTTCGGGGAAATTCCAGCAACCCCTCCTGTTGTTAAATTACTAATGATCATCCCCCTCAGTATAGCAATGTCCTTCGCCCCCATCCACCCTGCACCCTCTGTTGTGCTGAGTGTCCCTCTGTACTGAACCCCAAACTGACCACACCCTCTGCACACCAGGGAGGGTTCTATCTATACTTATTGATCAGACCAATCAATGAGCCACAGTAGGGCTACGGCTGGGGCCACAAGCAGTAAAGTACCTCCCCAACAAAGTCCAATACATTGCTGAGGACCGTGTTCTCCACATATATACATCGGTTGTGGGCAATAGATCAATTCAAAAACAGTGCAATATTCCAAATAATCATGGCCGACAATTATGTAACTACACTGTAAAAGGTTGGTTTTGATTTTTGGTAGCTACATAGAGTAGAATCTATACTGCAGGTGTACATTTTAGTGTAGGTAAAAACGGTATTTAGAGTGCAACAAAGTTTGTTGTTTTGTTTGAACATATGTATTTGGATATCTGATGTTTACCCTTCACCCCTTTCTAATCCTCAAATTCAGTGTATAGGCAGGTTCTGGCTGTGCTTGGGGTTGGCAGAGAAGCAGCACCGACAGTAGCGGATAAAGTGCCAGTAAACCTGACTGCCTGCCTGCACTCAAAATCCATAGGTTAAAAGGGTTAGTCAGTACAGACTAACCTAGGTTGGTCATATGAGTGTTAGTCACAATGGCAAAGTTATATAAAAAAATGACCGAGGGGTCAGTCAGTTGTGGCTAACCTAGGTTCATCATTGGTGTGTTGTATGTGTATACCGCTAGAGGGTGCCACCTGTGATGACCACTCAGTGGCTCCCCCTGGAAATAAAAAGACTAAGGTGGGTTGGTCAGTAGTGACCAACCTGACAATAACAACTAATCTATGTTGGGCGTATAGGGATCCAAAAAATGACTAACTAGGTTAGGCACTAGTGACTAAGAGGTTGGGCGTATAGGGATCCTAGGAATATCAGTGTGGTAATCACGCGCACCAATACCGCCCATACAGGGATATAATATTATATTGAAGAGAACACTGTGTCAGGGAGATCTGTTGAAACCCGCTGGTCCTGCATTGGTGCATCATGCCGACCCTTCGGGCATGTGTCAATCTCGTAGCATCCGCATGATGCTTCAATATACTGCTTTACCATATCATCATTTCCTACATTATCATCCCGATGATTACTCTGAAAAATTTGTCTGTAAATTCGAAATGAACATGCAAAAATGAACATGCCTGACATACTTATCACGGAGTAATGATTTTTTGTATCATATGTTAACAAATGTTATGCCGCGTCTCGAACGCGTATTTTGTTAATAAACGAGTCTCGAGAGGGCTCATTGAAACAAAAAAAATATAGCCCGTGCGAGTTACTAGCGAGGCCTGCATTCATGCATCATGACGACCAAGGGCATGATACATTAATGCATAATAGCACTTTTAAGGAGAGGCCATGTAGATATCTGCCACAGTGCAAACCACAACGGTATTAGTGTACATGAGCAGTAAAATATCATACTGTTGGTTTACAGTATAAAAGGACGTATTTTTGGTTTCACTATACCTACAAGGTATATAATGGTCTAGTAATGAGTTGCCCGAAGCTATTTTTGTCGGACGAAACCTATACTAAGTCTTGCTCTTTTGCTGCAATGTCAATACATCAATAACTTTGGCCCAAAAAAAGGTTTGTTTCTGGTAACAAATGGTCGGTAGGCCGGATTCTTTTTAAAATTTTATATTTTTTTTGTAAAACATGAATGTACTATCCAGCCTCTCTTCAAACCCTAAAATTGATCAAAAAGGATAACAATACAATAATCAGGGTGACCTGAAACAAACCTACTTTGTTAGGCCTTATGTCAATTAGATCAATAATTTAACTATGTTCCCCACAAGCACATCTAGAGGGATAAAAACAATCAACCTGAGAAGAATCACAAAGGGCAACAGGGTTCAAACTCTAATAATTGGTTTAACTATTTAGAGGATCAACCATTCAGCGAGGCATGATGCTTCACGGCAACATTTATGATTTAAACACTATGTGGTAACTATAAGGGGCCGTCCATAAAGTATGTCACATCCAAGGGGGTGGGGGGGATCTTTTTTGTGTGTGACAAAGTGTGACAAGGGTGTGGGGGATCTATGGACTTGTGTGACGTCACACTTTCTGAATTTTGTAAACAATATAAATGCTGTGTAAATCAGTGACATTTGCAGGTTAAATACATATTTGTGGTTGTAGTAGATCTACAACTCCTAGCACCTTCCAAATTCACATAAGTCAAGACCTCAGGTATGAGAAAATTATAACTGTGTGATAGATCGGTTTATTAATGTAAACTTGGATGCACATTTGAAAATGACTAATGCCCAAAGTTTCAGTGCATTTAACAGCAGCAAACTGAAGATACCTTTTCAAGGAAGGACCATGGAGCGAAAAGAAAAACTTTGCACATACTGGAGAGGTTTGACCAACATTTTGTCACAAACCATGATAGATAAATAGACAAAGGTTTACAAGTTTTAGTCTGTTGGCTGGGTTATTTCACGAGTCAGATGTCAGGCCTTATTTCACGAGGCTGAAGGCCGAGTGAAATGGAGCCTGACATCTAACAAGTGAAATAACCCAATCAACAGACTAAAACTTGTGTGCCTTTGTGTTTCTTTTTTATGTTTTTCGATTCAAATTGAATTACTGTTCAAATGTAAACAAACCACCATTTTGTTGACGTCACAGGGCCGTGAAATACGGACATGGGTTATTTCACCGGGGGGGGGGGGGTGCAATACGGCGCTCTTTGGTTAAATCAATGGCACTGCAGTATATCATAAAAAATAAAGACCAAGTGGTTGCAGAGTATAAAGAAGATGTAGAAGAAATACCACTGTTGGCTACAAAGTCTGGGAAATTGTGAGCAACACATAATCATAAATTATACTAACATCAATTAGGTCACCCACTTGACATCTGAAGACATGTGGCCAAAGGAAGAAGAAAGGAAAGAAATCAAAACAAGGTTCTTCCAGCATGACCTACATCTGATTCGAGAACGTATCAGTCCAGAATGTATTGCTGCTAGGCAATAATGTGAACTCATGACTGTATGCTATCCAGAACATGGACCATGAAGATCTGGTGTGGATAGAGCAAGCATTTGGATACCACGCAAAGTTGGATCCAGGTGGGGGACACGGGAGCATCCTGCCCCTTTTTGCTATAGATTTTTAATGTAAATGGGTCCAATACCATCAGTACATTGCATATATCACAACCCTTTTTCTCAAGTTCCTGGATCCAACCCTGCCACAGATTTGCCAACACAAGAGTAGTGACAGGATAGCAGTGGCACACCTGTTATTCCGGTAGGCCTAAATACTGTCAAGAATCTATGGATTGAGGATACCTCAGCCGTAGAGATCTATCTTGAGTGCCAATTGGTGTGAACATGATACTGCCATTTTGAATTGTAGTTAAAAGGGGACTTTTCAATAAAATTCATTATCATTGGGTCTAAAGGTATTTCAGATGATCATGATGTCACACTCCAACACATTTTAGTAGGAATATAGGCATAATGGTAATAAGCCCCAGAAATAATTACTGGGTTAAGATAATGCATGTATGTTCTTTTATCAAATTATGGGACTAGACTGATGCGGTTCCTAATTATATGCAAAAAAGGGGGGGGGTGTCAGCAGATTTGTGACATACTTTTCTAGGGGGTGTCGGAAAAAGTGTGACAAAGTGTGACATGGGGGTGGGGTGTGTGTTCAAAATGGCCCAAAAAAGCGTGACATACTTTATGGACGGCCCCTAATTATTATCTAATCATTCATCAACTATCGAGCATCGGGATGCTATGTCAATGCGGGTTGGTTCAGCAGAGAATAGATCGATGAAGTACATTATGTATGCACACATTGGCTCTATTTGTACCACTAGGGCACACTTGAGACTGTAAATACTTTATCATATATATGAGCACCCTGGGTTCAACCACCATACGTCTATACTCTGATAGCATCGGGTCCCGCATATCAGACTGGTGCTGGAGAGGGGTATCTTATTATGTTTAGCAAGCCTCTATTATTTAAAGGCTCTTCCTATAGTCAACCATACCATATTTGATAATTGGCATTATTGTACGGAAATGGTCTACGGATCCACTGTGATATAATACTTGCAATAATTATGAGCTAGTAACCCCCACCCACCCACCCACCCGCCCACCCCTCCCCCCCACACACACATACACACACACCATCCATTGTGTTTACCAACAGACGCACGTGGTGCCCACATCTGTGCCACTCACCATGTGTAGGCGTGTGCCACGTGGATCTGGGACACGCTGAACTTACATAGCATCTGCTTGGAGAGCATTGTTTATCTGGCCTTCCCTATGGGGTGGTGTTCTCGTTAAAACTCCCCGTCTTTAATATCCCCATGCTCTATCCATGTGCTTAACCTATAAGGGCAGTATAGTGCGCTAACGCACTATGCCCTTTGTATATCATAATGATGATACATGGATGATGCCTTGGTGACTAACTCGCCAGTGCTGCATCAGTGCATCATGCTGACCCTCCTGAGGCATGGTGCACTGGGCCAAAAAAAAAAAAAGGTTCGTTTCCGGTAACCCGACCGGGTCTAGCAAAACAGGGCCGGGTCCCCCTCTTTTTTTCTCTTTTTCAAATTTTTCCCTGTATACCAGTTTTTACGGTTTGTAAATCGGATAATTTTTAAGGATTTTAGAGGAAAAACGCTAAAAATAGGCCTAAAATGAGAAAATTAAAAAAAAAAAAAAAAATTAAAAAAAAAATAAATCCGACCGGCCGGGTCTAGGTTGTCTGACCATGTTACCGGAAACCAACTTTTTTTTTATTTGGCCCTAGTTAATGGGGTGCTAACGAGTTACTAGTGTCCACATGATGCTCTAGTGAATTATCACGCGCCCATGACGACAGGTGTTGCATTGAGAGTTATTTGAAGGGATCATTTACCAAGTTGAAAGTTGATTTGAACTAGTTTGTAAACCGACGCCTCTAACAGACTCGTCCATGCAATTATGTCTCGCATTACATGACAATTATGCATTACCATAAATGGCATTTTGATGACCCCTATCGCCGGATGTAGGTTGGTATGTGCATGTATTCCGTAGGAGATCAATTAACATCAACGCAGAAATGATGAAATAAACAGAGGATTTCTCATCGGTTGTATTCTAGAATTCCATAGGCACAGACGTTATAAACTCATAATAATATTGCTGAAATTCATCTTTTAAAAGGAAATTCGATTAAAATCATAGCTTCTTTTTGTTCTGCAACACAAAGTCTTTCAGCAATAGTTTTATCCTCTTTCAAAATGGTCTGCCATAGGTCTACGTGTATGAAGGTACGTACGGTCCATAGTACTATGTACGTGACCTGCGTCAGGCGAGGGGAGGTCACCTAGTTTCCCAGACTGGGTAGGGCCCGATGGGTTGGGTCATGTACATCATAATAAAGGTAACTCATACCAGGCATGGTGATTGATAGACCGCTACGTAACACCAAAGACTTACAGAGATGTATTATATATATATATATATATATATATATATATATATATATATATATATATATATATATATATATATATACACAGAGACAATTCCACTGTGTATTAGGAGGATATATCTTGTAATCTATGTCATCTAGGAGTCCTAGAATATATGAGAATTCCTTAAACATGGTGGATTTGAATGGTACGTCGATATGTTCGCATAATTACTTGTATATGGGCAGATAGATAGGGTGGACAGATAAGCTAAGCTATAAAAATAAAACGTGATTTATAAAGCATAAAGCAAATGCCTTTGGACTAGTAATTGTAATTTGTACGAATCCTTCTCAGTCTGTACCTCCGGACCAGGAAAGTCCATTGAAGGGTACTCAGCCCTACTAGCCAGGTTACCAGGGGTCAGAGGACGAAGGGTTTGCAGCTGGGAGCGACCCTTGGGGGCTGAGAAGTCCGGACCATAGTTAGGACGCAAGTCCTTCAGTGGGGACCGGTGCTCAATCGTTGTCGCGCGCCCTCGTGCTGCAGTTGGAGCTCTCGGAGCCGGAACCTCCGATTTGACCTTTTTACAGTCAGGTTCGGAAGTGGCTGGACTCCTGTTCTCACTTCGTTTCCCTGGAAGGGGGTTGGCTGCTCTCCAGTCGTACAACTCCTTGTACAAGGTGTCGTTCAGGTCCAGTCGACCACGTCGATCTGTACGCTGGAAGACAGCTGACTGCTTCGAATTCCGGGTTAATTGGACCTTTCCGAATTGGAAGATCTCAATCGTGATGGTTTCGAACTTTACTTTGTCCAGGCCTGCCACCAGTGATGCATGGAGATCTCCAACGTTCTTTCTGGCCAACATCATGGCTTGGCCATGACATTGTATCAGGTGCTCGATCATTCGGGGGGTCCACATTCCCGAACACCTTTTGTTTGGTTTGCCAGTATCAGCGCAGACATACATCGCACGGTGGTGCATGTGCTTTTCCACGAGATGTCGCATGAATCGAAGACGAGTAGGCATGGGGCGGTTCTCGTGTACGTAGTAACTGCGACAGGAATCGAATGGGCAATCCTCCCTTACCCCTTCCTTGTACCGGGCCATCGCCCATCGTATTTTGGGGCGGCCCTCATGGTTGTAGTAGGTCTCGGGGAACTGTTTTCGATCCAGCAGCCGACCGAACCAGTTTTCTGTCCATGACCAGGAACTGGGTGAACCCATATTGGATCTCATCCATTCTTCGTCATCAGACAATCCTTCATGGTCCGTTTCTTTGGGACACGAATACATCTCCCTCGATCGCTTGCAGTGTTCCATGCACTCGGGCCTAAATTTCTTGAAGCCCCCACTGGCATTGCGCCAAATCATGTCCTCCACCCGAGAACCTGGAACGTCTGCCGAGGCACCTGCCCCTGCAGCTGGAGGGGGCGACGAAACCACTGGTGGCGTGTTCGAATGCCCTGACTCGGAGGACGTGGACGGAGATGCAGGCACCTCGACCTGCACTGGAGTCTTGGTCGGAGTTACTGGAGGGGTCGAATGCGTCCGGGTGGGTGCCCTAGGAGGCGTTGAAGGGGTAGAGGCCGTACCGGATACTACGTCCACCAACCTCACGGTTGGGGACATATTAATCGCAGTAGTTTGGGGAGGCGAAGGATGAGGGACACAGGGCTGTCGTGCCTCACTCTTCTTCGCCTTCCGTTTCTGGCTCTTTGGCAGTTCGAAGGGGACCTCCTCCATATCCGAAGCGTCGGATAAGGACCGTCCTTTTTGTTGTGGATTGGGGTTCTTACGGGACTGGGCTCGAGTCATCGGCGTTCTGGGGGCAGTTTGCATAGCTTCCAGAGTTAGCCGTAACTGTTCATTGGCTGCCCTGAGTTCATCGGATTCTCTGACCACCTGAGCATAACGAGCTTCCTGCTCAACTGATCCTGAGGTATCCGAATGGATCTCCCGCGGAGCCAACTCCACGCTAGCCGAGTCTCCTTCGAATGGGACTGGTAAAGGTCCCGGAGCTTTCGGAAGAGATTCGGATGGAGACTCAGTAGTCCCGGTGGTAGTAGTTGGTTCTTCGAATGACGTTGAAGCCGACTGAGAAGTACTCGAAGAGCACTCGGACTGAACTGGGGCAGGTTCGGATACCTCGGACATAGGCGGAGTATCTGGAGGAGTACTAGTGTTGGAAGTTTTACGACTACCTTTGGTCTTGGTAAATTTCTTTTTCTTCCCCTTCGTACTGGTCGTGCTCCCATCACTTGAGGGCACTGCTTCCTCCATAGCCTTGGCTTGCTGGAGATGCCGAAAGTTTGTACCACATTCTAACAGAATGTCACTGAAGACTCCATTCTTAAAAGCCCCTCGAATCGCCCCTCCGTAACTGTCTAACCAGGTGGGATCGTAACGATAGAAACCCTCCTCTCCCAGCCTGTCCAACATCATCGACATCAGTGTGGGATGTAGTTTCAGCGAGGAATCGAATGGCGAATCGCACGACAGCACTTCCATAAGTTGTTGCTGGGCCAGCGATGTTCGCACAACGTCCTCCATCTCTTCGTCAGATACTGCATGGATAGGCAATTTCTGGCTTACCTCTTCCAACTCCGGCATCTCGTCCTCTTCCTCATCACCTGCTGCGTTAAGCCGGGTTGACGTCGAATTGTCTATGTCTTTCGAAGCAACACGTTTTGGGACATTGCGCCACGGCAACGGCCCTAGGTTGACTGTAGCCGGGGGTGGCATGGCCATGCTGTCCCGATCAGCCGTCGAATAGGAGCCAATCCCCGCCACACGAACGGTAACCGCACTCCCGGTGGATTCAGAGGCGGATTCATAATCCGACTCATGAGCGTTGTCGAATTGGCCATCGTCCATCCCGGACAGATCTATCTCGTCGGACTGGAGGCCCTCACCGGGGGTGTACTGCTCCTCCATCGCAGTCGAATGTTTTCAACGAAAACGAAGTTTAATAATCGAAGATTTGCGGAGTACGAAGCTTCGCGTGTCCTAATGACACTATGAGCGGGAACTAACCAGGTTGGCGTGTATTATGATGTGGTTTTGGAGACTTTTGGTCGACTACAAGTCCCTTCTTCCTCCTCCTTTGCCCTGCAGCGTCCGTGCGTCTTCTTGGCACTGATCCAATATGGCGACCGCCCTTCTTGTCTCGTGATGCCACGCCCGCCGCGGGAGCAAAGGTCAACCAATCAGCGTTCACGCTTCACCGGATAGCCCTTTTCTGACGGATAACACGGCGGGAGACGCTCGCGTTTCCCGCCACTAATCGAACGGGTAGCTCACCGGAGTGTAATCCTTATTGAGTCAGTTCCACAGTACCAGGAATACCGCTAATCATGAATTCTTCAGGAGTGTAGGCAAATGTCATTACGGGTAACATAAGAATACCCGCCGGATAGTTCCATCTGCCACCCTCGGGGACGTTCATGATCAACACCCACCCTAGCTCTGCTCACTCGACAGCAATTAGGTCTGTACTACCATCATGGCATCGAAACTTCTTGTTGTGTATACAAATTAGGTCACAGCAGTCCCCGGGTTATGCCGTGGACTGCGCCTTAACCCCACCTTGGGTTCTTTAGACCTGGTCGTCCGGGAAGATTCGACAGGATGTCCAGTAGTCAATTGGACAGCCCTCCTCCCCTTCAGACCTTCATTTGCCGAGACTTTTTTTCCGCACTTTTTATCCTTCTTGCTAGAAGCTCGAATTGGTAAATTATTTTTAGGCCTACCCCGGCCCCGCTTTAATTTACCAATACCAGGAGGCATAGGTTTTTTCTCATCTGAGGGTATCACTAGTTTCCTAGGTCTACCAGGACCACGTCGTTTCGGGGTGGTCGCTCTCCACTCAGTGTTATCTGACTTCGAATGCTCCCCTGGCTTCGAATGCGCTGAAGCATCACCCTGCCACCGACGTAGGCGAGCTACATTGGATTTATACAGGCGTCCCAACAAGGATTTGATCACCACAGTGGATTCTGAAACAATCCGAACCACAGTAAAGGGACCATCCCAGTTGGGTGACAACTTTAGCTGCTGTAGGGGGTCGTGTAGCCTAACTACTTCATCCCCCACTCGAAAGGACCTAAGTTTCAAACCTACGTCATAGCCCACTTTTTGCCATGAAGCAGATTTGCTTAGTTCACATCGAACCATCTCGTATGCGGACTTGAATTGATCCCTCAATGCCTCCACGAGCATCACCTGACAGGGTGTTTCAGCGTTTATCCCAGCTACGCCAAACACCAAGTCAGCAGGCATAATCAAATCCTCTCCGAATACCAACAAATTGGGGGAACAACCGGTGGAAGCATGCACCGTACTATTATAAGCATGTACCACAAACTCGCATTGCTCGTCCCAATCATCCATCTGACTGTTGACCAGAGGCTTCAGGACTTGTATCAAGGTTCTGTTGAACCTTTCTACTTGACCATCAGACTGAGGCCTGTACGGATTCGTTCTGGTTTTGCATATAGCAAGGTTATGGCACATTGCTGCCCATAACTCAGATTCGAATTCTCTGCCTTGATCACTATGCAACATCAAGGGTACGCCTAGATGAAGCACCCAACCCTTTACAAATGCACGAGCACATGTATGAGCCTTGTGATCTTTCAGAGGAAACACTCTAGTATACTTCGAATAGTAGTCGGAGATCACCATCATGCACGTGTTTCCATCAGGAGTGGTTTTTAGGCCACTAATGATATCAACCGCTATGCGTGCAAATCTAACTCCCCAAAGCTCTTGAGTTAGTGGCAACTTCCCCAGGCCTTCACCTGGTTTGCTCAGACAACAATCTGGACAAGTAGAGATCCACCTAAGCAGATCTTTACTCATGCCAGGCCAGTAATACCTTCTGGAGAGTCGCGCAAGGGAGCGCTTCTTTCCAAAATGTCCACTGGTCTGATGTCCATGTACGAAATACATGATGTCCCTTCGCATAGCTGTGGGTATCACGATTTGCCGAATTTTGGCCTTGTACGGTGTTATCTTCCACCTACATAAGATACCGTCAACAACAGTTAGCTCAGACCATTGAGCAAGTAGCTGTCTCATTTCCCGGTTCTCAATCGAAATGGCTGGTCTTTGTGGTTGGGCACCACTTGAGACCTGTTCTATTAGTCTCGAAATGACAGCATCACCCTTCTGGAATTGCCTGATAGTTTCGGTGGACCATTCCATTGCTTTAGAATGTCCTACATCATACGGCATTCGAACTCCAGCTATTACAGCATTATGGGCTCCACAATCATCGCAATCCATTCTAGAACATTTCCGTATGGGTCTTCTCGAAAGGGCATCAGCATTGATATGCTTGCTCCCTGCTCTGTGTTGGATTTGGCTATTTTCCAACCCGAACTCGGACAAGTGGGTCAGCCATCGACCGATCATTCCTTCTGCTTCCTTAAAGTTTAACAGCCACCTTAAGGACGAGTGATCTGTCCGTAAAGTAAAGTCACCTCCCCAAAGGAAGTACTTAAACTTCTTCGTATACACCACTACCGCCAACAATTCGCGCTTAGTGGTACAGTAATTCCTCTGGGCCTTATTGAGGGTATTACTAGCGAAAGCCAGTGGCACTTCTATCCCCTCTTGCATCTGGGATAGAGCAGCACCTATACTGTCATTACTGGCGTCTGTGTCCAGTATGAAATGTCCATCAGCTGTTGGATATTTCAAAACTGGGGTGGTTCGAAATAGGTTCTTCACGGCTTCGAATGCTAGATCTTGTTCCGGACCCCATGGGAAAGGCTCCTTCCTTCTACCCGGAGTCCAGTGAGCTAGAGCCTGCATAGGCTGAGCTATTCTGGCATACCCCGGTAGGAAGTCTCTGTAGTAACTACAGAAGCCCAGAAAGGACCGTATGTCTTTAGGTCCCTCTGGCTTTTCCCATTCCGATACAACATCTAGTTTCTCAGGATCCGTCTTAACCCCCTCAGTGGATATTATCCGACCGAGATAGTTAATAGAAGTCCTAAATAGGTGACACTTCTTTGGTTTCAATTTCAAACCATGGGTTATCAACCTCTCGAAAATTTTGACTAAAGTAGCCAGGCACGATTCGAAGGTCTTCCCGAAGACAATTACGTCGTCCAGGTACACCAAACACTCCTTCCATAACAGATCACTCAACAGAGATTCCATCATGGCTTCGAATGTTGCAGGGGCGTTACACAATCCAAACGGCATCACATTGTACTGGAAAAGACCGACATGGCTCGAAAAAGCTGTTTTTTCCTGATCCTCTTCCTTCATTCCAACTTGCCAGTATCCGGATTGCAAATCCAGCGTACAGAACCATTGGTTTCCGCCCAGGGAATCAATAGTCTCGTCTATACGGGGGAGAGGATAGGAGTTTTTCTTAGTACAGCCATTTAATTTTCGATAATCTATGCAGAAGCGAATTGTGCCGTCTTTCTTAGTCACCATCTGAACAGGACTGGACCAGGGGCTAGTGCTGGGAACAATCACCCCTAATCTCAGCTGATCAGCGATTTCCTTCTCGGCCATCAATTTCTTCTTCAAAGGTAGGCGTCTATAAGGGATTTTGAAAGGTACAGCGTCCTCTGTAGCGATGGAATGTAGCACCTTATCAGTTCGCCCCAAACCAGTGGGCTCCCCGAAGGCTGCATCATATTCCATCAATACCCGTCTCAACTGATCTTTCTGGTCCCCCGTCACCAAGCTCGAATCGTCCACCAACTTTTGGAGTTCCGGACGCAAATCGGACATCCCTTCAAGGTTCGGTTTGGTATCTTCTGAGAGTATACTGGTGCTTGCCTGTGCAACGACCACCTGCCCCACGGGAGTACCTTTCATCAGATAACGGACTTCACCACCAGGATTCGAAATAGGAATTAAATTCCTGCTGCCACTGCCTACGAAAGTATCTGCACTCTCGAGTCCAATTGATGCAAGTCTCACCACATCGGGTTCAACCACCGCCATCTGGTCTCGGAAGATACTGTCACTCGAAAACAGCACATCACATGTCTGTCCTGGGGGTATCTTAACCGTCTGTACCACCGAGGCTACAGAAGATACCTTTCTCAACACGCATTGTACGGCCACCTTGTATGGATGTTCTATCTTTAACATCCCCCTACAAGGTTCCAACATTGCACCGTACAACGCAGCGAAATCTAATCCGATGATGCCATCATCACTCAGATCAGCAATAGTAGGGGACAGAAGGTAATCCTGTCCACCTATATTGATTTCGAAAAATGCTTTACCAAACGTCTGCATGCAGCTACCGTCGGCCGAATGAGCTTTTACCCTCGTTGTGAAGTTATCTGGCTCATCGGCTACAAGGTCATAGAATCTCTTAGAGATCATGGAGTGACTAGCTCCAGTATCCACTAGAAATTCTGCGGACCTTCCCTTCACTGCTACAGTCAAATACCACCTCTCCGCATCCAGTGGTGATGGGTTAACGGTGAAACGTTCGAAATCCTTAGTGACACCAAGATCTACTCCCCGTCATTTCAAGTGCTTCAAACAGGGATGATCCGGGGACAATCGGGCACTGCTGACTACTTCCAGCTCCTGTATCCAATTCGCCGCTTCCCCAGTACTTCCTCCTCGGACGTCTACTTTTCTGGGTTCATTGGACATACTTAGAAGGGACTGATCAGGCCCCTCCTCTAAGTTTCCAATCTCTACTGCACCTCGGACTTCCTCGCTTGCACCGCTGGCGATAAGTTGGCTTTCCTTCACCTTAGGGGTTACTACCTTGCCATCCAGAGCAACCCCGTCTAGTTTTCCGTTTTCTTCTCTTCAGGCTTTGGTACCGGCTTTTCAGCTGGGCATTCTGCAGCAAAGTGTCCCAGGACCTGACACCTGTAACACTTCCTAGTGGTCTTGTCCACTCTCGGCTTCGAATTCCTCCCTGTTGATTGCTGGTTTCCAGACATCAAGTCAGTCAACCTTAACAGAAGTTCTTCCATAGAACTGGGAGTTGAGGATGTAGTCGAAGGTGCGCTTGTAGCTCCTGGGGTCACAGGTGGTGTTTTCCTGTCAGCCTTCGGATAGCGCTTCGAATTCGAATTGGAATAAGATTTGCCGCTGTTCTTTTGAGCAACTGCGCCAATCTCCTCCTCCCTTCCTGAATCACCTTCCTCTGTATCAGAGGCTGGTGGGTCTTGCACCACACTGGAAGTTCTCGAAAGTACTCTCGAAGATAGCAGATGCCGTTTCCTGTCATAGTCTTCTATGGCCATGAACAAATCAGTGAGAGAAGTTCCAGCCTTCCAACTATCACATGCTGCGGTCCGTTCATCAGAATCCCTTAATCCCTCGATGAATTGCGAGAACAAATCATCTAGGAACTGTGGGTCATCTAACTGCCATCTTGGTCTAGCCCTTTGCAAGAGAGATTGCAATTCTAGACCGAACACACGGTGCGACTCGTTTGGCTTTTGAGTCCGTTTCCGGAACAATCGAAGCGGGTCTTCATTACCCACATTACCTATCAGGTAACTGGCGCATTCCACCAATTGGGTAAACGATCCGGCACCATGCATCGTTCTCCATCTCGAAACAGCTAGCTTGCCTGGGCCATTTCTCAATGCCCGTAAAAGCTCGTCCAAAGATTCCTCTTCTGACCACCGATTATACCTCATATCGTCCATGAAGTCTGCGAACCAGTCCTGCCATGGCTGTCTTCCTGTGAACGGAGTTGGAGTGCTTGCAGTGCGTCTAGCAGCGTTGTGGTTGTCCCTGTGCAACAGAAACGACTGCTCAATGCTCCAGTCGACGATATCGGCATTATCAGCTTGTCTGCTAACACAGTCCACTCCCATCTCAGCAATGCAGGGGTTCGTGTCGTAAATCAATTTCATCCCAGGGGACATTGATTCGCGGCGAGATACTCGTCTACCTGCATGTGTAGGAGATCTCCCTGGCCTCCTTGAGGGCCCACTCGAACGTTCATTCGGATCAGATCTCGAAGATCTCTCATTCGAACCCATACGGCTCGGTCTCTCTCGAGAGCTAGAACGACTGGGAGGGTTCGAATGGTCGTCATCATACGACGTTGGGCGTTGGTCACGCCGTGAAGATCTTCCATCCGGATCCCCCGTATCAATGGTCACTCGTTTTGGTCTCCCTCCGGTTGAGGTAGAGGCACTACCCCCACCAGTTGATGAGTTGTATATGCCACCACTGACATGATCGAACCCTGAATGGCCATCTCGAGTTGCCTCTTCATCTCGTTTCTTCTGTAAATCTTCCACCTCCCTGATCAGACGATCCTTTTCGTCCATCATCGCCTTGGTTGCTTCTCGGATCGTATCATGGAGCTCGTCCGAATCATGTATGGTCTTATCTTGACGTTGTTCTAGAGCTTCAGTACGTCGCCGCAAGACATTTTGTTGATGAGCGAACTGGTTTTCCATATGTTCCAGCTCCGCCTTCGTTGTGTCTAAGCGGTTCTGTTTCTCCATTGTTGCCCCGTCTAAATCTTCATTCTTGTTCCGGAGCTGTACCAACCGATGACTCAAAGCTTCAAACTCTTCATTCATCCTGTCCATCTCTGCAATCCTTGCTCCCTCGAAACGATTCTTCTCTTCTTCGAAATGACGACGTGTCACTTCCTGTCGCTGGTGTCGTTCAGCATGCAGCATGCTCATGCCTTGTGTTGGCATAGGAGCAATGTGTCTCTTCGAACCGCCAGTTTCAAACAAAGAATCATCTAGGTTTGACCCCAGATCTTTTCGAATAGAATCAGGATTGCCTCTCCTTGGTTCTGGTGTAGAACTCGAACGGTTTGGCCCATAGTGTTTCTCAAGGGCTGCTACCACCTCCGGATCTGGACTCGAAATAGGATGAAGGGACGCTCCACCCTTTGCCTGTTCAGCCATGTTAACCCAACTGACTGTGCTATTCTGTGTTTCACCCGAACTGGTCACGGCACCAATGTAGGGGTTTCATATGCGTACAACACGAACACAGGTTCCAAATTCGGTTTGAATGCAACAGGTTTTTATTCGATCACAGCCTCAAAAGTACACGAAGGTTTTCCACTCGGTTCACTTGGTCTTTCAACCATTCGAAGACACACAGGATTCTATCGATAGTTCGAAGCATTAGCGATACCGGACAGTTAAGCCCTGTGCCAGCATGGCTGGTGCAGAGTCCATAACGTGGGAGGGGTGTAGGTGCCCCTGTCAAAGCGAAGGTACGAAAGGTGTGGGTCAGAGCTCGTCCTAGGACGAACTGGTGAGGTAGCCAACCTCGGCCTCTTATATACCCTGAGCGCGGACCAAGCAGTGTCGACGTGGCACTCCTCCGTAGCGCCGTCTGGAGTGCCCTGCCCGGCTCCGCTACCAGATAACGGAAAGGACATGGCTTAGGTGTTGCCACCTAGTGTCCGTTGGAGGCACTTACCGCTCTGACTCCACGGACCTTACATGTACACGTATTATTCGTGCCCCTACACAGGTGAACAAGATGAATTATATAACGTGGTGAGATGAATAATGCGCGGTTGGAGTATTAAATATTGGATGTGTTTGTTAACATGGACACGTTACGTCACTGTTAGGACTTTTTTATGTGACAGTCTTTGTTTATTCATAATTACTGCATGGTAAATAGACAAAACTCCACGCCATTGACATACATGCACATCATACTTCACTCGTTGAAGCTGGGTCATATAGCACTATGCCGAAGGCTGAGTGTGATATGACCCAGCTTAATAAGTGGGGTTTTGTGTTTATTACATGGCCCTACTGTCCTAAAATGAAGAAAATCAACAAATTTGGAGGCCATGGAGTATGGCTACACTGTACTCCATGGGGGCATGGAGTACGGAGGTCCCATAGGCTTAGCATAGAGAAGGCTGTACCACCATGTAACAAAAGCCTCGAACCCACTGTTCCTACTAACCTCTTCATATCCACCTTTCTCGCATAATGACATTATCCATGTTTCGCTCAATTTGATGTCAGTATTTATAAGGAAATCATCAAAGGTTAGCCTACACTAATGCATATAATAATACAATATGGGTGATAACAGATAAGACAGATATCCCCCGTGAAAGAGTAACATGATAACACATGTATGCGTTTACACAATACCTGCGTCATGCATCATCCAGCTGGTCACAACAACATACCCATTTCATGTCCCATATATAGAATGGTTGTACTGCTAGGTCTCAGTTCACACAGAAAGACAAACAGGGGCTATGGAGGGAAGGCAGCCAGTGCATTAAGGACAGAGACAGCCAGAACGACAGAAAACGATAACAACAGAATTAACATTACAAAAATAAAACCATTAACAACAGCTACAATAACAAAGGTACCGCCATTTTACCACAGAAGGCCTCATCTTACCAACACCACCACTACCAGCACAAGTCCCACCACTGTCACACTGAAAACCTTAATGGATGCAATAAAGCATCACAAGTGATGACTTCAGGGGAATCAATATTTAATAATTTTGATGTCCTATCATAAGGGTTAATATTATGTGATGATACATATAGAAAGAAGATAGAGTAGTCAGAATGATAACCCTGGAGCTGGGTATAGTCATCATCAATTATAGAAGTTATTTTCAGTTATTTAGCAACCTATTATCGGGCGTAGTTATTGTATTCTATGGAGGTAGTTATTGTATTCTATGGAGTTATAATAGTATCCCCCTAATGACAGACAATGAGATCCTTAGGTCATTACTGAGGACTGATCACCTGAACAGTGTAAATTCCTCTTCAGTGATGACATTTGTAAAGACCCAGGTTCTCAGAGTAGTGGCAGGTGCCTGGATAGCTGCTGCAGCAAAACGAGTCGGGGATTGAGCCACTCAGGGCCACTTACTGAGCGGCTCACCTACCGGGAATCATGCACACTAGACCTGTGTAACCCTTTAAGGACAGCATAGTGCTTTAATGCACTGTAATTATGCATGTAATTTCGTTGTTATGAACCCCAGTGCATTTTGATAATTGTCTTGAATAACATGCATGATATCCACTTCAACAAGATATACAAACACCAAATCATATATGGATTCATCTGCGTATCCTTTCTTAGAGCAAGTTGAAAGGGGCCGTCCATGAATTATGTCACACTGGAGGGGGTGGGGTCTGAGTGTGACAAACAATAATCAAGGTATGGGGAAAGGCGTGACAGGGGGTGGGTGGGTGTTCAAAAAAGGCCACAGTTGTGTCACGTGATTCATGGACGGCTCCAAATAAACTAAAAAAACAATCATAATACTCCTTTATAAAAAAAACACCTACCTTCCAGACGCCGCTGTCACCAGGGACCGACACTGTCGTCCTGGTGCCACATCTAGACGTGACGTCAGCGTCATAAACCCTCTCTGACGTAGCAGCGACAGACGGCGCGCCGAAACGACGACCGGAAGTCGCCAGAGGGCACCACGCGCATACTGGAGTACCATGGTGCAGGTTGGAAGGGGGCAGGCTACTTCCGGTTATTTATTTCTTGTCGGGTATGTACCACTGCAGTGTAGGTACTGCCGCGAAACTATCGTCGAAAACTACTTCCGGTTTTGACTCATAGGCAGCGTATACTTCCTGTGTACAGCGTCTAGTTCCGGTCGGAACCTAGATTTCCGGTGTAGGGATGTCCCCCGACGTGTATGCTTTACGAAAGGTCCCCTAGACTTTAAATACCCTCCAGCAGTAGTCCTATTGCTTTAGCACCAATACGACACCACCCTTAGCCGAGCTGTAGTATCAATGCAGAGACGGGAGGCGATGTCAGTGCACACAATGTGATGTCACAACGAAAGATGATGTCCTGCAAAATTTCAAGCTGGTGTACAAAATGTTAAACTGGAGCTGTGGGTCTGTATGTCTCCTCCTGCACCTTGACAGTGTTGTAGTATGGAGGCGGTTGGAGCCCTGTGTGTAACTGCTATCTGTCAGTCCTGATAACATGCAGACACAGACACAGGGTGGTGCTGGTCACTGATAGTGCTGCTGCTGATAGCACTGTAGTGGTGGTTATGGCCGTGGTGGTGCGTTATGGTATTGGTCTGTGATGTAGAGCTCTGTACCTGGAGGGACCTGGAGGATAACAACAACAACAACAGCAGGGAGGTGTGTCTGTGTGCCTTAACGCACGACCTCCTCCAGGGTGGGCGGGCAGCTGTGTATGCCGTCACGCAGGCAGCAGGACGGCCGATGTAGGTACGTGCTGGAGGCGGAGGGCCTGATGGAGAGTGGAGGCCAGCAGCAACCCTGGAGGAACAGCACCTGGAGGCTGGAGGAATGCTGCACGATCAATATGCTGTGTTATAGAGGGTGTATTAAGGGGCCCAGTGTATTACAAGACAAGGGGTTGGGCAGGATGTGGAGGAATGATGCTGAGTGTTAAGGGAGTGGTTGTGTGTTGTGACCTCGGCCCTGGAGTACTGCAGAGTGGTGGCGGTGGTGGCAGATGTCAACAAACGCACAGCACCAATGAGGACAGGCCCTCGCCTGACACACCCACTTCCAGTACTAAAGCTCCGCTTGGAGAGCAGCCCCAGACATGGATCCCCCATTCCCCCAGTCAGCACCTGCACAGGCTCCCTCCTCTCCGCCCCCTCCCTCTCTCCCTCCCTCCCTCACTCCCTCCCTCTTTCCCTCCTTCCCTCCTTCCCTTCCTTCCTCCCTCCCTCCCCCTCCCACCCTCCCTCCTCCATGCCCCCTCCTCCCCCAGGACTCTCTGTGCTAGCCCTTTAATAATTTAAAGTTAAACATAATTTTATCTTTACTTGCCTGCCTTCCCATCACTGCCATCACTTATCCTTCATCCCATCCTGTCTCCTTTCTTCACTAGACACCCTAGGTACCCGGTGGGGGGGGGGGGGGGGGGGGGGGGGATGACACCGGGTACCACCCCCTTGCAGGATACCCTAAAAATGAAGGTGATAGAATAAGCCCAAAAAAGGTGTGTTTCGGGCCTCAACGTGTGTCGGCATGATGCACTTATGCACTATTGTTAAGTACGTTTTAGGTACTGAAGAGTCTAATTGTCTCAGACATCAGAAAATTTGAGCCTAGTCTAGAAATGCCCCAAAAAGGGGAGGGGGCGCTTATTACGTCGAATACGGTATATATATATATATATATATATATATATATATATATATATATATATATATATATATATATATATATATATATATATATTTATATATATATATAATGATACTGCGGAGAGCTTGGTATGATGCACTCAGGTAAAAAACCAACTGTGCGTCTCTCTAGGCGCCCAGTTGCGAAGGCAGCTCTGCCACCTGAGGGGCAATACCAGAACTAACCTTATGTAATATCATTAATCCCTCTGTCGCTGGCAGCGGCCTAACCTGACTGGAGTCTGGGTGTAGCCCACTTCTATGGTCGTTCGTTATTTTATCACAGGGAGGTCTACAGCCTACACTGGAGGAGCCGGTGTCTACTGGACTAGAGATAGACACCGGTCCCGGGTTCGATGGCGGCCATCTTACCCCTGTTAATTGATGCCACATAAGGTCAATTATATGTGTGGTTACCAGCATGTCCACTACCTAAAGGGAGAAGTTGGTAATGTTTTTCCTCCTTCTCATATGCTGTTTTACAGCTCGGATTGCCCATTTTTCATATAAAGTAGGGAATAAAATTCTGCATCTGTTCATGTATGATTTGAACCAGTGAGCCAATCACTGAAAGATGAGCAACATATAATGCAATATTTTGGTTGTTTCAGCCCAAAGTGGAGGCAGACAAGCTGTAATCTGTCTAATCTCTCTGAAATCCACCCCATATCCCCAATAAAATGTCAACATTACCCCTCCCTCCCTTATATGACCCCTCCCGGTGGGAGGTATGTCATACTCATTAGAGGTTTGGGGGCAGATACCACCTACTGTGACCCCCTGCTGAGCATAAATAATTGTAGATAACTTTCATCTTACCTACGACCTTGACCTACCCCACCCTCCTCCTCTGAGAACCCGGGACCTGTGTCTATCTCTAGTCCAGTAGACACCGGCTCCAGTGTATCTACAGCCTAGCAGCGACCTGACGAGAGGGGGTCAATAACTAGAACAATATATTAATGTTAATGCGTGCCTTAACATATGCCATAAATCTGGAACACTCATGCCTCATAAAAGTTACCCTCCTCTCAGATTACAGAACATTCATGTCACCGGTGGCCATTGAATCTACATATATTCATTACATCAATTAATCTTGTTTCAATTATGCATACAAGAATGTGTAAAATTAGGTTAGCGTTGGGACGCATATGAGCTGACTCTTAATTATAGCCGATTTATAATGCATGTGGATGATCACCTTCCACGGAAAGGAACATACTGTCGGCATGAAATGGTGTCATTGTAACAATACAGTCATGTAGCACCTCAAACATAAGCCTATAATATAGATATAGCACCTTTTATACACAACCTTGATTTACTTGGCTCGTCGGGACTTACTCAGGCGGGAATGTGGACAAGAAAATCTTTCCAATCTTAAAATTCAAATCGATGATCTTAACATTTTTACAATCTTAAAGTTAATGACATTAAAGATTATAACACTTATTTAAGATTATCGCTGCCCTCCATCGCCTTGCAGACTGGTAAGATCGCGCCCCTAGTGATTACTAGCACTACCGTAAAAACCTAGCGTATAAGCCGCCAGATCGAGTCAGATCGCTAGTTCGGCTTGAAGGATCAGCACCGAGTCATTTGTGATTTGCCGATTCTGCGAGGAAAAAGGTCAGATTTTCTCGCCAAATCGGCCAATTTACCGAAAAATCAATATTTTTTGAGTTTCTGACCTATTTTCTCGCCAAATCGGCCAATTTACCGAAAAAATCGACTTTTATGAAATCCGACCTATTTTATGGCCAAATTCGCCAATTTCCTGAATATCAACTTTTTGGACCAATCAACCAATGGACCAATGGGCCAATGGGCCAATATTCTACCGTTCTCATGCAGGCTTATTGCCTAGTCACATAGGATCAAATGAATGCCCACATATACATACTCCATTCCAATGTGAAAAGATAGCTGTCACAAGGTGTCACAGGGGGGCAGTCACAGGGGCCAGTCACAGGGGCCAGTCACGAGGGCCAGTCACAGGGGCCAAATGGCCACTCAACAGGCAAATTGA
Organism: Harmothoe impar; assembly: GCA_947462335.1. Lineage (NCBI taxonomy): Eukaryota > Metazoa > Annelida > Polychaeta > Phyllodocida > Polynoidae > Harmothoe > Harmothoe impar. The sequence goes on along the minus strand of OX381716.1, from coordinate 37,084,220 downwards.
CCACTCAAAAGGCATCTATCACCTAGCATCCTATATAGCAATGTTATGATATGTTGAGTCTCAATGTTAAAGGATACCTGTCATACATTTTTACCAGGCCAAAGGTCCAATTTCTTGGGAAAGGGCCACTTGACAGGGGCCAATGGGCGAGGATGTCTTTATCCCAAGGCCAGTTATCATGCGGGCCACTTACCCGGTGTCTATTTCCACACAGGACCCTATAAATTGCCACATGTATTACATCCCAATGCTGAAGGATAGCTGTCACAAGTTGGCATCCATCAGCTTGACAGCGACAGTGAGTTTTTCATTTTGAAAAGAAAGAAAAACTTTTTTTTAAAACACATCACTTAGAAAAAAAACTTCACTTTGAAGAAAAAAAACTTCCCTTTGAAAAAAAAACTTCACTTTGAAAAAAAACAAACTTTTAAATTATTTTCTTTTAAACGTGACCCTCCTGGGCCACCATAGGTGGTGCCCTCTGGTTTTATTGTTATCGATTTTAATGTTATCAAATTTAAGATTGTCGATTTTTAAGATTATCACAATATTTTAAGATTGGAAAGATCTTCGTGTGAGTATTATCCACTAGCGTATTTGGATTGATAATTGACATTTTAACAACTGAGCGTAACCTGGAACAGCATGTTATTCAAGGTTCAACTTACCAAGAAACGATTTAAACCTTTACGGGCCGCAGAGTGCTTTAATGCATTCTGCCCTTCATCGTCAAGACACTGGTGAGTTACTCACCAGGTTGAGTTACTCACCAGGTATGCATTCATGCATCATGACGACAAAGGGTATAGTACACTAAAGCAGAATGCGGCCCATACAAGGTTAAAGTAGTACGACATGACATTCTCATTCAAAATAACGTTTGATATGCCATATTCTTATTTCTAAGTTTCACGTACCATTTTAAGATGTCTCGCAATTCAGAATACTCATGTGAATCAGTTCATTCGCTGCATTCATAACTACTATATAGTAGCTTTAAATGTGAGGTTTATGTCAAAAGTAAATCAAATTCGATTTAAAAAAGTTCATTATGTAATCATATCCGGAGACTGATTAACTTCCGCTGCCATAATAAGATGTACAATACTACCAAAAACGTATGATTAATTAGACTCCCATTTTAATTGGGTCCATGTTCAGACATCAGTAATTCTCCCCTTGGTAGAAGGTCACAGTTCAATCAATTAAACCCATAGTAATTCAAGCTATGTGAATTAATAAGGCCTCATAACATTAATAGAGACATAGCCAGGAGACTACATGAATAGAACAACCTAATTACTTGTTCTAAAGCCTGTGATCTACACCATTTATTGGTTGAGCACCTGACAGCCAGGAGGCCTTGAGATGCAGGGGCAGCTTTGGTGTGTTACCACAGTGGGTGAGTGAGATATCAGATACATGTATACTGTAAATCATATCAGACTTTGATACCATCACTTAGTAAGCAAATAGTAAATAGTGATAATTGTATTATATATTTTATATTCACCCTCTATACTATATGATGCACTACCCAAACTCATCCAAAATATAACGAAGTGTATTTTTATCAGATTCGTTTATGAATGGTGAATTATAATATAATATTATTATCAGCCACAAAATCATCTGACAAAATCAAATGTATTAGGGTGATGCATTATCAACCTCAAAATCACCTGATAAACAGAGATGTATTGTGGACTCTTTGTGGTACTGTGTGTTTATTATGATGTTATTTCAGTATGGTGCGTGTTTGGATTTGCCACTGGTGGCTATGAACACAGCTATAGCCACTTTCACTATAGCCGTGGTAGCAGAGCTGGATACAACACTGAACGTAGAAAGACCTCCCTAAAGGTCAGGGTACCCATTCACATCCCACATGTTAACAAGTTTGGTAAGTACATGTACTTAACATTTTAGGTATCACAGGGAAAGCCTTTCAAGGGGAACTGAATTATGAATGGATCATTTGGAAATGACCAACCAATCCCTGAATACATGTGACTACTCATTGCCTTAGTCTAATTTGCTAGTTCATAATGCTGTTTTATCTGGAATGGCTTCACTTAGAGTGGGTATATCCGATTTTTCTTCAACTTCTACATCTTGCTTAAATGTATTCCAAACACTGTAAACGTATGATAGTTAGAGAATAGAGGTCAATTAAATGTCATCAACCATTGTTAATAGGTCACAAAGGGATCCAATATCCCGCAATCTAGTATATTTTTCTTGGATGACCATACATTGGGCAATAAAATCTAATTACAGCAACATCAGAGGGACTTAGGGGAATGGGACAGATAGGAAGTCAAATATATTATTTTTGAACATTCTCACTCATTTTAAGAGAAATCTATTTTTTGTTGCACACATCGGATGTACTAACTTGAGACAACTGAATGGGGTAGTCACATATTTGTAGGAGTTGTTGATCATTTTTGTTGAACTCTCATTGACAGTTTGAACTGTCGATAATAGAAAAAATATTCTTCTATTGACAGTTCCATTTTGGAAACTGGCAATAAGATAAAATGCGTCTCTTATTTCCAGTGCGAACTGTCAATTTTCTACTACGGTAGGCCCTATTGATATTTTGCACTGTCAATAGCTGGCCCATCTTGATCTTGCTATGGACAGTTCAGTGAAAAGTGTCCTCTTATTGACAGTTCAGACTGTTTGTAATGGGATATTTCTCTTTTATTGCCAATTCAAACTGTCAATAGCGGTAAATAATACTGTTATTGACAGTTCTTCGCCAAACTGTCAATAGTGTTGTTGTTGTTGGTTAATTTTTATTGGCATTAATTTCGTAGTAAACAGAGGACGATTTTCAAATAAATGCCAAGAAGTAATAAAAGCTACTACTCCAGAGAGATGAGGTTGCTTTATGAATGGTGGGAACCCTTTCTCTTAGGTCATAGGGGAGCCCTGGGAGAATTGGGACAAAGGAGAACTGGGACACTGTGTATTCTGCCCACAACCAATAACTTTAATGCATAACCACCGATGCTATTTTTTGGGCCAATAATATCTAAGTTTTTTATGATAAAAATATTATTACTGTGATGTTTTTATACGTAGAAAATGCTTTAGTGTTGCATTATGTAGCATCGATAGATGGCAAAATGACCAGCTACTTACAAAAAGACAGTTAAGCATATTTTGAACTGTATCAACATTTTGCTTAAAAATCTCAACCTGGGGAGAACTGGGACACTCATAAGTCTCATTGCAGGGAGAACTGGGACACTCTTGACTGTCGGGTAGAACTGGGACACTCCGGGTGAAGATTTATTGTGCTTTAAAGTTTAATTATTTTTCTCTCAGACCTATGACTGAAGCTAATATGTTACATATGATCATATTGAATGTAAAGTAAAGCAAAATGATGTTTCATTGGTTGATAATCACACTATTTACACTGTCCCAGTTCTCCCTGGTGTGTCCCAGTTCTCCCCAGGTAGTGTCCCAGTTCTCCTCGAAGTGTCCCAGTTCTCCCTCGAATTTCTCAAAATTTCAAAAGGCCCTAGACGGAAATCATGGCAGGCTAGGATGAATCTAAATAGTCCAAATGAAACGTTTATTGGTAGCCTTTCTTCATGAAACAAAGGAATTTGGTTATTGTTGGCATTGTAGAAATCACAAGCGAACATGTTATGATTTTAATTTAGTGTCCCAATTCTCCCAGGGCTCCCCTAACAATGGGGACCTTTTCAATCCCAAAACCGATTTTGACCCGAAACCCGATTTTGTCGTCAGATCGGGGCAATTCTCACAAAACGGATGCCCTGATGTAAACATAAACAATGCCTGACATAAATAATTGTTTAAGCTACACACAGAAAAGTAAAGGAGTCGCCACAACTCTGACAGCCAGAGTCACAGTTTGTCTCCCATGCGACACCTATAGAGGAGAGTCGAATGAGTTTGACTCTCCGTTCCTGAAGAGTCAACAGCAGTTGACCCATCAAAAGAGGGGGAGTCAAAATCTAATACCTGAGTGCATACAGGTCAGGTAGATTGCGTATTTATGCCAGGGTAGAGTGGGGGCAACACGTGTATATAATTAGTGGGCAGGCCAAGTGAGGCCTGTGAGAGAAGTGAGTTGGTGAGGTTATTGTCCAAGACAGGTCAATAACAAGACATGTTTTTATGTCCACCACTTCCCCCCGTGTGAAAGGGCTAAGTTATATCTGCCTCACACTTCATTCTACAGACCATTGGCCATACACATATTAGATGCCAATATCAGATCTATATGAAGTAGTAAGCAGTGCCACACATTATATCTCACAGAGTTAGTGTCCAGCCTTATGTTTATTTCCCATAACCACAAATATGGTGACTAAGCTCTATACGGTTGATGTTCTTGGAATGTATTGTATAGTTTGTCATCACATTTGATCCAGGTAAATTAACTGGAAAGCTTATCCATTGACATCCCTTGACCACACTATTTAGACATAGTGGACCTATCTATAAAGAATTAAAACTGTGTGGCATGTAACAATTATCTAAAGTATAGATAGTTGCTCTGCCTTGTGGTTGCCACTGGTACCAAATTAATGTTGGTTGCCCCACCAGGTGGTTTCATATGTAACTACTATAAGAGTCAGTTTTTTATTTGACTCTTCATGAAGGGTCAAACTACAAATGACTCTGCTGTGGGCAGAGTCAACTGAACCTGACTCTGCACTGATAGAGTCAAGAGGGAGAGTCAATTTGTACAAGGAGCAAGGGGTATGACTGGAGTAGCTGTGACCCCTCCACCAGAGTCATCATGAATCTGCTACCAGAGTCAACTAGCATTAACTAAAGAGTCATGGCGACGCCTTTACTTCTCTCTGTGTAGGGTTATGTTACTATGATCTGGCAGATTTACTGTTGTGAGAATAGACCAGAAAATTTGGTAGTGGAGCCCCAGCCTTTGACAATTTGACTTAACCCTAAAACCGATTTGGACGATTTTGGTCTCCAAAACTGATTTGGACTCCGAAACCGATTTGGACTTTGAAAAACTCTATGGTTCCAGTCAACGGTCAATTTTGACAGGGGAACTGTCAACAAGACAGAAATATTCCACTATTGACAGTTTGCTTGAGGAACTGTCAATAACACAGAACTCTTCCACCATTGACAGTGTGGACTCTCAATACCAGAAATATTTCCCACTACTGACAATTTGAAATGTCAATAGCGTTTTAGTTTTTGGCCTCCAAAAGAAATATGTTGAATAAAAATGATAATAGTCACATTGAGAAAGAATCCTAAGCCTAGTAAATAAAATAAAGAGATGTAACTTTCACCATTTGATCATCTACAATAGAAAATCATTAATTAATCTTTTACAACAGAATGTTATCATTAATTTTGATCATTTATACCTAAATTCCTCAATTTCAGGTTGTCTGTATGCTGGAGACCTTGTGTGTTATAACGCACCCACCCCGCCTCCGCCACCTCCAAATTGTTGCCAAGAGGGTGAATGTAAAAAACCTTGTCCACCTCGGAAGAAACCAAAATGTTGCAAAAGGGGTAGGTTGGGTGAATGTAAAAGACGCTGCCCACCTCCTCCGCGACCTCCAAAATGTTGCAGAAGATCTGAATGTAGACCACCGTGTCCGCCCCCTCCAGTGGATCCCCAGTGTATGTATTCAGTGTGCGTCCATGCACATACCGCTACTAACCTATGGAGGAGGCAGGATCTGACCGTCGTACCTACCCGGTGTCCGGCCGGTAGAGGCACCCTACCTCAGTTCTGTAGTAAACAGCTTATTTTACTCCGCGCCATCGGCATCATCAAGCCCGAGATGAAGTCCAGGGTGCCCAGCGATCCCTGTCTTCTAGCCAATACAGCTTGCATAGCCCCTTAAGGATCATTCGGACTATCTCAAAATAGCATATAAACCCCTTGAGACTTCATATAGATGATTTACAACTTATAACCAATGCTCAACCCAAGTATTGAAGTGATTGACCACGCCATATTGATACTGTTGCCTTCCACAGAATGGATATCTCAACATTGAAAATGACATAGTTCTGTCTTAATGACATGACATTTATTGACAATGGTGTATGGAGTCCTCCCCAGACTTAGCCATAGGTTGGGGACATATCCATACTGTAACATATCAAAATATCAGGGTGGGTTATCATTATAATTTCTATGATAACTTAGGGAATGAATAGCTAACATATCACCTAAATAGAACATTCTAAACTATAGTCATGAACTATCTCATCAATAGACAATGCTGACACTTGCATGGTTAGCTCCGTCAGTTGGGCGCCTGCCTCTAAATCTGAGAGTCAAAGCTTTGAGGCTCTCTTGGGGAAATTTACTAAAATGTATTAAAAAATTAGCCCTGAAAACCAACACACACCAGGGGGAGTATTTGGATTTCTAAAGATTCAGAGAACGTCCACTCAGTGGGGTTAGTGAGTTTCTAAAGGTTCTGAACATTTCCACGTGGTCCCGCTACCACTTTGTCCGAATTATCCTTAAAGTGGGTACATCGGAAAACTATATCTTTTAAATCATAGTTACTTAAACTAATGTGTTCAAAAAACTGTAACAATAATATTGTATTGAGAGGTGATTATCAAATATGATCCATTGACATTAGTGCTTCAGTTGTAGGGGGTGCCCTTGTACCTGGAGCTATAGATATATATTTATTGATGGATAGATAGATAGATAGATAGATAGATAGATAGATAGATAGATAGATAGATAGATAGATAGATAGATAGATAGATAGATAAATAGATAGATAGATAGATAGATAGATGGATAGTTTTTAGACCGATACAGCCAAAGGCTGGTCGGCAGGTTCACAGCACTATAGGTAGGAAGCTCCAGTATGTCCAAAACCGAGGCCTAAGGGTCTGTTTATTAACAAACATGAAGCATCCGGTTGCGGATCTTCATAAAACATGTAAGATTGACTATGTTGCTGTAAGATTTGATCTTCAGTTGCTAATGCTAGTCCATAAATATATATACAATGACTCCTTAAGCGCTAATACCCGAGGTTTGTTAATAAAACAGAACAACCTGGGAAACATGGTAACTAGATCGGCTAACAAACTAGAGCTGGTCTATCCAATGGAAGTAAAACTAAGCTACAGGAAAAGTCCACTGTATCGAGCTATTGACTTGTGGAATAATCTGCCACCTGCCTGTAGACTCATGGAGTCAAAAGTCACCTTTAAACTGGAGGCCCTTAAGCAAGTGAGGCTCAAGAACGAAGCTACAGTATGAAACTGTGTGATATATGTGTACCATCACCATCCCACTATATGTTCAGATATGCCAAAGTCTACATTGCTTTAACCCTTTAGGGCCGAGCATCAACTATAGTCGATGCCATGGCTGGCCGAGCATCGACTATAGTCGATGCCATGGCTGGCCGAGCATCGACAATAGTCATCATAACTCTATGGGAAACAGCAATGGCTCGGCCATGGGAGGATTCCTATGAAAATGTCCCGGCCCCTTTACCAGCAAATGTTTTTTTTGGTTGGCCTTAAAGGGTTAACAAACTATTGCCTGCCTTATAGCCAAACTCCACAGTACGATTTATGGCTTTGAAACCTCTGCGGTTTAGCACAATGGCAAGGGCAGATTATTGCCCATATCCCATACAGCAAGGGTTTCCAATAGTCCCTTGCCTAGTTCAAGCTACACTGTTACGATTTATTGACAGAAAACCTCTGCGTTTTGGACATATTTGTTGTTATTTGTATATTGTGGCCTTTAGCTCATGACTTGTAGACTTGAAATGCCTTGCAATGTGAGGAAATACATGACAATTATGTAAACAGCAGGGATTTCAGGGCATTGCAGGGGAAAATATCTAACTATTTTGATATTGAGCACTAACAAAATCGCAATACTTAGGCATGGTCTCTTGGTCGATAATGCATTGCAATATACCAATATACCCTTGCATATTGCATAAGTGCCTTCAATATCCAGAAACGCAGAGTTTTTCCTACCCAAATCGTACGGTGGAGTTTGGCTATTATGTCAAGTGTCGAATGTTCTGAACATTACTGATATATGTATGCATGTTCCATGTGAATATCCTGAATTGGACGCAGTCGCAAGTCACACTTAACACCCGGGATTCATAGGAACGATTTGTCAATATGGTTGTGTGTCAAGGATATCATTGAACCTGCTTTAAGTTTCTGTATACATAATTCACCTGCATTGGTTATATCACTATATGCGTTAATTCCTTGTATAATTAATTCACCCATTCATTGGTGTATATGACTGTTGGATACAGTCGCTGGTTATGGGTATGGTAATGGTATTATACTAGTTTACATAACTGATGTGATAATTGCATTATATCAACTATCATGAGATGGGCACAAGTTCCTAATGTGTGACAAATTTGGATATTATACTCCATGAAGCTCACCTGTTATATTTTGATTGTTGTTGTATCTTGAAATATCATTTATGAAATAAATGATATTGTTACATTGACATCAGTTTTAATACTGAAATGCTCAATATCAGGGGAATTCCCTCATCCTATTTAGTCATTTTATTTTATTTTTCATCAATACTACATATTGATATTTCTATACATAAATATGTGTTGACTTGAAAAGGTGATGTCACATATACCCTGGGGACCCCCCCCCCCCCCATTTGTGAACGCTCCCCAATAAGCATGTGATGAATAACAAATTGCTGCCATATACAGTAACAATACACAGGTAGCCAATGCACAATGATCTTGTGAAGATTAAGATTATGGCGGTTGTCTACATGTATAAGCCTTCTATAATACTCTTTACGTTTGCCCTTTGTTACAGTACCAACGTGCTTCTTAGCCCCTACTTTAAAAGCTTCTTTCGGCTTTGCTTTTTGTCTTGGGCATCTAGTGTGTTCCATAATTGGACACCTCTTTTATACATTATTATACTACAGAATTCCCCTGCATGGTACCCAATTATATCGCCATCATAATTTTATTCCAATTAATTAAGCAGTTTCGAGAAAAAGATGAACTGGAATGGCATTCTAATACTTCTGATTCCAAACATAAGCTGGACCTTTTTCAGAGTATCTCAGTGAGCCAGGAACAACTTGAATCATGACAAGTTTTGCGGATTAATATACTCTTAACTGAATGTACTAACATGCGATTTCTTTTTCGCGAAAAGTCCTAATTTCCCTGTGTATCTTAGCAGAAGTAACAAAACCCACAAAAAAACGCCCTCGTCATATTTTTCACTGCCTGGTGATGGAAAACAACCTTTTTAGGGGTCCAAGAGACAGCCGTGGTACACGTGGGTTGGATTGGCTGAGGTTTGGACAATTTCTACGTCGCAACTACCCAGTTTATCTTCTTCTTTCATTAGCTATTTATGACTTTAAGAAGGAAACGCCGCAGACTGTTTTTATGAATATTAATCCATGACACACTATTTGACACATCTAGGTCATCAGTGGCACACTAGTCCATCTTGTCCTGCTTTCTGCATCTGCCTGCGTCTGTATGGCAGTAGCACATTGGGACGAACTGAAAGGCGTGGCTTGACAAATAGCATAATATCTCTTGTAGTCTTACTGGCCGATACTTCTAGATGGCGGCACAATCTCTCCCAATTGACAGGATGGTAATTGGGTAATTGCGATATATCGGGGGATCTGCCCCCGACACCTTTCTTCTTTCTTTGTTAAACTGATAACACAACTATAACCAAAACTACATTTTATCATTTATGCCTTTAAGGACCGCTGCTGCATCTAAAATACCCTTGAAAAACCGCTGCTGCCATAGGGCAGCAACAGTGCTGGTCTATGGCAGCAATACCACTCAATTCCAGCTCCTGCTATGAGACAAAGAATGAAATTTTTTGAATCAATCCAAAAATATCTTACATGAGTACTACACCCCCTTGTCAGAAAAGTGTAAATCTTGTCTCCAATACAATTTATTTTACTCCTTAGTCACTATCCCAGTGAGCACATATACTTGCAAAGTTGTATATTCCCATGGCATAGAGCAGTAAGAATACGCTACAGAAGAGCTATCTTCTATGGGAGATATGCCATTTGTCAAGGCACACTTTTCAGTTCGTCCCATGTTGCAGATTAGTATGCATCTCGGCACCGTGTGTGTCCATTGTCCAATTACTCCTGTACCTACCACCCACCAGAGGGCACTGCTACAGCCGCCAGACTCCTCCAGTACGTCACAGGGTTAACCCTTTAAGGACAGCATGCTGCTTTAAAGCAACACTTGTCACCATGATGCACCAAAACAGCAAGGACGAGTACCAGCACTGCATTTGTAATCCATGGGAACACTTCTGAAGTATATCAAGCCCATAGGGCGGTATGATGTATGAATGTAGCACTGGCGAGTTACTCACATTCAAAATTTAACAAAGGACAGAGCGATTTAAATCCCTTTGTCGTCCCTAAAAGGGTTAATGATTGACACAAAGAGCAATTGTTCACCTTACAACTATAACTTACTATTTTAATTTGGGAAGATGCATTTATAGATATCAAAATCGGAAGGGGCGGGGATCGTAGCTAGAAATAGTCTGGTTTTAGGCGGGGTGGGGTGGTGAAGTGAGAGGTTATTGGGCCAAAACCTGATGCACCTCACAAGCCCTACTTCTGCCTCCTGCTTTACACTACACCTGAATGCCTTAGACTAGACCCTATAGCCGCATTGAGGTAGCATGTTTACGCTCTGTCTAAAGCCAATCAGATAACAACAGCTTTAAACATGTGGCTCCTCAAAATCAACAATTCAGGAGGTTTGTGTGAGAAACATACCATTTTAATCCCTGGACAGGGATCAAAACATGGCATAAACCACCCCCACCCCTTCATCGACGACAACTGACTGTTCCCTCTGACGTCCACTACCTGTACGTTAAGACAACCACGGGATGTGACGTCCATTGTGTACCAGATTGAGTATTGTCTTAGAGATGCATTAGAACATGCAGCTACCGTCTTTGTATATTACACTTCTCGGTAAGTAGAACATCTTTAATTCTTGGCTTTGGATTTATGAACTCTTGTATGGTTTTGTTTTTTTATCAACTGGGAACGGTATTTAATCCTTTAAGGATCGCATATCGCTTGAATGAGCTATGCCCTTTCTCGTCATGATGCATGGTACGGCCCTGATGGGGCTACTTGCCAGTGCTGTATTCAAGCATCATGCCGACCGTTCGGGTGTGGATCAACCCTGTAGGGTCGACATGATACACGAATGCAACACTGGCGAGTTACTGGCCAGGGCTGCAGTCATGTATAATGCATTAACTCTTCCTTTACCGATCGCGCCTTTTGGCGAATTTACCCCTCAAGACCGATCGCGCCTTCAGGCACAAAATCGGCCGTTTTTTGGCCGATTTTGGCCGATTTTTGGCCCTTTGTACTTTGCTTAAAAATTGGTAGAATCCCATGATTTTTTCTGACAGTGGTCTATGGCATATTGTCTCTGCATATCTTAATCGGTTTGTACATACAATAACTATTCTAAAAATGCTAGGCACCTCAACTTGCACGAGATTTATCTCATTTTCAATGTAATTTGAGCAATATTTAAGGCAAAAATCATGAAAAATGTCAAACAATATTGTTTTTTGGGTGAAAAATGATTTTGCCCAATTTTTCATGCTGAAAAAGATAGTACCAAAAGTTTAGGTCTATTTTGATGCATTATGGGCTAAATATAAATTGCCATGGCAACATTCACACTAAAATAAGCTAAACTAAATTTCAAATAGGGCTTTATCTCCCTAATTTGAACACATAGAGCGATTTAGGGTATCTTACTTTCTGGTCATTTGATACTGTTCAATTTGTCATAGATGTACTTTTAATTAGAATATTTACAAAATTCTTTCAGTTTCTGAAAGGTTAGGCCATCCCCTACATCTTAATATTCCATTTAAATTTCATCTGAAACAATCTGGTTTTGGGAGAGGTGTCTTTATTTGGGACCTGGTAAAGGAAGAGTTAAAGCACTATGCGACCATGAAAGACATAACCTCTGACAAACGCAGCATATGCTGTACGTATGGATTACATCTATGACCCCGTTCTTTGCTCGTCACTTCTGACAGTGATGTCTATATCCTGTTACACTATGGGAGAAGGTGTGGTGCATAGTGCAAGACATATCCATGCTATTGTCACAGTAATGAACTTTTATCAGATCGTCTAATGATATCATGGGCACGATGGTTCGGCTTCATGTGCATAATTATGTTTATACATGTATATCGACACACCAGTGGTACATTGACGCATCATGCCATCCAGTTGGGATGGCATGATGCATCAGTATCCGTAATATTATGATATAATGTAAGGTTTCCCTTGATGTGTACGCTGTCTTCTGCACTATACATGTATATGTATCCCTGTCCATTAATCATTTTGATGGTTTTAGTTTTTCAGCATTGCATTTGGAATGAGGCCAATACGACTCCTAATTCTACTGCATTTATCAAGGCCTCCGGAACTCATGATAATCTACAAAATAGCAATGATAGACCAACAGACACTGACTCAACACAACAGAATTCTGACAAACCACAAGGGACACATTTAGGGAGAATGGGTAATGATTCTGAAGAGGGTTATCAGAGTTCCAATACAGGATATTCCAGTCAGCATCAAGAATACAACATAAAAGATAACTTAAGCTACAATCCAGGGGATTTTACACGGGACAATTCCAGCCATGCTCAAGGGTATTCCCAACTAAATATTCCCATCCAAAATCAAGGATATCACTGGCAAGAATACTCAGGGCACAATCAAGGACATGTTATGAATAACAACTCGAGTCATAATCAAGGATATTCCGGACAGGTTAGACCCAACCAAAATCAAGTATATTTTGGGAATAAATATTTGAGTAATAATCAAGAATATTTCAGAAATAATAATTCGAATCACAATCACGCATATTTTGGACAGGATAGACCCAACCACAATCAAGGATATTTTGGGAATATGTACCAGAGTCCAAATCAAGTTTTTTTCAGGAATAATAACTCAAGTCACAATCAAGGATACTTTAGAAATACTAATTCGAGTCAAAACCAAGCATACCCCGGACAGCATAGATCCAGTCCAAATCAAGGATATCCCGGACCGGATAGACCCCAAAACAATCAAGGACATCCTGAACATGCTAGACCAAACCACATCCAACAAGGACATTTCAGACAAGGCAATCCGAGCCGCGAACAGGCTTTCCTTCAAGCACATTCTGGAAAAAACAAACCCGTTCATCGCCCAGCATTTTTTGGACAACAAAACTTCAGACCTCCCCCAGGACATTTCAGAAGACCTAGACCTGACTTTTCTAGACGGGTTCATTCATTTGCTCGAGCATATAACAGGATAATAAAAGGAGATTCCCCACAAGATGAGCGCAGTGCTGGTGGTGCCAACCCAGCACATTTTGGACAACATCATCACAGACCTCACCATGGACATTTCAGAGGGCGTGACTTTGCTAGTCGACTTCATGCCTTTGTCCGACAATATAATAAAATAGTAACATCTCGTCAAAGTCCAGGAGAGACTAGCCAGGATAGGCAGAGTTCGGGTCATGTGCACAGGCCCATCCAACACAGTCCACCACATTTTGGGCAGCATCAACATAGACCTAATCATGGACATTTCAGAAAATATGACCTTTCTAATCGGTTACGTGCATTTGTGCAAGAATATAACAAAGTAGTAAAATCTCGTCATAGTCAAGGCGATTCCCACCACCAGGATACCAAGCGGAGTTCTGGTCATATTGACGGGCGCAGTGCTGGGGGACCTAGAGCAATAGTTCCACAAAAGCCACATAGTGGTCGGTCAGGTGAGTGCTGTGTTGATTATCTTAGATGTAATGAGAATACATAGACAAAGATTTACCAGTATACTAGTAGTTCCCCACTAAGGTCATTTTACAAGGCGCGGTCGAGTGAAATAACCCTCAGTGGGGGACTATATGAGGGCTCCTTTGTTTTTATTTCATGTTATTATTGGCTATAATCATTTGTTAACATTCAACTTAATTCATCTGGAAAAGCTATTTCACAGTTATTTCACGGTGTGTGAGAAATGTGGCTTCCCTTGGCGAAATTAATGGAATAGGCCTAAGCCCAGGAAATAAAGCTTTATTATGTCTACCCGACACCATAGCATATATAATAAGTTGGTTAACATCCAGGCAATCCCAGTCTACATATAGAGATTTAGCACACCTTGTATATACATTCTAAAGCATTTGGGTGGGATGCAGTAAATATTATCAGGATTGTGAAATAACGAGAATTATTTCTTCTAAGCCTTACTATGATTGGCAATAATTATTTTGCAATAACATCAAGTTATCCAAAACTCCAATCACGCAATTATGCTACCTCTTTTAGCCAAACTCCACAGTACGATTTCGGTAGGAAAACCTCTGCGTTTATAGAAAGTGAGGATGGTGTGGTGTTATTCAAGGGTTTCCTGCTTTATTGCAATGCATTATTTGCCAATACTCCTTGCCTAAGTGTTGCGATTAGGTAAGTGTTCAATATCAAAATAAATTTATAGATATTGTATAAATAGATAATGTGAAGTAGCCTCCCCCACCTATAACATTTGATAGTTATAAAACACAGAGATTCAGCTCAGTGTATAGGCAATAGCGAAGTTTGGAATATGCAAGGGCGTGCTGAGAACCCTTGCAACTTGGATTATTAGCAATGGGGGTACCTTGCAATTGTACTAAACCGCAGAGATATCAGACCCATAAATCGTTCTGTGGAGTTTGGCATGGTGCTTAAATGCAACTCTAGCGAGTTACTGTACGTTACTCGCAAGGGCTGCAAAGGGCGTAATATATTAAAGCACTATTTGTCCTCAAAGGGTTAAAATCGATTGGAATATCCACCCCCTCCCTCCGACAAAATGCAATACATGTACCACTTTTTCATTGAATTTACACAGATCTCAACGATGGTGCTGATAAGCATGAAAAACGAAGAATTCCGCGTTTCCACAAATATTTCAAACCCTTGCAAGTTATAGATGCCCCAGTCTTGGAGGATTCGGGACCATCCTGGGAGTGGTATTGGTAAGTAGAAATGCCTTATAGAGGTCATGATCTAACCAAGGGTTATGTATCTATTTAACAAGAACATATTCCAACAGTACTTCTTTCCAAATAAATAGACAGAGCTGCACGCTAAAGTGACTGAGTCAGTGGTTATTCCACGAGGGTTGCCTGCCCCGTATTGCACGCTGGCCGCAGGCCTAGTGCAATACGGGGCAGGCAACCCGAGTGGGATAACCACAGACGAGGTGAATTTTAAGTGACGCTCTGTATTTATTTCATGGTTTATTGAGTTAAAATAGTTATATAGTCCATGTTTGGTTACTTCCGCGGTGTTTGGTTACTTCCACGGTGTTTGTGGGTTTCGGACGAAGACATGTGAACCCTGCCACTACTCAATCAGAACTGAATCAGGTAGGACCGACCTCCAATCTTATTGGATACTGACCTCAGCTGTGACATAGTTTGACTCTCTCTCATTGGTTGAAATTGTTATTCAGGCCAAACAACAATTTATTTAGTCCCTATGTTTGGGTTTTACTGCAGAGAACAATTTCGAAATTGTGACTAATAATCTTCAAAAATGAAATTTATTAGTTGGACCTTCTATAAGAAGTCTCTGTTCCTAGTGGTTTAGGAAAAACAGTAAATTTTTAAATATTCACTGGGAATATTTAGTACCGATGTTTGAGTCCCACTGTCCCGTGAGTGAGTTCTGTATTGAGTTTCAGCTGTTCCCAGCTTCATCAGGTGTATGCAGAGTAAGTGATTATATTTCAATCTCATACTTGTATTTGTTTCACAAATACTGTTTGTCACATTTTATTGACCTGGTGACTTTTGTGGTCAGTAGGTTATTTCCAATTTATAGATGGGAGTTTGTTTACTTCCGTTGTGCCGCCATTTTGAACTCCACGCAGGTCACGTGACCCTCGGGAGCGTGCAATACGGGCAGAGCGTGCAATACACCCGAGGGTTATTGCACGCTTTACTGGCATACGGCACTCCCATAGGTTTAACCTTGATTGATAGGTAATTACCCGAGGAACTTACCTTGGTATAGTTGTGAAGGGGAATTAAGATTCTTACGAAGCCTGTAGCACCTCCTGGTTGCTAAGGGAGGCGAGGGAGAAGACACGTGACCGGAAGTGCCAGTTATGGAGAGAACATCGGGGGAAAACTTAATAAAAGAAAAAAAAACCCATCTTTGGTAATTACCCTATAGATTTCGGATTCTTTACCTCAACAATTTATGAAACCTCTTTGCAACACTCTAAAACCTAATGCTTCAGGGGACGGCGGGTGGGCCCTCGCCTCCCTTAGCAACCAGGAGGTGCTACAGGCTTCGTAAGAATCTTAATTCCCCTTCACAACTATACCAAGGTAAGTTCCTCGGGTAATTACCTATTCTAACTCAGCCAGCAGCACCACCTGGTGTGCTGGCGGGAAACGAGGGAGAATTTTCGGAGCCCTTTTATTCATTTTCCCCTTTTTATACTTATTCCCCAAAATTAGACAAAAATTCAATAATTTTTTGTCAACAATTTTTATTGCAGCTTGCAACAAATAACATATAATAGAAATAAACATCTTTCAAGTGGCATCAATAGATGTCCATATCAACTTGTTTAACCTGAGATTCCTTTCTCTCATAACATTACTAACAACTGGACCATGTTCAAACATGGATTTACCAAATTAAAGCTCATGATACACAAAATTTTAACAGTAACAAAAACATAGCACCTAGGTTGTTTTTAGACATTTGCAACCTCGTCTAACAGCGTTTTACCCAGGTTTTCATTTGGTTGTATCTCCACCTCCTTCTGGTAGTGCTTCGCCATTGTACTCATGTTCCTCCAAGAGCCATACTTGAGTAACACATCCGTGTTTACTCCAAGTCTGGTCCCCGCTGAGACACCTGCCCCTCTGAGTGAATGTGGTCCATATTTTTTAATATTGATCCCACTCACCCTCAGAACATGAGCAATCCATCGGGCTATAGTCCCTTTGGATACAGCTTTGTGTTTCTTTCTGAACGATACAAACAAACACTTGGACTTTCTGAGTTCCTCAGTGCGTTCCAGATACGCCTTCAACGCCCTTACTACACACAGCTTGGGCAGTGTGTTGTAAGGACACAGTTTCAATTCTACAAGTTTTTCACCAGTCTTAGCTGTCTTTAATGGTTTGGTAAGAACAAAACCTACAGATCCATCATCATACTCAGACATTCTGTCCAATCTTAACATCAACGCCACCTGACTTCTTTGTCCAGTGGTCAACAACAACAATACCAACACCTTAAAGCCTAAATACTTCAGAGAGAGATTCTTGTTTCTCCCCCACAACTTGATAGTTTTCAGTACCAATCTAACATCCCAGAACCTCGTGTACTTCGGAGTGGGTGGCCTCCTCAGATAGACAGCCCTTGCTGCTCTAGTCACCCAATAACTCTGCCCTACTGTGTATACTCCATGTTTCTTGGGAGAAATAGCAGAGAGCGCGCACCTCGCTGTGTTAACCGAACCATAAGCATATCCTGCTTCAGATAATTCTCTTAAATATTCACAAACTTGCATCTCGGTGCCATTAAAGATATCATAACCTTTCTTGTCGCAGAACAAGTGCCATTTTCGCAAATAAAAGTTATAAGGCTTTTGAGTGGGTCCCTGCCAGCTTTCCATGAGGAAACTCGCTGTTTCTTTGCTACATACCCCATCTCTTACCATTTGGTTACTCATAAGAGTGAAATAATCAATCCTATTCCCTTTGGATACCTTTCTGCCATTTTGGCGTCTAACAGTACATTCGCCTTCTTCCTCCCGATCTCTATTCTTCTGGTTCCCATTCTGTGGAACCTTGTCCACCAAGCAGCCGCGGGCCAATTTGGGGCCACCACAATGGCCTTGCTGGGTCTCTCCATTTCGAGTTTTCGAAGCACTTTGAACAGAAGGCTGCAAGGAGGAAAAATGTACACGTTAAGCCCAGTCCAATTCATGGAGAAAGCGTCTACATGATACGCAGAAGGGTCAGGCATTCTAGACACATACATTTCACATTTTGCATTCAATCTGGATGCAAACAGGTCAATCTCTGGGGTCCCAAAGACCCTGCATACTTTGTCAAACACCTTGTCACTAATTGACCATTCCAGATGATCTTTGAAACACCTGGACATTTTATCTGCCCTGGTGTTTTGTTTCCCTGGGATGTAGGACGCAGTAACCCAGTTACTGTGTTCTTCTGCCCGGTTCCAGATCTTTCTGGCCACCTGATCACATCGCCTTGACCTGACACCTCCCCCTTTGTTTACATATGTCTTTGCAGTGATATTGTCGGTAGCGACATGAACATTCAATCCAGATTCTCTAATGAAACTTTTCAACCCTAGGTAAATGGCCTCCAGTTCCAACACATTGATATGATCCAGTTCATCTTCACCCCAACGTCCACCAGCTTCCAAATCATATGCTACTGCTCCCCAGCCTTCATTGCTAGCGTCAGTCTCCATTTCAAATTCAGGCTCACCTTTACGCATCAACCTTACATTGGACTCAGCATGGCTCAACCACCACTCAATTTCAGCGATGGCTTCCTTTGACAAGTACATAGTCTGACCAAAATCCCAACCTGTCCTTACTAATGCAGAATTTTTATCTCTTTCAATAGATTTTATGTGAGCCTGCCCATAGTCCACTGCTGGGGTGTATGCGTTCAGTAGTCCCACCAGCTCAGACACAAGTTGAATAGTAGGGTACTCAGTTTGTAGTACCTCCTCAGCTACCCTGTCCAATTTCTGCAATTTCTCAGTGGGTAGATACACAATTTCTTGTTCTGAGTCTAACATGAAACCTAGGAATTTCATTAACGTACTCGGCCTCAAAGACGACTTCTCCGGGTGTACCACCAGACCTACACTGTCCAATAGCTGTGCCAGAATAAACACCCCATTTCTGCACCCCTCTTCAGTACTACTGACTACAAATATGTCGTCAATGTACTGAAAACATTCTACACCCCTTTTTCTTGCCTCTGCAAAAATAGGGGTCAGCATTTTGGTGAAGAAACGTGGCGCACAGGACACCCCATTGGGCAGTGCAGTGTACTGGTACAACACTCCCTTCCACTGGAACCTCAAGTACTTACGATCTGTCTCCTCTATTCTAACAGAATAGTAGGCGTCTTTCAAATCCAAAGAGGACATGAAAGACCCCTGATCTATCATGTCCAGAGCCGTGTTCAAACCTGTCATTTTGAAATGTCTGTATTCTATACTTTTATTCAAAGTAGTTAAGTCCAAAATTACTCTGACCTCACCATCTGGCTTTGGCCTGGGAAAAATATTCGAAATCCATTCACCTTCAGAATGTTCTGTTTGTTCAATGACACCTTTTTCCAACATTTTCCCCAATTGAATATCTACACCTCTTTGCTTCTCCCTATTCATGAAATAGGGAGAAGGTACAGACATTTGAACCGGCTCTTCTACAAAAGGTAGCTTGACACCTTCTACCTGACTCAATACCCAACTATCAGACGTGTAGTTTTCCCAAACATGAACATAGTTTGAAATCTGACCTGCCACAAAGTTATTGGGTTTATGAACTAAACAGTCAAGAAGATCAATGTACACACCTGGGGAACCTACCCTGGTCCTTTCTATCTGGAGTATGGCCTCCCTCTGTTGTTGCCGGAAGAGTTCCTGTCTAGCGGACTGTGATGGCCCGTGTCGTCCGGGTCCCGGCGCCCACCTCCACGACTCTGGCCTCGCCCCCCGCGTCCCCCACCGCGGTGAGGGTTGTGGGTATGCTGAAAACCCTGGTTTCCTTGATTCTGCTGTGGTCCTCCACGGCCACGCCCACGTGGGTTTGGGGGCCCTCCACGGCCCCTCTGGCTTCTGCCACGCCCCCTTCCTCGCTCCGGTCCCATAAGATCCGTCACCAGTTTATCAGCTCTTTTCGCCTCCTTGACAGTTTCTTCTACATTCTCCCCGAAGAGTGTTTCACCACTCACCTCGGCATTGACCACTGAGCGAGCCACACGTCCATCCAAATTGGGTCTTAGGGCCTGTCTTCTCCTCCTAGTCAGCGAGGTGTTGGCGAAGAAAGCCAACCTCAGAGCATCAATACTACTTTCCCCCGCCTGGGCCAGTGGTTCGTCCTTCTTTCCTCTTGAGACCATCAGTTCTAGGAGAGGGAGCATGGCCGTGACAGCGGCCAACAAACAGGACTGGGACAGCTGTACCTCTTTGTCTGCTCTTTTGGTAGCATAATCCACTCTGTCAGATCGATAGAACCCAGCGTCCATCTTAGGGCTGGTAAGAAACGGAGCATTCTTGGGGGGGAGGATAGGATTCAGCTAACTTCTTCGCTACTGCTAAGTCCTTAGAGTTCTTGAACAATACCTTCAGTAGCTTTGCCATGCCTGGCGTGACATCTCTGGACAAATTATCATTGGCTGCCTCCTGTACTACCTCCTGAGCAGCCTGGGCGAAAGGGGCGTCGTCCCAGCCTTCAAACGGATCCGGCTCCGGCTCATTCTCCGCTGCCTCTGCCCCAGCTGCAGCCGTCGGCGCTGGTGTAGAACTCTTTTTCTTTTTCGCTGGCGGTTGAGAAGGCTCCTCAACTTCTAACTGCGACACCGAGTCCATAATGGACTCCTCATCAAAGCCATTTAGAAAGCTTTCTGCATAAGACTGTGTCACCGAGGCAGCCACCGAGTGAGTGGGCGATAATTGGTGTGCTTGCCGTGGCCGTTTCTGTCCACGTGCGGCAGTGTTGACAGCACGCTGTCTTGACAGCTCTTGTTGCTCCAAGTCCATTTGGCGTCTTCTATCCTCGAGCATAGCTTTATATTTCACCAACCTCTGTCTCTCCCGAGCCAGGAAGTCAGCATCAGACAAAGGTCCATAGTTTTCTTCGTCTACTTCCCAGTCTGCCCTAGAGCGGCGTTCCGGGACAGTGACATTGACAGCGGAGTTGTTGACAGTGGATCCAGCATGGTCCCCTGCCCCGTCACCTCTACGACCATTTACCTGGCCGTCTGCTAGTTCATCTTCAGAATTATCTTCACTCAGTTCATTATCGTCGATAATCTGATTTATCAATTTCTGAGCCTCACTCTCCGAGTGGGCGTGCTCCTCTTGCGACATGCCGACAGCACGTGTTTTCCAAGATGGCGGAGTCTTGTCGATTCGATTTCTGAAACGACATAAAATACAAAACTGGTTAGCACCGCCTTCCAGAAACGGGACACATAGTTCAGCAACTCATGTTCACGCGTTTTTTCATAAAATAAATGGGTGAAAAAACCCTTATAATGCAATAAAAGCCAATACTCACCCTGCTCTCTCACACAAGCTGCCACACCGATTCAGATGTTCGCGGTAACTGGCACTTCCGGTCACGTGTCTTCTCCCTCGTTTCCCGCCAGCACACCAGGTGGTGCTGCTGGCTGAGTTAGAATCGTATTCACCATGAAATAATATGAGTGTACCCGACCTCAACCCCCTGGCTTCGGGCCTGATTATACAGATGGATAGATGTCGTTTCAACTTACAGATTTTTTTGTATCCACTATGGGACAAAAAGTATCATCAATCTATAGTGTGGGCACAAAATTGTCATTGTGACACCAGTTGTATTACTGTGACATCAGTTGATGTCAAATCGTACGTTAGTTATTTTAAAACTGTTGCTCGCTCCACTTTTTCAGGTACAAGATCTGTAGGCAAAATGAAATTAAAGAGTTCTTTTTGGAACTTCTGTAGACCAACTCATTTTTTTGGGTGCCTAAAAGGTGCTGTCCCTGCTGAGAAAGTTGTCGAACACTTGAATTTAGGGTGACATCTACATTTCTTTTCTGAATTCAGGTTCCGTTGAGTTCTGCCATGGTCACTTTATCTGACTTCTCTACTAAATGCGAGCACATACTGACCAGGTCTTGCTTCACGAGGGACAGACGCCCAATACATCGATACCATGACAAAAAGTACCACCTGCCGAAAGACCTGTGAACTCTACCAAACACTGATTGTATTAAGGATATTAATTTATTGTATTTTATCATTCATGTGAGGCTCAGGGATGCCAGCATTGACCAACGTCAAAATCGCAATAAAGATATTTTTAGTCCGAAATGACTTCTTAAAGCATTATTAGGCTAAAGTTTTATTTGTTTATAATTTAAGTGGGCTTGTGTGTGTGTGTGGGGGGGGGGGGGGGGGTCCCCCACGAAAGATGACTACCGATAAAGAGACTATCACAATGTTGCATAACAAGGTACAAACATACGACTAAATACTGGTATTGTACATTGATATATTTATGCTTTATTTCTCACGGCATGGTAATCCGTCTTTTTTTCAATTTGTCATGTATTGAGAAAATTCGGCTGGTATCCAGCTGACCATCTATTACATGTCTGTTACGCATACATGTCGTATAGTATTAGGCTTATCCACATGGCACCATGTACAGCGTTAACTATAGATAGCCATATAAAGTATTTAGCTACTACATACATAATATATGGATGAATACTCCGACTGCACACACGTCACGTGCACTACACTTTATCATTTTGCCTAAATAACTCTTGAGCTTTTCGGGGCTGCAAATGCACCGGGCATTTATGCACCGGGCATTTATGCACCGGGCTAATTGTATTGGGTTCAGGGATGAAAGTAACTTATTTTTAAAATACTTGAAATGTTCAAATGGACATCTGTCCTCTATAGGTTACTACAGGACTTCGTGACATTGAAAAAAAACACATCCTTGAAATCAAAGAAAAACTTAAGGACTTTCATCCCTGTGGGTTATCGACATGATGCATGTATACAGCCCTGGCGAGTTCCTCGCATTGAAGCAATATGTATCTCTAAATGGGTTTAGATCCATGGTAATGTACATATCGGTAGACTGGGTTTTCTATATTTCTCCAAAAGTTAACAGGATAGAGCAATATTGTTTTATGAATATATATTTGCCCATAAGCTCTGCAAATGGACTAATACTAAGAAAAAAATATTCAAAGACTAAGGACATCTGGAATCTGCTATCGCTTTGGCCAGGACGTCTGCGGTTGTTGCCGTGACTGACCGAACGTTTGACTCTTCTGACCTGTCAGTGGATTTAACCGCGGTTTGGAGGCATTCTGAAAAAGGCCAAGTATAATATTTTGAGAAATGATATTTCAAATGTTCATGTGATATGAAAGACACGGTATTTTTGAGATTCTGCATTTTAAAAGATGCGTAAGAATTACTTAAGCATTTTATTATATTTTCAGACCAGTTTATCACTCCTTTTTAGTAAAAAATAAAGTTGCTATAGACTGGGTGCCATAAGATTGAACCTTGAAAAATATGTGGACAGGAAAATGCCCCCCCCCCCAACTCGTTGATGAAAGATGGCCACTCCCGTGTGCCTGTATAACTCACCTTGTGATCACTACTGGATATCTGTACAGTGGCCGGGTTAAAGTCCTTCTTCTTATTCTTGTTTTTATCCTTTTTGGACTTCTTAGCAGATGATGCTGTTGGAAGGGAAAGTTGTAGATTAGTCCACAGGTAGGGAAATACCATAGTACTTGATATTATTGGATATTTTGTCATGGACCGAATCACCAGGGTCAAATTCTCCGCCAATTAAAATATTTTGCTCGAAGTCCGATAGACGCCATTAAGTCAGTGTCGGTTGGTGCTATGGTATACCACATAGATACCTTATGTATGTGTATATCATTTACATAGCATTATTTGATTCTTTTGAACTAAAAATAGATTTCAATCGTAAAAATCATCATGGAAATAATATACGTTTTTAAATAATGGGTATTAATTATAATGGTAAATATACACTGAATATCAATATCATACACAATATCTTACACCATGAAGATTGATCAGACTATGCATGATGCTCTATCATTGAAAGAATATAAAATACAATACCTGCAAAAATGGCAAAGTCAGCTTTAGAATAATCATGTGACCCTTCCTTCTCGACGTCGTCTGCGGTGAGTTTTTCCTTCTTCCGTTTCCGCTCTGTGTTGTCGCTGGTTTGCGGCATAACCGGTTTCTGGATCTGTTCGCGGGCGGCGCTTGCCTTAGGTGTCGTCACTCTGTTCATCTTAATGTCCTTCTTTATTTTTCTTACGGGAGGTTCCTAGGGGGAATATGGGTGAGGGACTGGTCAGCTGGTGGACATTTTTACAATAGCACAACTACGCGTATGAGCCGTGGCTTGTACGCAAATCAGAAAAAGCTTTCATTTGATATTAAACATGCTTATTTAGGGTGCGGCTTATATGAGGGCTTTTGTATATTTTTTTACAGTAATGAAATCGCTATAATCAAACCCCATATTTGGCTTATAGAATTCTCTTAAGTTAGGGTTGGGCTTATATACGAGTTAGGCTTGGACACGTACAGGATTTGACATATATGGTAATACAATCACAAGATATCTATTTTATCATAAAATTCTTCAAAGCCATTTTCTTTTTTTCAAAGCTCTGGCCAGTGTGGAGAAGCACCTACTCTTTGTCTGTTTAAAGTTACTGTTTAACCCTTATAATTAAAGGAACTCACCTCTTCCATTATTTGATTCAGGGACAGCATTCCTCTCTCCTCCTCTGCCTTCCCAATCTTTGCCTTATTCTCCGCTCTCACTTCTGAAATTCAAGAAATCACAGTTAGTTCGTTCTGGGGACTTGTCCCCAAAAAGGCCTTCTAAGAGTTTATGCTGCGTCTCTTTTGAATCAATTAAATTATATCAAAGTTACCACAAACATTTCAGATTAAAATTCCATGACATTTCGTGACAAAAATCTCAATTTCCCATGGTATTTATTGCATTGTTGTGGGGGTTAGGGGGTTTGGCCCCTGAGAAATTATCTAAAATCTGGAGAGCAAATGGTACATTCTAGGAATTTTTGTAATATCAATTCCATCATTTTCTTTTTCCATGACATTCCATGACACACAGCAATTTTCTTTTACAAAATTCCAAGACAGCTTTCAAATTGCATGACATTCAATGACACGTGGGAACTCTAGTGTATATTCCTTTCTCCCTGTCCATCGCTACTCACAGTTACTCTGCCTCAGTACTAGGCACAAATCCATAAGAATTACAATAATTTTTAAGATCAAATAAAGATGTATTGTGCTTACCGGTGACGTGGACCTGGACAGGTTTGGGTTTGGCTGTGTTAGCCTTGAGCTTCCACATGTGAACCATGGACCCCGGGTGAGGACGCGCCACCGACGACTTGGCCGCTACCGCCTTGGGCAGGAACTGCAAGGTTTAACACAGATGCCACTTAGTCACATGGAACATCTTACAATTCAGCTCAATTTTCTGTAGAGAATTTTATATAAAAGGATGTTACAAAAGTATAAATTTATACGAAAGTAGGAATTCCTACTAATGTAAGAATTCCTGTTTTGCTTAAAAGCGCCCCATGTATATGATTGAAACTAAATGAAATATCCAAACTCGACTACAAAGGTAAAGATTCCCAAAAGTGGCATACACTTCGTTGCAGAATCCATGACATTTTTTGCTTTTCGCCAACTACCAGGCATGATATAGAACACATTACAGAATGTATTAAAGGACATTGAAATCGGCAAAT